>QKWP01000513.1:97183-163811 GCA_003550325.1 Gigaspora rosea | reverse complement strand
ATAGTATAAATGATATAAATGTAATATATGAAATAAATGATATATGTGTTATAAATAAAATATAGAGTATATATGCTATAAATATGACATGTTTTATAAATGCCATATATGCGTTTTGGCGCGCAGTAGATCGCCTAGCCAATCAAATTGTAGATCCGATACTTGATCATCTATTGGTTCCGATCTTGGTAACCAATGGTCGTACAGGGATGATTTATAGCTCATTCGAACTTTCTCATCGAGCTGTGTCGAATGGTGGTTGTTTTATCGAATTCTAATTACTGGATCGAGAGTTATGCCCGTTTTTGTGTAATTTTTTATAGGTCAACAATAGTAAAAGAGATGATAAGAGATTTGTAAACATTATAAACTATTAGATTTATATAGTGGAAATAGACTTAGTAAAGACAAAGCATGAAAAACGCGAAGTATGAAAAGTGCGAAACTTACGTTAAAAACTTTTGCTAACGCTTCTTTTTCCTCAGAAGAAAGTCCTGCAAAGAGCTGTTGCAAATTTTTTTCTATATTTTTTATTAAGAAAACTATACGAAATATCTAAAAGAGCTGACTTATTGTTTTGGCAAAGCGAAGTTTAAAAAGTACAGTACAACATGAAAAGTGTAAAAAGGAAAGGTAATCTTTAATTTTTTTATCGATATTTGATTTTAATCCAATAATCAAAATGCACCAAAATGAAAATTTTTATGAACATGGATAAGATAGACAAGCCAAAAATCTATGGACGTAATAATGTAGCAACATTAAATCTAATCACTTCTATAACACATATTGTAATAGATTTATTAAAGGAAAATAACGTTAAGAACTCATCATATAGGATTAGATACTTCAAAGGCTGAATTCGGAAAGTAGTGATAATGAATGTTTTTCTTTTCTATCATTCATAAGATAATAAAATGGTCAAAATCAACAATAATGCATAAAAAATCAAAAATATTATTTACGTCGAGTAAAAGTTCACACAATAACCGAATTTTTAGCTGGTCAATAAACCTATCTTAAATTTTCAAATTGGATTATAGTATATGTAAATAATACTGCTTCTTATAAACGCGAGAACAAAGAACAAACTTCCTAAACTCAATATTATATCCCAAAAGATTTGTTTCAGTAAAATTGAATATATTCGATCATTGCATTGTTGACTTCTTTCATTAATAGGCTGTAAAGCACCTTACCGAAATGGGTCATTATTTATAAACTTAATATTTTACTCCATCTCTAGAAAACTTAGAATGAGCCTAGTCGTTTAGATTTTTTTACTTTACACCTGATCTCAAAATTCTATTGGTCAAAATTTTATGTGATAATGTTGCTTTTTTTTTTAAATAGAATTTCTATCGTGCATGATGATAATTCTCATAATAATTCGATAATGCTTACTAGTTAAATACATTAAAACCTAAGCAAATTTTCCCTCAAAATAATAATCAAAAGCTATTTTTTGAAAATTTAAGCTATTACAACTGTTCCCATTATTTAAACAAAGATGTCAACAATTGGCATAAATCTGAAATTATTAAGCATAATTTTTTTTTAATATTATTATATATATCTATGCGTTAATGAAAATTTTCTTTTTTTTGATAATTTATAAGCTATATTAACACAGAAAACAAGCAAGGGGTCAAAATTCTTTAAATTTTACTAGCTGCATCTGACGAACCTGAACTTCTCAATCTTACGAAATGTGTACGAGATCATTGAATTAAAAATCCATGATTCCGAATTGTATATTAATGCGTATGATTCCGAATCATATGATTTTATCCAATCTTTACTCCTATTATTTCATTAAGCATTTTAAATTGTTATCTCGGAAAAGGCAAAGCATTAGAAAATGCTCTTTCAAAAAAAAAATAACAAAGTTGGATTTTGAATCTTGGAAATAAAAATCTCAGATCAGAGAAAAGAAAGCATTAGCAAACTTACTTTGCAAGAATACCAATTTTTTTAAATCTTTTTATTAATTGGAAAGAGGAAAAGCATTTGCAGAAACGCTTTTCAAGAACACTACGCTGACTTTTTTAAATCTTTCAAGAAATAGACTTGGATCTGAAGGTGCAAAAGCATAAGTAGATGCACTTTTTGAGAATACCACGTTGACTTTCTAAATATTTCAAATAATTAATTTGGATATTGAGTAGGTGCATTTATAGAAGCTCTTAGTAAAACACATCTTTAATTTCTTTATATAATCAATTTGGCTCTAAAGAAAAATGCAGTTGTATAAATTCCTGGAAAAACGTCAGCTTGAAGTCTTTAACGATGTCTCTTTTAATACAAGTTCTTTTGGGTCCTGGCAAACGTTGAATCTACTATAAGTTGAATTCAGATGGTAGGCCATATGATTGTAATATAATTATAATTAATTTTTCATTTTTTCATCTGTTATTTAATACATAGTTAATTTAGCTACATTATTCTAGTTTATTTTGGGGTTGCACCTTACATCTTCATAGTAATACAAATCGCAGAGATCCTGATTCCTTTAGCTCCTTTTCAGCTTTAGGCAATGTCAGCGATTATACTTGACTGTAATACTTTCTTGACCTAAGATTCTGATGCTACATTACAGAAATTAGGAAAGGTGCATATATGTACGTATTTGGGTCCCCTTAATTTGATGGAAAAAATTTTTTAGATGGTCTTGACTTTGAAAGAGGGATAACTTTAGCGAAGGCTCTTTCTATAAGCATTGCTTTAACTTCCTCATAACTTGTTCAGTAGAAATAGAGTTTGAACTATTTAATTATATAATACTTTATCTTTCGAGAAATCCAATTAGCCCCAAAGGAGTGAAAATAATATTAGATGCACTTATCGTAAACAACACAAATCTTAGTTCAAATCATTAATACTCATGGTGAAAAAGTATTAGTGGAGGTTCTTTGCAAAAATTTCATTGTGATTTTTAGATCTTTCGGATATTCCGATTAATTTGGAACATTAGCTGAGGTTCTTTGTATGAATAATACATTAATTTCATTGTATCTGAAATACATTGAAATTGATCTTGTAGATGAGAGAATAGTAGCAAAAGTTATTGTAAAAATATTGAATGCATTAGGCTTTACCAAACTAGAATGTTTATTGATACGAATAAATAATATGTAACGTAATTTACCCGTCTGTATAGAACTAATGATGTAAAAAATAATCTATAGTTTTAATAGTTATATGCCAAAATTACAGTATCAAAAAGATTTGCGTAATGATCTTTATTTATAAATTACAGTATTTCGTATTTATTAAATTAAAAATAAGATTATGAATTTTAATAACTATTATATATAAATGTGTATGGTGATTAAAACTCGATTTGTTTTAATTCCAATAATTAGGTAGGACAAATACTTTCATATACATTGATGTCTAAACCGAAAGTATTTGGAGACACCTCATTTCATGAAATAAACTCAAATTCATTTATGTGTATGATCGATCGTAAGTTGTGTAACTTATTAACGGATTTGTCAGAAAAAGAAGAGGGTGGGGAGACATCGAACATTAGAAGGACACAATACTTTCGTCTAATAGCTTTTGTAATAATGAAAAAAATTATACAGTTTAGTAATAGTTGTTATATTTAAATTGAAAATCAAATATGCCATGCCATCTATTTCACAAAATAAATTTTTTTTTTAACATTTTGAGACCCTACCATTTCAAAATATTCCAGATTACATTGGATCAGGTGTCTAGCTATTTCTAACATTCAATAGTGCTAGTGATATTTATGATAATTACATAACCAAACTCGACCGGAATTGAATTCTATATGTTTATAGAATAAAAAAAAGAATTAGTTTTTCGTGATATCACTAGAATTTTGGGATTAGTGTTATAAAATTTATCATTACGGCACATTTGCGAAATTAAGCAGGTAATTAGTTATGAAATCTAAACATTTAATCCCCAAAATTAAATTTAGTTACTAGATTATATATTAATCAGTCAATGTTAAACCCCAAAAAAATTTTTTGAACCCCTGATCTGTACTGATAACGCGTCTAACCCATTTTCCCCACAGACTAACCCATCTTCCCACTATCATTGAACATAGAAATTTATTAAATGATGCATCATAGTAGTCAAAATTTTCAATTTTTGGGGTAGTTCACAAATGCGACGCCGTAATGTCCTTTTTAAGTGCATTTCAGTGTGTAATAACATTACAGAATAATTCGGCGCATAGTGATAGCAAAGGATATTATTATGTGTGTAGATAATCAATCTACTAAACATCTTAGGTAGCGTTCTCATAAAAAATTGTGAAAAATGTAATAGCTATTAGTAAAATTTCGACGAGGAACATGTTTAGGATGCAGAAGATTGTTTCCTAAAAATTTAGAATTTTTTTGTGAACTGATCTTAAAATTCGATTGGTTAAAATTACAGGGGGTGAGCAATTTTGTGGTAGGGTAAATTTGCATCCACTTATTTGCGCGGGTAATACAAACTCCTGGAGGGGAAATAACCAATCGGAGAGTGCAATTTTTGACTAAAACTAATGGTTAAATCGATCTTGGTGCACTAATTAAAAATGACGGGAATGAAATTTTACTTATAATAAATATCATTCTAACCATTTAGCCTCTAATTTTAAGGCCCTAACCCTAAATTTTTATCTCACGCACTTAGTTGATGTTTATTTACAAAATCGGATTTTGTGTTACTCAGTGGTATTTAGATATCATAATCAGAGACGATGATATTCTGCATTTCACGGAATGCCGCAGAAATCACGGAATTAGGTTGTAAACACAGAATGTATTAAAAATAGCACGGAATTGCCGCAGAAAGTAGGGATTTGTAAATTATTTAGTTTTTTTTATCGGTACAGGTTCTAAAAATATAACCTCCAAAAAGTTCCGATGTAGAAAATAAATAAACCTGAAATACGAGCATGGTCCGAAATAATTGAATTTTATTATTATTAATAAAATTTTTTTCTTTGAGAAAAAAAAATCTTTTTTTTGTTTTTTTTTTGAAAAAAATTTTTTTTAATAAAAAATATCGCAGAAACCACGCAGAACCTATAGAAATACCACAAAAACTGTGCAGAATTAATTAATTTTATTTGCAGAATTGGTATTTTAGTACAGATGGAATTGACCCAATAGCACCGCAGAAAATCATCGTCTCTGATCATAATGCAATTTTCAGAATGTGCAGAATGATAATCAGATGTTTTTACGAACCAAGGTAAAAACCTTAAAAAAAATTAGAAATTAATGGATCTTGGACGTGAGCTTAATTTAAAGAAGATATTAGTAGGTGTACTTAACAATAACGGGTTAATTTCTTTAAGTCTTTTAAATCTTCGCCTTGGCATTAAAGGAGAGAAATCATTAGCTGACATCCTTATTGAAAACACATTGGTTTCTTGATGCTTCTCAAATAATGAATTTGTAGTCCAAACAGGAAAATATTCGCCGAAATACTTTAAAAAGCAAGACAAATACTCTACTTGGCATGAACTCTTTCAAATAATTATCTTAAAGAAGAAGAAGCCCTTTATAAGAACACTACATTGACCTCCTTAGATCTTGGTAGAAAAAATCTGTTCGTAAATGTTCGTCTTCATTCGAATAATATCAACGTGGACTTTATTATAAAGGAAAACAAACCTTATTATAGGTTCTTGGCACAAATAATTCCTATATCTTAAAAATAATCAACTTTATCCTAATGATAGAATAACTTTAGCAAAGGCTCTCCACCTTGACTACTTTGGATTTTTCATACAATTAGATTTGATAAGGGAGGGAAAGCACTAGTAGATGCTCTTTAAACAATACATTAACTTTTTTAATTTTTCTTATAATTGTCTTGGTAATAAAGGGAGTTCACATTTGTAGAAGCTCCTGGCACAAATAATACCTTAATCTTTCATATGGGGCGCATCCTTACGACTTTTTTTCCATTTTGAGAAAATCACATTTGAATTTTTAAATTTATACATAATCTATAAACTGTAATAGTGTAGTGTAATCTTGTAATTTAAAAAAATCAGACTAAAAATATTATATCAAACTAAGAACTTGTAATTGGATCAAAATCAATTAATGATTGTATATTTAACTTTTTCATAAAATCATATTGGCGGTATTGGCGGATTTGACTCCAAAATGCAGAAATGTGATTATCATGAAATTCACGCTGATTGGTTAATTTACCTCGTACAATATGAAAATTTGAGGTGTCGTGAAAGCATCATAGCTTTTTTTTTTTATATATAGTGTAGTTGATATTTTACATTTATGTCAATGAGGTTTTAGCTTCCTTGATCCTCTTCTAATCCTCTTCAGATCCTAAAAATGAAGAAGCTTTTATTAGAGACAATTTCAAAGGGTAACTGCACAAAAATACAAGATTATGTGCAATATGTAGCAAGAACACGAAGGTTTTTACCAGTTCGTTTATTTTAGATTTGATTTCGTTTTCATGCCAGTTTTCTAATCACAGAACACATTTATATTTGCTAGTAACTATAGTTACCGGTATTTATTTTCTTCTTGAGTTCGCTTTGCTCAATCATCTAGATATATATATAACTTATGTACTTTTTGAGAATACGATGTTTTACTGCATTACTATATTTGTTACAAATTTTAATATTTTATTTTATAATAATATTAACATTTATACTTGTATATTAATTAGTCTTGTAGGAATTAAATTGCTAAGTAAGCGTAGATATAGTTTAGATCAAATAAGCGATATTATTTAGTTTAATCATATATATTAGATATAGACTAAAGAATTATATTACATTTAATAAAGCAAAGAATAGCAGAAAAATACAATAAAATTACTACTTAAAATGTATTAATAAAGGTAGAGAAAGTGAAACTTCATGTATAATAAATAATTTAGTAATTTGATTGATTAAATAAGCATAGATATAGTTTAGCGATGCCATTTAATTTAATCATAAATATTAGATATAGACTAAAGAATTAATAAAGCAACGATATACAATAGAATTTCTACTTAAAATGTATTAATAAAGGTAGAGAAAGTGAAGCTTCGTGTATATAAATAATTTAGTAATTTGATTGATTAGCAATCTCGTATATGTATTGATTTGATTGGCCGTGATGATCACATGTCTAATATTTAAATCGATTTAATTCGTTGAAAATGTTTTGCTCATCACATGTGATAAAATTTCGATTTTGTCACATATGGAACGGAGTCAAATCCGCCCATATGTATAATTCTATGTGCAAGTCCGATTTGGTGGTAAAAAATCATGAAACTGTCAAATTTTTATACTAATCCTCAAATTGATATCTATACTTTAAACTAATGACATAATAACAATAAATATTCCTGTTAGTAAAGTTGGTTTTTGGATTATTCTAAAATTTCTAAATTGTTCTATATTTTTATTAATGTGAAAGCACTAAAGATTGATATAACAATGTAGTTTATTATAATCATGATTAAATTGGTAATAGTAAAACATATTCTATTTCAGACATGAGTAATAATGGAATAATCATTAATATCAGGTTAAAAATAATAAACACAAAGTGCTTGAATATTATCAAAAATTTGATAGTAGTTTAATTTTAAACTTTACAAAGATAACATGATAATTGATAATCGGCTAATTATAATTTAATTTTATTTTAACTTTACTAATATCTATATAAAAAATTAAAAAAATGTTAGGGATGTGCTGAAACTTGGGTCTTGTTTGAAATTATAAGCCCTGCTAAAATCCATATATATTCTTTAAATATCAAATCTACCCAAACCTTGTCTAACCTTATAAGACAAAATAAGAAATAATATACCAAAAAATTTTAAAATTTCATATCAAAATAAATCAAAGTTTTAGCATTATCTGGTTTCAGTATCATCTCTGACAAAAATAAGTTTTTTACACATATTAAATTATAAAGTTGATCTAGAATCAAATTTAGATAGGTACTGTATGAAGAACCAGATATTATATTAAAATTAGTAAATCAATATACATAGCTATATTTCCAGATCTTATTTAGTATTGTCTGAATTTTAATTGTAAAGGTTTTATTTTTTGAGAACTGTAAGCAGGTCAACAATAACTGAAAAATTATCCATTTAATTAATCACTTTCTCATATTATACCTATTTTCACAAACTTAAATATTTGCTACAAAATTGATATTAAATAGTTTCTCAAATAATTATTTTATTTCAAACCCTAAATTAAGACCACTTTATATAATAATTATTTTATTTCAAACCCTAAATCAAGACCATTTTATATTATAAAATCTAAATGATTATTTTATTTCACTTAACTCGATTTAGAATAAATGATCAATACTTTGAATTCAAAGCAGACTTTGTTCGCATTACTAATTGACTAGCAAAAATTTTTAAAATAAAAAAATAAATATGATATTGAAATTATACAGTCAACCCTCTGTAAATGCACTGTGTAGGGACAGCAAAAAATTCTGCATTTAGAGAGATATTGCATTTAGGAAGTAAAAATCTATCCCTTAAACTGTAATCCAGGCAAATTTGCCTGGATTTTTTTAGAAATATTACATTTTTTTAAATAAAATAAAAATTTATTAAGCATATGGGGTATACTTTATTTATAGAATATTTTTTTTAAAATATATTTTATAAACTTTATTATGAAAATTTTTTAAAATTATTAATAAACTTTAAAGCAATAAAAGTTTAAAGTTTTTATTTTAAAACTTTTACTATAAAATTTTTCTTTAGGTTTTCTTAAATTTTATATGTTCCCGTCTATAAAAAAAATTTTCACTTCTAATACAAGTCCTAATTTTTACAAGTAAATCACAAAAGTTGCAATAATAAAAGTTGTAATCCTTTTTATAAACTATATCATTCTATTAAATCAGGAAGCTAGAGCTAATATTTATAGAGTTTGCCAAAAAAAAGTAGATAATTTTTTTGAATAAAAAATTTTTTGAAATTTATCTATTTTTAGCTTATTATCAACTTAAAATTTTTTCTTATAATATAAAATTAAATACTACTATAATATAATCCTTATTTTCAATTTTTATCAAAAAAAATTTTATTTAAATATCTTAAGTTTTAAAAAATATAGATCATAAGCATATTTATAGCAATTTTCCAGCCAAATTTGCCTGGATTTGCTTACAGTTTAAGGGATAATGCCAGACCAATTTAATTCTTTATTTAACATAACCCCCTCCTCCCCTATTTTTTAGAATTTATACAGAGAACCCTTCCTAAGTGCACTCCCTCTATAAGTGCACATCCTCTCTAAATGCACACTTAAATTTGGGCCCAAATATAGATGACCTCTATAAATGCACTTTTTCTTATTGTTTTTTAAAGTGCATGTTATTAAAATTAGTCACGAGAGCATGCACTTAGGGAGGGTTCTCTGTATAAGTCCAATATATATTAATAGTAATTATTAGTATTTGCCACCTTTCAATTTTTTAAATTTTATATACTAATATATATAAATCAACCAATAAAATTGCAGTATTATTATTTTTGTACTTTTTTAATGCCCACCTCCTCTTTTAGTTATTTTATATTATGTTAAACAAAGAATCAATTTGGTCTAGCCTAAGTAAAATATAGCAGGAACACAACAAAATCATGCATTTATAGAGGTATTGTATTTATGGAGGTTGTATTTATAGAGGTCTAACTATATTTTGTATAAATTTGTAGTGATTATATATAAATCATGGGTGTTTGCTTTACTAGTAAAATAAAAAGTATTCTTGCAACTAATTGGATATCAACATATTATATATTTATAATATAAATTCTTATTTATAATTTTATTGGCTAGCATTATATCAGTTTTAGTGAAATAATCTTTTCTAGTGAAAACATTGCTGAAACCACTAAAACACTAGAAATATCTGAATATCCAGTAAGGTTCTAGCTTCCAGTCAATAACATTAAATTAGCCAATCATCAGATGCATTTCTAATTAGATTTTAAATTCTAATTATATAACTTATTCTTGCAAAAAATAATATAAACTATGTTTTTGTTTGATGTAGCCCATATAATCAAATTTTTTTAGCCTTAGTCCTAAGGAGGCATCTATAAATAATATTATATACCCTACATAGTAGCTCTTGACCCCTTAGACTATATAAAAAAATTTTTCAAAATCTGTATATTTATATATAAAATTTTACAAAAACTTGAATCTTTTGTAATATATTAATTCGATTTAGATGATTTTGGTACCATTTAATTCATCTTGGTGAGATAAGATCAATTATACCAAAATCATATCATTTGGATTACTGAATCACAAGATATTCACAAAAAACTGTTTGGTTATATAGTAATTTTATAAGAAAAGATATGACCAATAGTATTTTGCCAATAACTCCTGATCCAGTAATCCAAAGAAATAAAATTGGTACTATTGGCTTCTCTTACAACAACAAATTAAATATTACCAAAATTATTCAATTTTGACTCTTGGATCAGAATTTAGACAAATTTTCCTAAAAAAATTACATTATATTTTTTTGATCCCTCCCTACTTATTAGAAAAAAATTATATTTCATCTAACACTACTTCTTGTATAATGTTATTTATATGAATACCCCTAATGTAACCAATTAAATCATATCTACAATCTAGTCTAGACCAGTTACATGGTCTCTAATTAGTCTTTTAATCTTCACAAAAATTAAACTTTCCTATTTTATTATTATTACATATTTAAGAATTTAATACAAGAATAGCCATATAGGTAATTTAAAAGTTTTTGCAATAAGAATTTTTTAGATGTTTGTGAATTTGAAATCAAATCTTTGATATTAATATTATCCTTGCTATTTTGTTATCACTTTGTAAATAACAAATCATGAATATTATTGTAATAATTTTAGTGTTAAGAATTAAAAATGCAAAAACATTTATTTATATAAGGGCATGAAGTTACGGTACTTAATTGGCAAAGCAATTGATATACTTAATAAAAAGAAATTAATATATAAGATTACATTATTGCATTATAGTAATTATTAAATAATTTAATATTCTTGCTAATTATTATATAAATTAAGGGTAGGGTGAACATAGATCAATTTTCATATAATTTATATGATATAGCAAAATTTTATATAGAAAGCAAACACATGCTTCTAATAAAACTTTTAGAATTATAGCCAATATTCTCCAAATTTTATGCCATATAATTTGAAGCTTCTTATTTGTTATAGTAAAATTTCAAACCCTATATCATTTGAAAAAATTTATCTTCATATATTAGTAAAAAAACTTAGATGACCCCAAATTTTTTTAGATTATACAAAATTATTAACTCTGATTGGTTGAATCTATGTTGTTTACAATCCTGATTGGTTGATCACCTGATTTCATATAATTACAACGTGATTACTATTAAAAATAATCTATGTTCACTCTACTTTTAATACCTTTGTTGATTTTATATAATTTAATATCTTTACTAATTATTAAATAATAGAAAAATATATATTTTATTTATATCTTATAATCAACATTGCATTTCATATCTTGATTTTGATTGGCTAACTGTAAATTATAATTTTAAGTTATTTTTTATTTTAATAATTTCATATCAAACAAGTTTATTTAGAAGATTAATTTTAAAATATATATTTTTTTATTTTTTTATTTTTTTATTTAGTTTTTTGATAATATTTAAAAGCTTACTAAGATAATTTTCTTTTAGTTCTTTAAGTAAACTTGTTTAGCATAAACTTTACATATAAAAACAAAAAATTCTTATAATATTTTTTAATTTTTTTAAAATAATTAGATTTTTTAATTTTTGTATATATTTTTTGTCTTTGTTTATATTCAATCATTATACAAAATTTAAAATAATTTGATTGGTAAGATTAGAGGGCATCCATAAATAATATTATATAGGGTGTTACACAGTGAAAAAGATTTGAAATTTTTTTTTTGTTCTTTGGAAACATAAAATATTAAATTTATGTTCCCAAAAAATTTTTAATGTTCCTATAGCTAATCTCTCTCTTTCTCTCTCTCTCTCTTTCTCACCTTTCTCTTTCTCTCTCTTTCTTTTTCTCTTTTTCTCTCTCTTTCTCTCTCTCTCTCTCTTCTCTCTCTCTCTCTCTCATATCCAAAAAGCTATCTCTATAGAAAACACAAATTATAACTTTTATGTTTCCACTTTGTTCCTAATAAGGAATATAAATTCTAAATTTAGTATTCCTAAATTTTTTTAAATGTTCCTGGGAATACTGGGAACATCAAATCTTTAACACTGGTGTTACATATTAAAACAGCACTTTTTTGCAATTTTTGAAAATTGTGTTTTCATTAGATTTATATAAATTTAAGTATGATCAATATTTTTCAATTATAAATGAAAGTCGATTTGCATAATAAAATATTAAGATAACTGTAAAAGAAAAATTACACAAGGCCATGTAAGGCCAATATATCATGAGATTACCCGATAGTCACCTGTTACATTTAACCAATCAAAATCAATTAATCCCAGATCAGTCCGAAAATCAAACCAAATTATTAAACTCAATTATCTCAAAATAAAATATATGTAAAAAAGAACTGTTTTAATATGTAACACCCCACATACTTTATATAGTTGCACTTGATCTTCTAGACTATATAAAAAAAATTTTTGAAATCTATACAGTATATTTATATAAAATTTTACAAAAATTTGATTATCTTGTAATACAGTAATCTGATTTGGATGATTTTAGTACTATCTAGAGGTTAGTAAAACTATGGTGACCAACTTATATAATATATAGCTAATAAAATGTCTTGTATGATTTTGTATAACAATCAAATAGATTGATAATAAAAAATCTGTGATACTATACTAAAGATTGGACTTGCGAAAAATTATGTTAGCCATTTAATCGCGCCATGTAACCATAAACTATGCGGTTAATCATCAATAATTGTTTAATCGTAATCTTAATCGTATAACCGTTTAATCGCAATTGTACAATGGACTTTATTATTAATCATTTAACAATAATGGTAATCAACTCACTATTAATATGACTATGTCATTAGCCTTTATTTTAATCGTTGAATATGATGTGTAGCTAATATTTATCATTATACAACTCTGCAGGACTTTA
Source organism: Gigaspora rosea (assembly GCA_003550325.1). NCBI lineage: Eukaryota > Fungi > Glomeromycota > Glomeromycetes > Diversisporales > Gigasporaceae > Gigaspora > Gigaspora rosea. The sequence goes on along the minus strand of QKWP01000513.1, from coordinate 150,659 downwards.
TAAAAATGTCAAACTATATGGCAACATTTATACAAGACATTTAAAAAAACATTTATATATAATCGAAATTTAGATATTGAAGCAGCAAAAATATACCTTTATTCTCCCATATTAGCTGATTTTAATCACAAGTGAATGCATTTCAAATTTAGCAAATTGACAACTGATTGTTACCGCTTTTAATAAAATTCACCTATGCAAATACATTAATAATCGAATTTAATCCTGACTATAATATATCGAATATCATGCAAGTTTGCAAAAAATCAGTTTTCTTAATAACTTGCGTTTGTTCTTTTTAATGATAGCATATAACTTTTTTATCATCATACAAGTCGCTCCATGATTACTTAAAGTAATTGCATTGTCTGAATTAATTTCTAGTCCAAGTATAAATTAACCTGCTGCTTCGCAATGTAAATCTAAAATTCTAAGACATATTTAGATATTCATCATTATGCTTTAGAAAAAGTATTTTCCCTATAATATTTGAGCCTAATCGTGTACGTTTAGATGTAATCAGGTTTCCTGCATTTGAGAAGAGTCTCTCGCAGTGGACTGATGTCACTAGTATGCACAAATACCTATGTACTAATATTGATAAAATTGGAAATTCACTTTTGTAATTATTCCACCATTGCCAAGAATTGGCATTATAATTCACAGGAGCAAGATCTAAGTATTGTATAACCTCATCTAAAGGTGCAATGTCTTTATGGTCTTGTACTCCAAAAATGCCTTCAAAAAATAGATTTTGCGTAATTTCAGGAGCTGTCGGTAATGTTTCTTGTTCCAGTTGACTATCACTACTAATATTAAGCCATTGTAACTTCTCAAATTCATCTCTTAACTTCATTCAGGCCTTTTCACGTTCTTTACTAGTGAATAATGAAATTTTTTTTGTTCGAGGATCTAAGAGAGTAGCAACTAATCCGATTTCATGAAAATCATACCAATTTTTTTCTAAAGAATTAAAAATAGCATTTTTAAATTCTTTTTCTATAAGATCGAGATTAGGTGGTAATGATAAAGCATGTGAGCGAGCATCACAAACTGAATCTAATTGTGAATAAAATTCATCTTCATTTTCATTTTCAGAATCTAACAGAATGTCTGATTCTATAAATACACAAATAGGTTTAGGTTTCTGTAACTATTTTTATATTTTATTTTAGTTGTCAAAAAAATAATATAGGCCCAGCAAAAATTTACGATCATTGTCTTCATCATCTTCACTATTACTAATTTCATCACTATGCATATATTGATTTTGTAATTCTCGGATTGTTGGGTACATTAATGAAAGGGTGGGATATTTGCTTCCTAAAAAGAATTTTGTTGCAAGCTTGAATGGTTTTAATGCAACAAAAATTCTTTTCAACAGATCACATTCATAATCTTTTAAAAGTAGCTGAGATAATATTTGGCCGTCTTTCTTATTTTCATTCCCTTTTTTTAATGGAATACAGATGCAAGCCATATAATTACATCCTTTAGTTCTAAAAGCTGTGCCCACGAATAATAACTAGAATTCCATCTAGTGCAGACTTCAGATCTGTTATGCAAAATTTTTATTGTTGATTCTTCTTGCTCTGCAACTTCTTCTTCTTCTGCTGAACCGATTTCTTGATCCATATCAAGGTTTGACAATTCATTAAATCGAAGAATTTCAACATTTTCTTCTCGAATATGATTTTGTCGTGCAAGGTCTATTTGTACTGCATTAAGTCGTTCAGATTGTTTAACTGATTTTGTGAAAAATTTTACCAATTTTTTAAATTTTTTAACATAAAGAGTAATTTTTTTTAGGCCTTTTACTACTGATAGTTGGAGCATATGAGCGAAACAAGATAGTCGTTCGATATCTTCCCAAATTAGAAAAGCTTTTTTCATGTTTGAGCCACTGTCAGTGATCCCTATAAACAATTTTTCATTTAATCCAAATTCATGCATCTTATTACAAAGATAATCATATATTCTCTCAGCTGTATGAGGATATTGCATACGTTCAATTGTAAGAAGCATGTCAATGATTTCAAAATTAGGCGTTAGCCAATGAATCGTGATGCCAATATATCCAAATTTAGACCGTGCAGTCCAGAGATCCGTGGTTATTGCAGCATATTCACATGTTTCATTAATCTTTTCTTTAAATTTAATTATTCCATCTTGACAATTCACTATTATAAGTTCTTTACACAACTTATTAGATGGTGGTTTAAATCTGGAATCAATTTTTTTCATAAAACGTTGAAATCTGTTTCCACGAAGCATATTAAAGGGTAAGGAATCTATAGTAATTCACTCTGCACATGCAGCTTGTAACTTGTTTTGTTTATTTGGACCATGCAGTCTTATATTTTCCGTAACCTGTTCAAGTGTAGCCTGGGCAGGTTCTTTTTTTTTTACCTATTTTGGTAGTTTGAATAAATATAAATTTATTTATACAATATATAAATTAAAAATAATCCCTTTTTGGCTAGATTTTCAAGAACTATATTATGTTCTTGAGTTACATGGTAGTTCATAGATGAGGTCGAATTTGTGTTAGTATGATCATATTTATAACCACATTTTTTTTATTCCATCCTTAGTTATTTCAACTTGACACACTGCAAATGATCCTTCTTGTTCAAAATATTTCCATGCTTCAGCTATACGTTTACGCTTTTTCTTTTTTTTGGTAAACTAGCAGTTTTTTTATTATCTTTTAACTGGGATGATAATGATTTAGAAGAAGGCCCTGCCTCATTACTGCTATGATTACTTTCAACTTCACTATCAGTTTCTGAATCATCTACCTGGTTTTCATTATCGTTATCTTACATATTCATCGTTAAACAAAAGAAGTTGATTTAATTTTTTGTTTTAATGTTTTATTTGTTTATTAACATTAAACGTATTATCAAATTCCAATTTTAGTATAATGGTATACAAATTTTATATATCATACTATCATTTATGCCTGCTTATTTGAACGCATGCCATCAATGAGTTTAGCCAGGTAAAAACCTGCAAGATTTTAAACTTATAATTTTTATTATTGTCACAGATCATAATTTAAAATGAAGCATTTAACCTTCAACCTTCTAAAACCCACTTATACTTGTTTAACATAAACTCTACTCTAAAGCTAACCTCTAACCTTAACCCCTAACCCTAAACAATAAGATCCAAAATTTCATTTTAATCTAATTTCATTATAACTGCCACAATTATTATGTTTTTCTTATTTTGCATTACAGAATTATCGATGAAATTTTTATTCTTGATTAAGATTTTTTTATGTTTATACCTTAAGCTAAGTACCGATATAATAATATGTGTAATGTATATTTGTTTGCCCTGTGTGAACATAGGTCATAGGTTATATTATATCATCTAGTGATTAAACAATTAATGATTCATGTGCATACAGCACATGCTATTTACTACGTGCATATTTTTTGTCTCCATGTAAGGCATTAAATGACCATTAAATGATTAATCGTATAAGATTTAAAAAGTGGTTAAGTGAATAATTTAACAGTTTTTAATCGTTTATTAAAATTGGTACTCGTTTAATCGTATAACATAAATAAATGATTATAGGCGGTTAAATGATTAACAGTTCCAATCTCTATACTATACTAATAAGTCTTTTAGCAATAATAACAAAGCACCGATTCAACATATGTTATTGCTATACTCTATTGCTACTAGTTGGTATATTTATATAGAGATAGCATACATATTGGTATTTGCAGGAACAAAATTCACTTCTTTAAAAATAATTAAAATTGTTAAATGCAATCTTATTACTAACTCTATATATACTTAACAAACTATACTTTGTAAATTAGTTAGAAAGACGCTTTAATGATATTAAAGTAAAATATTATTAGCAAATTTATAGTGGTGAAATTTTTCAAAAGATCTTGCAAACCTGTGAAATCTTTTGGCAAACTGCGATATAATTCAAAATATTTCACAAAAAATATTTTTGAAATATTTTATTTTGAAATAATTCAAAATATTTTCAAATATTTTAGACCTGGAAAACTAAGCTAGATCAGTATATTTGCAACCTGGGTCATATCAAGGGCATATTGGATATATTGAACTATATTTCGAAATATTTCACAATTTTGTATAATGTTACAAAACCAGATTAGATCTTTATAAATTAGATTTTTTCATTTTGTTTTTTGTTTTCATTTTGTTTTTATTTATTCATTTATTTTTTTTTAATTTTTATACTTTACAAAAACACTAGTCTTTTGCAAGAAAACCAACAACTATTTGGCACTTTGTAAGAACACCAATTTGACTTTGTATGCCAACTTAGACTTCTGACACTTTGCAAAAACACATAACTGATTTCTTTAGCAATTTCTAAATTTCCAAAAATGCTTTTTTAAAGAAATGATTTAGTTTGATACAAGTTTTTGCAAGTTTTTGCAAAGTTTCACTTTATTTATTTTTTTGTTTGATATTTTTTGGTTTTTTTTTTTTAAACTTTTTTTTATTAATTTATTTTATTCTGGTACTTTGTAAAAACACTAACTTCTTTAGCACTTTGCAAGAACTTACTAGATTTCTCTAGCCTATTTTTTAGAAGTGTTTAGAAAAAAGAGAGAAATGAAGGTGATAGTTAAAACAAAAAAAATAGCTGAAGCAAAAATGATAGTTAAAACAAAGAAGCAAAGATAATCATCAGCAAATTTTATATATAGATATATATCGATTACTAACAAGTCAGATATATATTGATACTAAATACCCTGCTGATTTTTATCCATAGTGATAGTAATCTATATATATCTGATACAGATATTAATCGATATATATCTTATCAGATATATATTGATTAATATCTGTATCAGATATATATTGATTACTATCACTATTGATAGAAATCGGCAGGGGTATTTAGTATCGATATATATCTATAATAGTTAGTAATCGATATATAACCAATATATTGATAGTGATTATAATCGATACATATCCATGATAGTTAATAATCAATATATAATCAATATAAAAACAATTAATAATTTGATAATAAAAAATATATAATTAAAAAAATTCGATTTTAAAAAATTTTTAATTTATTTAAAAACTATATATATTTTTACATTATATAATTATTCTATAATTACTATATGTTAGTAATATAAATTTTTTTTATTAAAATATTAGGTATTATATTATTTTCATCACAAGAAGTACCCAACTTACCACAAAAATGCATTAATTCACTGCAAGAACACAATTGCTTCACTACAATAACACCATTAAATCACCACAAGAACATACAAGAAGAATACCGTCAATTTACTACAAGTCACTACAAAAATGCCATCCAAGTTACCACAAGAACATCATCACTTTACTACAAGAACGCCATATAATCGCCACAAGAACGTCGTCGAGAATGGTGTCGCTTCACCACAAGAACACATACGAGAATACCATAAGAATTCTATAATTCACAAGAACGCGTACAAACACACCGTCAATTCACTTCAAAAACGCTATTAAGTTACAACAAGAAAGTCGTCATTTTACTTACCACAATGTCGAAGCACCGCAAGAACGCCCGTCGAATTACTACAAGAACACTGTCAAATTACTGTAAGAACAGCATTACTTTACTGCAAGAACATCGTCATTTCACCACAAGAACATTGTCATTACGCTGTCACTTCACAGCAAAAATGTTGTCATTTCACCACAAGAACGTCATATTTCACCACAAAAATGCTGTCACTTTACCACAAGAACTGCATTGCTTCACCACAAGAATTGCATCACTTCACTGCAAGAATGATGTCGAAATACCGAAAAACGCCATGCAAAGAAACCGCCAAAAAAATGTATTAGTGTCAGTTGTAATGATAAAAAAAGAAAAAAACATACAAAAAAAATACTTAACTCTATGTAGATTTGTGCAACCTACTTTTCACTTGGCCACAAGAAAGATATCGAAATACCGAAAAGCGCCGTGCAAGAAAACACTAAAAAAATGTATTAGTATCAGTTATAATAACAAAAAAAAAGAGAAAACCATACAAAAAAAAAACTTATCTTTATGTAGGTAGATTCATGCAACCTACTTTCTCGCCAATAATAAATAATTCCTAAAAACGAATGTACTTCTGGAAGGCAGGTGGGAAATCTTCACTCTATAATTTTTCTAATCCGCTTGGGGTCTTCTACGTTCTAGTAAGTGAAATAAGGTTTCTAAAGAAAATAAATAAATAAATAAATAAATTAAATTAATTTAGTACAAAAAAAATAATCATATAAAGAAAAAAATTTCAAAAAAAAAATATATAAAAAAAATAAGATCAAAAAGATTTAAATAAAAAAAAAAGATCAAATAAAAGATCCAGTATGTTACATGATACAAGATTAGATCACGGGAAAGCGAAATCTGTTTCGCGATGATTATTATCCATTAATCGCTATATATCGGGTTTAACAAATATGATATAAATCGATTAATATATATACAGTACCGGACAGTAAAAGGCATCCACTCGTTATTAGTAAATCTTTAAATTGTTATAACTTTTTTAAAAAAAATTAAATCAAAAACCCTCTGACAAATTGATAGATTTTTAGATAAACTACATTTCTGTCAGAGGAATTTTTTTATTTTTAATTTTAAGGAAGTTATAAGGCATTAAAGTTTATATGAGTTTCAAAAATTGGCGTTTAATATAAAAAAAAGAAAACATATATAGGTTTTTAGCCAATCAAAATCAATTGCACAAAAATTAGCCAATCAGAATTGATTATATAAGCACCCAAAATTGGCGCCTATATGTATAGATTGGATGTTTTTTACTGTCCCGTACTATATAATGATTTATATTTATTTATGCTATATATCGATTATAGATACATATCGATATATAACTAGTTTATCGAAATATATCGATAATTTTTAATCGATATATATCGATTAATTGTTATATATCGATATTTATTTATATAAAAAATTTCCTGATGATAGCTAACTGTAAGGAGTGTGAAAATAAGTGTATAGAGTTAGTTTTTTTTTTCTTCTACGAATAGTAATAGAATTAGATACAACAAAGTGCGAAAGTAGTTAAAATAATATGTACTAATATAAAAATAATACTGTAAAGAATATATAATAATTAAAGAATTTTACTAACTATAACTGGCAATGATTATCACTGGTATATAATTAGTCAATAAATTTGCAGGATCAGGTGTAATGTGCAAATCAGTTTGTATAACAAAAATAAAATTTTTTTTAAAAAAATGCTAATATCTCAAGAATTTGTCTAAGAAACTACCTTCGACATTTTAGTAAAAAAAATTTCTTGCTAAATTTTGCATATATCAAACATTTTGCTAAAATCCTAGGCCTTGCCCTAACCCTAAAGTAAATGAAATAAACTTTTTTTTTGGTTTATCATTATTAGTTAATTACATACCAGTAATGATCACCACAGGTTATTTGTAGTTAAATTCATAATTAAAATATAATATATAATAAAATATGTACCGTAAACGGCCATATAAAAGATCCCCATGATAGTAGATCTCCCACGTATCATCCCTGGGTCTACTGTATAGGTTGAGATTTTTGGAAAAGTTAAGAGACCCAGGTATACTAGAGGATCTAAACTGATAAAAAACCCGGGCATACTATAGGATAAACGTTCAAATAGTGAAAATAGCATATTACTTGTACTAATATACTATATTTATATTGCCTGGTACTGGACCCCCATATGTACAATAGACCCCCGGGTCTACTATCGGGTTTAAAATTGAGAAAATATAACAGACCCTGGTCTTTTATATGGCCGTTTATAGTAATATTTATTAAAATATATATTTAATTTAAAAATATAACAGTCATCTAATTTGTTATACAATTATTAGATGTAAATTTTATATATATGAAATTTACATGTGACAAATTGGATGATTGATAATATATAATGTATAATGATAATAATAAAAAATATAAAATAAAGAAAATTTATTTACACATAGTGTTTATACACGAGTATAATTTATTAATTTACAAATTGTGTAATATATCAATTAAAACAAGGTTTACAAACAAAAAATTAAACCCTTGCTTATGGTTAGGATAAGGATGGGTTTGGGATTATAGCGAGAGTTATTTATACCAAAATTTCTCAAGAAATTTTTTTTATTAGAAAATAAAAGGTGGTTTCATAATCAAAATTTTAAGATACCAGTTTGTTTTTACATTACCCGTGTATATACACTCAGTGTACAAATAGAAATTCTCTAAAATTTTATATTAAAATGCAAAAATTTTAAAAAATTTTAAAATTTTGTGAATTATTGCAAAATATTACGAAATATTGCAGATTTATATAATAATATGCAAATATGGGGGCTTTGCAGTAAAAAGGGTGGATATAACCCCAAAATGAAAAAGGATTTTTTATTAAATTCTGGTAAATTTCAATGTTATAATAAAGTTATTTTTTTTTCCAAGTCAAAGTGCTCACTTCGGAGGAGAGCTTTTTTATTCAAGATAATCAGACCCCGGACGCCCTACATGGAGGGACATATGATATTTGTACATTGACAAGAATACAACTAGCCTATACATGAGAACGAAAGCATTTCGGGTTCTAAAACCCGAAATTAAAATTTGAAGANTTAAAACAAGGTTTACAAACAAAAAATTAAACCCTTGCTTATGGTTAGGATAAGGATGGGTTTGGGATTATAGCGAGAGTTATTTATACCAAAATTTCTCAAGAAATTTTTTTTATTAGAAAATAAAAGGTGGTTTCATAATCAAAATTTTAAGATACCAGTTTGTTTTTACATTACCCGTGTATATACACTCAGTGTACAAATAGAAATTCTCTAAAATTTTATATTAAAATGCAAAAATTTTAAAAAATTTTAAAATTTTGTGAATTATTGCAAAATATTACGAAATATTGCAGATTTATATAATAATATGCAAATATGGGGGCTTTGCAGTAAAAAGGGTGGATATAACCCCAAAATGAAAAAGGATTTTTTATTAAATTCTGGTAAATTTCAATGTTATAATAAAGTTATTTTTTTTTCCAAGTCAAAGTGCTCACTTCGGAGGAGAGCTTTTTTATTCAAGATAATCAGACCCCGGACGCCCTACATGGAGGGACATATGATATTTGTACATTGACAAGAATACAACTAGCCTATACATGAGAACGAAAGCATTTCGGGTTCTAAAACCCGAAATTAAAATTTGAAGACGAAATTGTTTTTGATCTATTTTATATGAAAGACGAAATTATTTGATACTTTTTTTGAATAGACGAAATTATGAAGAACATATTTATATAAATTTTATTTGCTCTTCTATATAAAAATTTTTAATTTTCTCTAATGAAGACGAAATAGGTCTTTTTCAAAAATCAATTTCAGTGGCATTACTAAACTAGCCTCACCTGCAACTTTTGGTTGCCTGTTTAAGTAGCCACCTGAAGGTTCTACACTAGCTGTCATACCTGCAACCTACATACTGGTATTGCCTATTTAAACCCTTTGATCACTGCTTTATGTCTATAAATGAGGACGAAAGCACTTCGTGTTCTAAAACCCGAAATTAAAATTTGAAGACGAAATTGTTTTTGACCTATTTTACTTGAAAGACAAAATTATTTGATACTTTTTTGAATAGACGAAATTATAAGGAACATATCTATATAAATTTTATTTGCTCTTCCTTATAAAAAATTTTAATTTTCTTTAATGAAGATGAAATAGGCCTTTTTTATAAATCAATTTTGGTGGCATCACTACTCCTATCAGCCCTTCTTGTATTATCTGAACACTGTTCTGGATGCTAACCAGTAAATGAAAAATTAATTTGTATAATAAAAAATCAAGATACATAATGTAAAAAGAAAGTTGCACGAGATCAAAGCCAAGCATATCACAAGATTACCTGTTAGTCACATGTTATATTTAACCAATCAAAATCGTGAATTTTAATTAACCCAGATCAGTCCAAAAATCAAAACAAAGTAATTAAATTCAATTATCTCAACATTATATATAGGGGTGAGTCAGTAGAAAAGGGACAAAACATTTTTAGTAAAATTTTTTTAATTTTTAAATTAAATATTTTAACAGCTATTTAATCAAATTTGCTAAAAAAAATTTTATTTTAATCTTGAAATTATATAGAATTAAAATAAAAAAAAATTTATTAAATTTATTAAGATAATTGTTAAAATATTATATATTTTACTATATATTATATTTTAATTATTATACATTCTTTATAGTATTATTTTTATATTACTACATATTATTTTAACTACTTTTGCACTTTGTTGCATCTAATTCCATTACTAATTGTAGAAAAAAAATAAAAAAACTAGCTCTACACACTTATTTTCACACACTCCATAGTTAGCTATTATCTTTGCTTTTTTGTTTTAACTATTGTTTTTGCTTTAGCTATTTCTTTTGTTTTGACTATCACCTTCGTTTCTCTCTTTTTTCTAAACACTTTCTAAAAAATAGTAGAGAAGTAAAAAATAAAATAAATCATTTCTCAGACATAAGTGTTGGTGTTCTTACAAATTGCTAGAGAAATCTAGTATGCTTTTGCAAAATGCTAGAGAAGTTAATATTCTTACAAAAAGCCAAAATAAAATAAATTAATAAAAAAAGTTTAAAAAAAAAAACAAAAACCAAAAAATGTTAAACAAAAAAATAAAATAAAGCAAAATTTTGCAAAAACGCACAAAAACTTGTGAAAACTTAATTATTTCCAAAAACTTGTGACAACCTTAATTATTTCTTTAAAAAAGTGTTCTTGAAAATTTAGAAATTGCTAGAGAAATTAGTTGTGTTCTTGCAAAGTATCAGAAGTCTGAGTTAGTGTACAAAGTCAAATTGGTGTTCTTACAAAGTGCTAAATAGTTGTTGGTTTTCTTGCAAAAGACTAATTTTTGTAAAGTGTGAAAAAAATTAAAAAATAAATAAATAAAAGAAAAACAAAATCAAAAAACAAAATGAAAAAAGATCTAATTTATAAAAAGTCTAATCTGATCTTGTAATATTATACAAAATTTTGAAATATTTTAAAATATTTTGAAAATATAGTCCAATATGCTCTTGGTATGAACAGGTTACAAATATACTCATCTAGCTTAGGTCTAAAATATTTTGAAAATATTTCAAATTATTTTGAACTAAAGTATTTTTAAAACCGCTTCCAAAATATTTCGAAATCAGCAGTTTACAAGTTTTCTTAAAAAATTTTACAAGTTTGCAAGATCTTTTGAAAGATTTTGCCACTATAAAAAAATAAAACCTTATGTTAACTCTAACTAGTTTGGCTTTTAAGTAATTAAAATAAAGATTCATAATTTCAGTTTAGAACAGTTTATAGGCTTTGAGTCGTGTATATAATCTCTTATCTTCATTTTTTTTATCTTATATAATTATATGATTCAGTTTTAAACAATAAAAGAGCAGCTATAAAATTTCTTTATGATTAATTATTTACCTTTGTCTATTTCAAGTTTTGAAAAAAAAGAAATCCCAGTAGACAGGTTATTTCTAAAAAAAATTAACAATCAAGACTTTACCAATTGAACACAATATATATGAATTTATATGAAAATTTCATATAAAATGACAATTTCACATGTATAACATTGGAGTTGACTCCCTTATAGTTTTACTAACCCCTAGGTACTATTTGATTTGTCTTAGTGAAACGAATTCAATGATACCAAAATTATGTCATTTGGATACTAAATCGCAAGATATTTACAAAAAAACTATTGGTTATATAGTAATTTTATAAGAAAAGATATGACCAATAGTATTTTGCTAATTGACCTAATTCAGTGGTCCAAATAAAATAAAAATAGTACCATTTGACTTTTCTCACCGAAACAAATTGAATGGTACCAAAATCCTTCAATTTGACCTACTGAATCAGAATTTAAACAAATTTTTCTAAAAAAATTATATCATATTTTTTTGATTTCTACTTATCAGAAAAAATATTAAATTTTATCTAATCCCTTTTGTATAATGTTATTTATGGATGTCCTCTTAGAGATATGAAAAATAAGAATTCTACCTTCTACTAAATATAAATAACTTTTTAAATAAATTAATATATTAGTAGTTATTATATAATTTAAGATATCTTTGCAAATTATTAAATAAATGAAATTTTTTCTAATTATTACATAATTATGATATCTTTACAAATTATTAAATAAATAAAATTTTCTTTATATTAAATAATTTAATAATATTTTTACTAATTATTAACTAAATAAAATTTTTTTTGGATATAGTGACTTAGAAAATTGGTAAGTTGTTACCCACAAATGGCAGGTCTAGGATTCAAATTCTACTGGTAATGCTTTAAAAAAATAGACCTGTGTTCTGGTAACTGCTTTTTAATGATTAGTTGGGTATACTAGTATTACCTATAGCCTTGGTTGACTATCTTGAATGGGAGCTTTTAGGTATAGTTGTATTCTGTTATATAGTCAAATCCAAGAAACTAGAGAAACAAAAACCTGTTTGGCAAGTCCTGAGTAAAAAAGTAGTAAGGATCTTTGATAGTTCTACCAATACTAGAGTATCAAAACCGAAACCAGAGAACTGAATGTCAAAAACCTTTGGAAGAAAGAATTTACCAACCTGGCCACCAAAGTCATACTGAAAAAAAGAACCTATGTTTCAGAAGTAGGTGCTAGAGAAAGAAAAGCTATAATGGCACCTAATGCTAAGTAAATTGATCCTTCTAGACTAATTAGATTGAAAGTTTGGAATGCATCAAGGAAGAACTAGTAGGAAGGTGATGGTGGGTACTAGGGTCAGAGTGAACCTTACAAAAGCAGAAGTAGATAATAGTAGCAGTTCAAGGATATTTTGACCACAAGTATAAACCTTGATAAATATGATATTACCAAAATGCAGATGGATATCTGTGTGAAACAAGTGCTACTCTACCACAAAGTTAGCTATTTGGTGAAATCTTTTGCTGCATTTCTGGCTTTTCAGAGCTGAATACAGGTATACCACTCTTGGACCTTAGAGTTCTCAAGAAATGTCAGCTCTTAATATGACTCTTAGTGAGTTGTTCTAGAAAGACAATGCTATAGAAAGTCAAGATAGAGGTTGAAGTACTATTGAAGTTCATGGCAAGAACTTGAGAAAGTGAGCTTGGTATGCTATTGTTAGATAAACAAAGTCTGATAGAATATACTAAAGAAGAAAAAAAGAAAAAAAATCATAAAAAATAATAAATTTTTTTAATTAGGCCACACAAACTTATACTATTGGTTCTCATATCCCGGCCAGGTCAGTGAGGTGGGGTTTTGAAATTTTAATTTTTTAATATATTAGCCAATAGAAATTCTCCATTCATAATTATGCGAACAGAGTGAATTTTTAATATAGTAAAGGTTATTAATCAATTACATATATAAATATTAATTTTTACTAAAACGTGCATATGGTGTTATTGATCAGTGCAATATGTTTTAAGGAAAAATGTTTATCTTTATAACAGTATAAAGAATAAAGTTTAAATTTTTAATATGAAATTTTTTATCGAGTATCCGGTTGTAAGGCAATAAAATTTTTAAATAAAATTTTTTTTATTAAAAAATTTTTTTTAAAAAAAAATTAAAATCTGGGTCGCCGGGTTACGAAAGATTATTTGGTGATATGAGAACCAATAGTATAAGTTTGTATGGCCTTATTAAATAAATTAATTTGTTCACTTATTATTAAATAAATTAATATAAATAACTTATCTTTGCTGATTATTTTGTTATACTTTCTTTGATTATTCACTAATCATTTGTACCTTTATTAGTTATTTGCTAATTATTTGTTATGCTTTAATTAATTATTTGATAATTATTTTGTTATGTTTTTGTTGTTTATTTACTAATTATTGAAATATTCTTGTATGGTTCATATTTTTTATTACTTGCTACTAATTAATTAGTCTAAACTGGTCTAAACTGATCTATGTTTGAAAACTAAGAAAACCTTCAGTTCTAGTTCAAAAACCAGTTTAGATATCTTTTTTAAAACTGATTTAATCCTAGCAAAGAGGAATTAGCAAAGCTTAAAAGACCAAAGTTGAATAATATCAAAACTATTTGACTCTTCTATCATAGTTTTACTATATGGGGCAGCGTCAACTAAAACAAGGCTTATAGCATTTTTTGCAAAAATAAGTTAACTATACTATTATATAAAGCAGGAATTTTTTTATATAATTTGACATTTAAAGCATTAATCTATATAGTAAAATTTTTACCAATGCTTACTTTTTGAAAGCTGTATATGATTAAACGTGATTTAAAATTAGAATTTGGATATCTGGCTGTCGATCCTTGCTGCAGAGTCATAGAAATGGATTCGTGTGATTGGCTAGCAAATGTCAATCCAACAGGTTACACTAATAATAGATCATCATTGTTATTTGTTACACAAAATTTTAAACATGATTTTCTCAAAATAAAAAAAAAGCCATAAGTCTTGTTTTAGTTAATGCTGCCCCATATATATTTATTTAATTAAAATTACAAATTGCTTTAATTGATAATCCATAAAATTAAGAGAATCAATGATCGATATTTTTTTTTTATTTTTATTATTTTAAAAATGAGTTCGTGCCTCATATCTTTTATTAGATATCATAAAATATAATCATACAAATAACTGCATCTTTTTATAGTAACTAAGCTATGGATGTAGAGGCTAAAGCTAATTTACTTTTGACCTAAGCTTTGCTAAGATAGGTCACGACCTATTTAGTCTATGTATAGAAGGGTAAGAGTGGAGGCATTGTGAATAATAAATTTTTGTGTCCATGTTTTGATTTTCATATTTTTTTTATCTCTTGGTTGTGTGTTTTATGACTCAGAGGTATGTGTGTCAGGGTTATGGTGTTAGTAGATGCTTATATCTTACACCTCGGTTTCTAGATTACTTTGCACAGGGATTTTATAAGTTGGTGGTTGAAGTATATTGTGGGGTTTTTGCTATCTAGGGGCATCCATAAATAACATTATGTACCCCCTCATAGTAGTGCTGGACCCCCTTTACTATATAAAAAAATTTTCAAAATCCATATATTTATATATAAAATTTTACAAAAACTTGAATATATTATGATCCAGTGGCCCAATCTGGATGATTTTGGCACCATTCGATTCGTCTCTATGAGACGAATCCAATAGTACCAAAATTATTTCATTTGGATTACTGGGTCACGTTTTATTAACGAAATACTATTGATTTTATAGTAATTTTATAAGAAAACATAATAACTAATAGTATTTCGTTAATAAAACGTGACCCAGTAGTCCAAATCAAAATCAAATGAAATTGGTACCATTCGAATCCTCTCCCCTAGACGATTCGAATGGTACCAAAATTATCCAATTTGGACCACTGTATCAAGTTTTAGACAAATTTTAATAAAAAAATTGTGTTATGTTAGGGGGTCCCCCCCTACATAGTGGAAAATCGTTATATTTTGGGGGACCCCCTCCCAAAAATAACGTTATTTATGGATGCCTCCCTAGTGTTCTGTGGCATTGATGGGGCGGCTTTGGAATAGTTGTAAGCTTGGTAATAATACCTACTGGCAAGGTGTTGTTTTCGTTTACGTGAGTGGTTAAGTAGTTCTCGATAAACTTGTCAGTGTCAAAGTCATGTATGTTAAATTTGACAATAGTTCTAGTGAGATTCTGTATGATGATAACTTCGAAGGGAGTAGTGTTGCAAGGGCCGAGCAGTAAGTGCTTGTTGTCTTCTATGGCTCTGTTGCACCTGTAGCACATCGGGTTTGTGTTAGTAGTTGGTTAGCAGTGGTACATATTAAGTCTAGTAGGGAGCTTGTCTAGGATTAGCTTGATTTTGAATGTTCTTATTGCTGATTGATTGGGGTATGTAAACCTGGATAGAGAGCTATTGTGGTAGTTTAGGAGTTGGAGTGTATTTGGCCAGTCAATGTACTTGATATCCCTGTTCCAGTTCAGGATTTTGTTGAGGTTGTGCCAGTCTGCTATAACCCGGATATTTTGGAGATGTCTAATCAAGCGTCTAAGGTTATATGAAAAGGTAAAGTTGTGAAGTTTTGAAACAAATTTGTCTGGTATTATATTTTCTGTTAATACATCTATTAAGATAGGTGGTGGTATGTCGAGTATAGTTGGCTGTTTGTCAATGAGGGTTTGAATGGAGAATTTTTTTTGGAGGAGAATTATTTTTAGGGCTATCTTGTAAGGTTGTAGTGTGTTTCTTCTGTTTATGCTGAGTGTGATAAGGGTAGCAATGATGTGTTTAATTTCGTAATATAATTTTGTCATTTAAACAGAGCAATAATTTGGATCCATATGGGACCACGACCATTAGTGTGATTATGTTGGTAAGTATAGATTTCTTTCTTGTTGGCCATGTGAGGTCTGCAGTATGAAGAGTTTAATTTAGGCCTTTGAGTGTCCATGCTGCTGAGGGTACTGTATGGTTATTGTATGTGTGTATAATAGCTACAAAGGTTGCTTTGTGGAAAAAGATTTGTTGGTAAATCGCTCAAAGTTGGGTATTGATTAAGCTTGTTAGTGAAACTAATCTTTGATGGTGCACCGAGAGTGTTTTGCTAGTGCACTAGTTTTTTGGTAAAACTAATGCACTAATAGTTATGGAAAAAGCTAATTTTCAATGGTGCACCGAGAGTGTTTTGCTAGTGCACTAGTTTTTTGGTGAAACTAATTAGTTTTACCAACAAGCTTAGTATTGATGTTTGTGATTGAGTTAATTATTCGTTTGGATATCATGTCTTTGTAGGATAAATGTTCTGTAAATATAGCAGGAGGGGAGTATGAGGGATTGGGTTTCGTAGTGCATTTTGTAGGTCTTTAATGTTCACGTGTATATTCTTCTGTCTGTCGACTTGTAGGTTGGTTATCATTGAGATTGGTGCAGTAATTTAGCATGTGCTTTTTCCCCTTGGAGTTTCTGGGCATCCTTTGCACTTTATTATTTTTTCAGGAGTTATTGGGCCCAGAGTCCAGTGTCGGTAGGTCAGCTTTCCATTGCTGGTTTTTGAGCGTTTGCCGAAAATGTATTTAGGAATATGGTAAATCCAGGGAAATTTGGTGCTATTAAATAGGGAAGTGTAAAAGAGTTCGGTGTGATGAGATGATTGTGTATGCTGATAGCTGCTGCAGTTTTATCTGTTTACTTGGTGAACCATCCAGGTGCTTTTCTTCTGGATATCTTCTGGATTGTATGATGTACTTGTCTCCAGGTGAGGAAAGCCGTGTAGGAGTTGTTTGTAAATTGCTCTACGAAGTGCAGGCCATGTTTATTGAGGTTATGCTTGAGTTTCGCAGGTCTGGGAAAGTTGTTTAGGATCAGGTTTATGGTAGTACCAGCTTGGGGCAAAGGAATAGACCATTGGATGTTATTATTATGTAGTGTGATGCCGTGTTCATGTAGTGATTTGATAATTTTTGCCATAGTTGTATTTGACTTACCAGTAGCAAAGGTTGGGTTAGATATTAGAATTGAGAGGTTGGAAGTGGCCTTATTCTGAAGCTGTTGGAGGCAGATTTTTAGGGGCGAGGTGTGAAAAAGGGGATGGTTAATTGTTCGTAATAGATCAGATGTGTGTTGCTGGAGTTGAATTTTTGTGGCTATTTTAAGACCGTATATTTTGTAATAGTGTATAGTCGCATTGGGCACAGTTGCTGCCAGTCCCACCTTGTGCTTAGCAATATGGATATAATTTTTGGTTATTTGGGCTAGTTGGGAGTGGAACATATGGGTATTTGGTATTCTATGCGCTAGTTGGGTAAGTATAACTGTATTAATGATATAAATAGTTTGTTTGTCAGTGATTCGGACATATCATAGTTTATTGGTGGCTGATTGCACCTCGTGAACAATGGTTCTATGTATGTGGGAGTGTTTCAGAGTGCGGCTAAACCAGCAGCCTAGGAAGTGGAAGGGTGTATCATATGAAATGTTTTCTATGCAGGTGTCATTGAAGAGGATATGAGGTAGGGTCGAATGAGTTGTTTGTGGCCAGGACCGATTTGGTTGGAGTAACTCTGATATTAGTGAATTGGAAGAAAGAGCTGGCTATGGTAACTATGTCATCTAGTTGTTGCTTGGTGGGTGCGATCCAAAGGACTGAACAGCGTGAAGTCATGGATTTGGTGAAGGTAGGTGTAGTGGTAGTTAGAGAGTAACCTTTGTAATTGGTATCAATCCTGCAAATCAGTGGGTCATAGTAAATGTGCCAAAGTAGCGGTATAATTGTCCCCCCGGTCAATACCATCATGAATAGGATAAGGTGGTGTATTGCCAAATGAGATAATTACTGTGTTGCTTCTTGCAGTAAATATGTTAATAATGAGATGGGTTATGGGCTTGGGATCTTGAGGCGCTGTAAGGCAAATTTGAGTGTTGGGATGTGGACAGAGTCGTATGCCTTGAACATGTCCTGTGATAGTATCCAGAATTCTTTCTTGTGAGTATGGGCATCCTCTAGTATATGAGTAAGGGCTTGTATAGGACAAAGTGTCGATATTGCTAGTAGGGCGACATGATTTGAAGGGTTTAAGATAGGGTGTGTAAATATTATCGATGAGAGGCGGTTAGTTAGTTTTTGGTCAAGATTTTTTGCACGTGTTCAATTAGAGAGATGGGGCGGGTATCGGCCGGATGTCCTATAAATATTGGTTTCTTTGAGATCGCGAAGATTGTGCTTTTCTTCTACATTTTTGGGATCCGTGATAAGTGGAGGAAGGCATTAAAGATGTTCGTTAAGAGTGTTAGGGCTAAGCTGAGTAGGTGATATAGCATTTCATTGGTAACCAGTTGGGGACCTGGTGCTTTGTTCAGGGGTGCAAACATTATTTGCTTGTGTACTTTTTCAGTAGTAATAGCCTAATTGATGTCGTTATACCATTGTTCTTGTATTTTGTCTTTTGGAGCGAACGAATAGTCTCATTCCTCTCGCAGTAGCTCATTTGGTGTATTTTTCCGAGTCCAATTTTTATAATACTGTGCAATCTCGTGCTTTATTTCTGTTGGTTCAGTTATGACCTCTTCAGCTTTTTTGATATTGTGCAGGTGTACTGGGTCCGTGTGCCATTTTAGTATGCTGTCGATTATTAGGATAGTGTTTGTGGTAAAGTTAGAGTATCTCCTATTAATGTAAAAGTTTATTTTATCTTTATGTTCACTATTGTTTTTGATGTTTCGTGTGTGCTATAAAGTTTTGGTCTTAGCTTTGAGTTGAGTAACTAGTGACTTAAGTTTGCTAAAGGCTATGTTCTCTATATTGATACTGGGTATGCAGCTTTCAGTCATTTTGTTGGTGGCTGCAATGCTGGCGTTCCATGTATTAATCAGATGCTGAGGTGAGATTGGCAATTGAGGGTCAGTAGCTTGTTTGAGGATTTTGTTGAGGTTCTTTAGGCCTTGGTGAAGGTCTGTAGCTCGCTGAGAAAAGGCGTTATAGTGACTAGATTGCTTCATGATGAACAGTATGTGGATATTTGCAGCATTTTTTATAGCTAGATTGAGCTTGTGCCATTGCTTGTTGAGGGTGGTGGAGTCCGTAATTGATAAGGTTACATCTATATTATCTTTAATTAGGACTTGAGTGATCATATCAGAGAATGCCATCCATGTTTCATCATTCATTCTATCATACAGAAATATTTTGTGTTTACTTTTTTTGGTTCTGGGTAAGGCTGTATTAATGCTATAATACCAGTGTGTTGTAAGAATCATGTGGTCACTGTTGGTGCTGCCAATGGGTGATGAGATTACAGGTGAAGAAATTTCAGCTATTATGTGTGAGGAGATCCAGATGTCATCCAGTTGGCTGTGGCTAGAGCCCCTGGACCACATTGGTTCAGTTATGTCAAAGTAGGACAATGTACTAGTAAGATTATAGTTTCCCATGTGTCTGAACAAAGGTAGCTTGCTTTTCTTTGTATGATAATTAATACTGCAGTTAAAATCTCTCATAACCAAGATTTTGTAGTTTTTTTGATTTGCCTTAATTATTCAGGATATAATATGGTCTTGTGTTTTGGGGCAAGTGCATGGTTGTTCTGGGGTAAGTAAGTGGAGATAACCCTTATTTTGTTTTTAGGGAAGTGAAGGTTGATCATTATTGCTATTGCTGGATATGTTTCAATGTTATGTATATAGGGTTGTAAGTTGTTCTTAATAGCGATAGTGGTGCCCATGCTGGAGGGTGAGATATTCGCTTGTGTGTAGGTACAATTGGAGGTGTATATCTTGTAGAAGGGGCTAAAAAGTCTAATTTTGGTAGTATCTAGCTCTGCTAGCTTGGTTTTGGTCATGCTTATGATATGAAGGTCTTTGTGATTGCAGTATTCGAGCCATAATCTAAGCTTGAGGTCGTTGTTGAGGCCCTGGACATTGTGTATGCAGATGTTGAGTGGAGTAGGGAAGTTGTGTGGGTTTGTCTTGTATAGTGAGTGGTGGGTATTGGTTTCATTGTTAAGGTTGTTGATAGTGGTCCCGTCTGTGCAGGTATGGTTGGTATCAGAGTTGTCAGTCATAGTTAGTGATTGTTGAAGATTCTTCATTCCAGTAGAGGAAGAACAGGAAGGTTGATTAGGTAGTTTGGGATAAGAGTAACATTAAAGTGTTCTTGGATTTTGTTGATAACACTAGTAGCTGCATCATATTCTGATATAGCGACCTGGGTGGATAGAGTGGGATATTTTTGGTGATATATGATGAGAGCTCTTCCAGGTTAGAAGGTAAGTTCAGTTTGACGTGGTTATCTGAAGCAGGATCCTTAGATGCAATATTTATCCATTCTTTAGGTAGTCGTCAAAGTAGTAGATCTCTCTTAACAGCTGTGCCGTGTCAACCAATTGACTCAGTATAGTAATAGGAGTGATGATTTGTACTCTTTTATGTTTTATACGTTCTTAGAGAGTTCTGGTTTTTCTTTTGGGTCATCTGCATAATGTTAGGAGGGAGTGGAGTTCTGAATTTGTATCTATGCTTAATTTCCTGAATGAATGTTCTGGTCAGTTGTTTGTCATTAATTGGATATATATAGACTATGTCTGTTTTTATTTTTGATGGGTCGTTGGGTAGAAAAGGTTTTGCAATTATGTAATCATTCGGTAACCATCCAAATTCGTACTTTTCTCTTAGCAAGTCTATCATGCTTTTGAAATCCTTAGAAAAAAGCATTGGGTCAATTAGAAACAAACGGCATAGGCTTTGTAGCAATTCCTGTAGGGTGAGTGGTAGGGGGCTCTGCATTTTGATACGGGCAAGTCAAAGTACTATGGTGGGATGCGGTCAAAGTGGTAGCATTCTTTCAACTATGCTCTGTATTCTGATAGGCGAGCCAGGGAGTCAAATTCAAAAATTGGGAAAAGGTTTCGAACTGCTTCATAAGATTAGAGATTTGGTAGGAGAGAGGCAGTTTGTTGCTAGTAAAGTAAGAATCGGAAAGTTGTTCAAAAGAGTATAGTTTGCGGAGAGCAGTGACTACTGCTCTTGTGTGTCTGCACTCAGAAATAGATAGAGCGAAAGGTAGAAATTCAGTGACCTGTTCTGGAATTAAATCGGGGAAGTCAGGTAGCGGTTTGAGGTTTTTTGATAAAACTTCTCCCAGAAGTTTTCTTATCGTCTCAAATGGTATAATGTCTTCTATTTGGACAAATTTTGTACAGTAGTATATTATGGTAGTAATTTGATGTGCATTTAACGTGATGAAACATGAGTTGGTGATAAAGTTTGCTGCTAGTTTCTTTTTGAGCATTGTATAAATTTGATCTTTATTGTTATTGGTCGTTATTTGAACATCGTGTAATCTTTTGTAGTTTTTTAGAGCCTTGTTGAAGCTTTTCTTGTATTCAATTTGATGTGCCAGTTTGCTTTTTTTGTCTCTAGTGAAGGTGCGGAAGAAGGCTGTATCCCGGTGCTTGAATTTTAGGCTGATTGCTGGTAGTAAGTTGTATTGTGTAGGTCTGGATGCAATTTTATTGCTGAAGAATTTTTTTATCTTTGACTGGTCCTTGAGTGCATTCAGTACCGTGTCAGGATTCTATTTGTCCGTGTTAAAGGGGTGGACTTTAGCTTTTTGCAGTGCTTTTGCGACTGCATTCATCTATAGGATCGCCAATTCCTGTGACTGTGGGTCATACAGGCGGTTTCATCTGGCGACTTGACTGTAGCTCAGTATGTTGGGCTGGGTGGGTGTCGATTCTATTGTGTGGTCTGACTTGGTGTCCATGTCTACATCATCAGCATAGCAGACATTCGATTTGATTGGCTTGAAGATCACTGGGTTACACAATATAAAAAAAAGTTTTTTAAAGTTACCCTTACTCTGAAAAACCATATTGTCAATTGGCAACTTGTAGTTTTACATAATGAAATTTTTTTAAAACATATTATAGTGCTTTTTAACTCTTTGTACGTCTTCTGTAAAAAGAGATCAGTATAGATCAAATATCTCAAAAAACTTTATTTAGAGGACAAATTCAAGAAAGTAATACCATAATACTTATACAATGCATAAATTAATGGGTGTTAATCGTTATATAAACTTTTTTTGTTTTAAACTAAACGCCTTTTCTACAACTAGTGACGTAGTAATACTTCAATTAACAGCAATTAGAATCCACTTTTTTCAAAGGCAGTACTTGGAAATTCTAGAAACCTTTTCATGAAGACCAACTTCACTTATTTTTTAGCTTTTTTGATGAGGTGAGATGAATCGGGTCTCAGGGTTACATTAGGACCCCGGATAATTCTAATATAGGTGGTATGCTTAAACTGGACATTTTTTTGGGCTAAACTCGTCTAAATTCTAGTCAAAATTAAAATTAAAATTTAATTTTGACCAGAATTTAGACGAGTTCAGCCCAAAAAATGTCCAGTTTAAGCATACCACCTATCTTAGAATTATCTGGGGTGCTGTTACATTCCAAATGTAGGAGACATCTTTAGGACATGAACTAAAATTACAAACAAGATTTAATACGGGTCTACTAAGCATACTGTGTGTGACTTTATATATACGTCAAAGATCGAAAACATGTATTTTCGAATATGTAGTTTCAGATCCGCAGGATTCTTGCAGTATTAAAAGGTAGTTTTTCCTTAAACTAAAAAATTTTGATCACTATTCTGATCACTCTTCTGATCAATAAATTCAAAAAAAATCAATATTTATAGTTTTGATTTACTTAGTTGACCACACGTTCCAATCTTTCATCCATCACTAACATTCTGTAACCATTAGGTAAATTGTAATCAACACGAGCGAATTCTTTATTGTCGGATAGTAATATCTTGTATCTAGGTGGATATAAATTTAGTCAAACTGTTGGCTTAGATATTGTAATTTTTTTTTATTTTACTAGAGTTCCAATTCGGATATCGTTTATCCAAATAATTATCATATATTCAGATAATTCAAATACAAATAAATGAACGACAGATTGGACCTCTATATTTTATTAATTTATATGCTTTACTGAAACTATAAAAAAATTAAAAATATTATGATTATATATCTATTATGTTTTTATTATATTTTAAAAAATATAATAATTACTAGTTATAAGTTAATAATAATAATATAAATAATATATATTAAAACTGTTTTAGTAATATTAATAAAAACATTTTTAAAACATTATTAAACTAAATAAATTTTATATTTATAGTATAATATAAATATTTATATTATATAAATATATTATATTATAATATATTTTATAATATTAAATATAATATAAATAAAACAAATCAATAATATAATAATTTAGACAAATGTGTTTACTCCAAAATCTTGCAAAAAAGATTTTTTGTTAAAATACGAAGGATGGTTTCATAAGCAAAATTACGAGATATAAGCATTTTTTAAAAATAATTTTGGTTTAAAAAATATTTTTAAAAAACTTATTTTATTATATTTTTAAAATATAATAATAATGTTTTTATAATATTTTTAATAATATTAAAATAATGTTTTAAAAATATTTTAAAAAAATTATTTAAATTTTTTTTTAAAATATAATAATAATATTTTTACAATATTTTTAATAATGTATTAAAAACATTTTTAAAAGTTTATTTTAAGTTATTTTTAAATAATAATAATAATGTTTTTATAATAATTTTGATAATATTAAAATAATGTTTTAAAAACATTTTTAAAAAGCTTATTTTAAACTATTTTTAAAATATAATAATAATGTTTTTATAATAATTTTATAATATTTTTGAAACAGATTTAAATTTTTATTTTATTTTTAAAATTTTTATTATATTATTAATATATTATAAAAACATTATTAAAATATTATTTTTTATATAAAAGCATATTTATTATATTTTCAAAATATTATTATTTTATTATAAAAACATATATACTTTTTTTTAAGTTTCAGTAAAATGAAATTTGTTATCTTAATTTAAATTTACTCTATTCTTTAGGTTTATTTATATGATACAAATAATAACTTATGGCAAAGTATGGTAAGTCGAAGCTTTTGACATTCTCTTAATTTTTTTTAAATGTATATAGTAACAATCATTTAATATTCTAAAGTCTACAGCTGGTACAACTCCTGAAAGCCGTGGTTACTTTACAATTCCTAATAATTTTTAAGTGAATTAATCTGTCAGAAAATTTAATGGTTCCGTGGCATCAATGCTCTAATACTTTCGAATGCGAAGCAGCCAATAATGACAAATAATTGGCTATATCACATCCAATAACTACAGATTATACAATAATTTAAGGTTAACCTATATTACACAATTGCTGAAATAGCTCAGAAACCACGGGACCTCAGATTTCCTCGACTAGTCTGTTACAAATTACTAATATTACTAATATTTTATTAAAAACTTTTAAGATTTAAAAAAAAATTGATTGATTATATATGGTGGAGAAAACAATCGAAAAAAGTTTGTTTGTGGTTATAACCTGAAGTAGGAAAAACTTTAGCAGATGCATATTAAAGAATCCTGCTATGGATTCTTCGGATCCTAGTAGTGTTAATCTTGGTTCAGAAAGTGGAAAAGCACTGGCAGCTACACTCTGCAAGAACTTTATGTTGATTTATTGGAGTCTTGGAAGAAATAAAATTAAACAAGGTAAGAAAAAGCATTAGGTGATGCACTCTACAAGAATGTTATACTGTCTTTATTAGATCCTGATTATAATAATATTAGAAAAGCGTAGTAGAAACATCTGGAGAAAACCAAGCTAATTCTTTAGATCTTTGTTGGAATAAACTTAGATTGTATCCTTTACTTTGTAGAGGTTCACAGGCAAATTTGGCTGTATAATTACTATAAATATACCTCTGATCTAGTTTTTTAATCATTTAAGATATTTAAATAAAATTTGGTATTATAATGTTTAAGAACAAGGATTATATTTTTGAATTATTTAAACTTATATTATAAGACAAAAAGTTTATTTTGCTTATAAGCTGAAAATATTAAATTTTAAAGAAATTTTTTAACCAAAAAAATATTTTACGAATTCTTTAAATATTGGTTTTAAAAATATAGTTTCTTATACAACTTTGTAGTTTATATAAAGGATGACAACTTTCATTATTTGACTTCAAATGATTTACTTGTAAAAATTAGGACTTGTATTAGAAGTGAAAATTTTTTTTATAGACGGGAACATATAAAATTTGAAAAAACCTAAAAAAAAAATTCTATAGTAAAAGTTCCAAAACAAAAGCTTTAAACTTTTATTACACTAAAGTTTTTAATAAATTTAAAAAATTTTATAATAAAGTTGATAAAACAGAACTAATATTATATTTTTTACTTAGAAAGTATATCCCTTAGATTGTAACACAGGCAAATTTGCCTGCGTATTTTAAAATTTTTAATAAAATTTTAAATATTGATTTTAGCCATATCTTTTCTAAGTAAAAAATATTCTTTAAGTTTTGTTTTAGTAACTTTGTTATAAAATTTTTTTAAAATCATTAGAAAACTTTAATATAATAAATGTTTAAAGTTCTTGTATTGGCATTTTTACTATTAAAATTTTTCTTTAGATTTTTTCAAATTTTATATGTTCCCATCTATAAAAAAAATCTTTACTTCTAATACAAGTCTTAATTTTTACAAGTAAATCATTAAAGTTGCAATAATGAAAGTTGTCATCCTTTATATAAACTACAATATTGTCTTAAGAACTATAGTTCTAAAACTAAAACTAAATAAGATCGCAGAAAAATTGTAATAAAATTTTTTAAAAAAATTTTTTCTTAAAATTATCTATTTTCAGCTTATATGTAACTATAATTTATTTTCTTATAATATAAAAACTAATTTTGCAAAAAAGTAATCCTTATTTTCAAATATAATTGTACAAAGTTTTATTTAATTATTTTAGTATTTTAAAAAAGTAAATCAGAGCTAAAAAAGTGCAAAAACGCAGGCAAATTTGCCTGTGTTCTACTACAATCTAAGGGATAGCTAAAATTAATATTTAAGGTTTTATTTAAAAAATTTAAAATTTTAAAATTTTCGCATGCAAATATGCCTGCATAACAAATTAAGAGATAGTGGAAAGTGTTAGCAGACGCTTTTGCAAGAACACCACGTTGGTTTCTTTAAATCTCAGGAGTAATAATATTTGATCAGAAGGGACGGGCAATAGCTAATTCACTTTACAAGAACTTTACACTTTAAGAAATATATATATATGCGGAGAAAACAATGCTGATTTTTTGGATTATCATTGGAATAAACTTCTACGGTGACTTCTGAAGTAATAATATTTGATCAGAAGGTGAGGCGGGCAATAGCTAATTTACTTTCCAAGAAATTCACATTTACTTCTTAAAGATATATGTATATACTATTGGTGTTGCGAAACACTCCGGAGAAACTTCTCCGATTCTTTAAATATTCGTTGAAATATGCTTAGATCATATAATGAAAATATTAACAGATGCTTTTTGCAAAGACTGGCAATAGTGATGCATTTTAAAGAATCTCAACCTGATTTCTTTATGTATTACAGTATATAACCAATGCCAGTTCTCTTTCAGATCAAATAATATTCTCCTAAGATCCAAAGAAGAACGTGGTGTTCTTGTAAAAAGTGTCTATTAATGCTTTCCATTAGTTTATTCCAATGAAGATTAAAGAATCAGTGTGGTTTCTTAACTATGCCTTTATAAAAACTTTACACTGACTAGGTACATATATATGTACTACAGGTGTAATGAAGATACTCTAAAAATATGCCACGATTCTTTAGATCTTCGTTGGAATAAGCTTGGGTCATATTTTAGCCTACAATTAAGTATGATGACTTAATTTTCTTATAACTAAACTTTATTAATTTTGTAATTTTTAAAAATTGGCAGATACGAACAATTCAGGCAGAGTTTACTGGTTTGTTACTATTATGAATAAGATATTGTTGAAAAGGATAAAAATAAGGCATTTATATTATCAAAAATCAGCAAACATGGATTATTCTAACAGAATATCTCAAGTTTGGCTATTGTTATTATTTATGAATTGGTGCTGAAATACATTTACATGTATTATCATAAGCTTGCTGAGCAGGTAATTCGGTAGAAATTTTTAAAGCCACTATTTGTTACTAGTATAGAATAGCATGAGAGAGAATTTAATTATAATTTATTGAATTACAAATATGTGTAACATGTCAATCAAAAAATTTTTATAACCGAAAAATTAAACCCTTGCTTATAATTAGGCTGGTGGGTTTGGAAGACAAGGCAGTTTATACCAAAATTTCTTAAGGAATTTTTTGGTTAAAGCCAAAAGATGGTTTAATAATCAAAATTTTAGGGCCCGTTTATATATGTTATATGTCGATGGTCGATTCCGTCATTCAGAGATTGACGTATGTTATTTACTAATTTTTATTGGTCCACTAATAATCCGGGTTATTTATGGAATAGTTATCAAACTTATTAAATATTTAATAATGCAATGAATATTTAACTATGCATCAGTAAAATATCAGTAAAAAATATCAGTAAAAATTAAATAAATAATAATTGAAATTCATTAAATAATAATGTTTTATTTTCATAAATCAATTTTTCTTTATTAATATTATAGAGCCGCACTTATATAGTTTTCTATCACGTGAATCTTTTGATAGAATATTAGAAAAACATAGCCAAAGAAAAATTAATCGAAGCTTAATGAACACTAATCATTATAATGAATGTTTAAAAAATCCAAACCTTTAGCACGAGTCAAAACTTAAATACTGGGTTACTAATACTTTTAAGATACTTCATATCGGTATGACAGAAGAGCTTCATTTACTTAAACAGGATGAAAATAATTTGGGATCACAAGTTTTCTAATCAAGAACTTTTATGAAGTGAGCATCAGACAACAGAACATAGAGGCCAAAAAAAAACTGGAAAAAAGTATTTATTTTTATTTGATTTAAATTTAAGCAATTATATAAAAATTGTATTTATATTTTTTTTAAGATCCAAGTTAGAAATTATTCGCATAATCAAGATTCTTATCAAGTTGCTTGCAAGTTTGAAGTACTTGAAAACTGGTATCCCGCAAGTGAACTTGAACCATTAGACACATCTGATTATCCTGAACTTACTATTGTTCTATTAGATAAAACAATTTTATTAAGACAAGCAAGTATCAAACAAAATTCTATACCTGCAGTCCAATCTTCAAGCTCAAGACAAGTTAATCATGAATTTAATAAAAGTTCAGATAACTTTATCAATGAATTTATTTTTGTTAATATCAGTATTTAATTTTTTGCTTATTAACATTAGTAGAATTTTTTTTAATAATAATCCAAATATTAATTTTTCTGTGCAAAAAATTAAACCCAAAAAAACTTATGTCACGGCCGAAAAACTAATTGTGAAACAAAAACATGCTCTTGCCAATAAAATAATTCAAAATGTTCAAGGAGATGTGGCTGTGTTTTGCGTGGCCAATGCAAAAATAAATAACAATAGCTATTTGTGTTTATTTTTTTTAAAAAAAAAGTAAATTTTGCTTATAATTGCATTACGTTTGATTAATATTTAACATAGATTTCAATGCTCAATATGTCATTATTTTTTATCTATAACAATAATGTTTCATTCTAAATGCGAATATATATATTTTTAAAGAAATGTTTTAGCGTTTATATTGGTAAAATCTATAGCGACATCAATTTCAAAGTACAACGTACGTTGTTCTTGGAATTGCAAAGATTCATGTCAATCCTTGACTGACAGGAATCAATAAACGACACATAACATATACACCCCTTGTGCAAATAGAAATTGCCTTAAATAAATTATATCAATTAAAAAATTATTTATAGTGCTAGATAGAAAAATGTATACGTATTATAACTTTATTCAGATTAATCAATCACATATACAATTATATTTATACAGTTTATAAGAATATAACATTTTATAAATAAAAAAATAAAAATTTAAGACTGTTTCTTTCTTCAGAAGTGCTAAGGCTTAATTTCAAAATGCTGAAATAATCCCAAGTTTAGAAGTATTTTAGAAGACAATTTTTTTTAAATTATCTATGATTATAATATTATATTGTTAAAAAACGGTTGATTTTACTGAAAAAAAACAATAAACTAACTTATTTTAGAGACAAGTGAAAATGATTTGTAAACTATGTAAAAGTACAATAAAAATTTACAGTTTTATCTGTATACAATTAATATAGGCTCTTAATCTAATTGGACAATTATCATAATACGTAGAACAATCTGGAAAGAAATCTAGAATAATTTGATTAGCAATCATTACTAAATAAGGGGGATGACTAAAGCCAGGTGCGTTTATATATTTTTGATTATTTAATTAAAATTAGGGTAAGGGTTAGTTAGGGATTAGGTTTAGGGCTTGACTTATATGTAAAATTGTCTTCCCGACATGTTTTATTAATGCTCCTAGACAGGTTTAGACACTCGTTTTTTGTATTTTCGGCGTTTTTCCCTTTTTTTCTTTGTTTTTGTCTCGTCGGGCTGATCTGTAAAAATCAAATTTTACGATTTGATTGGCTTTCTATCATGTGAACGCACCTGGCTTTAGATGACCCCTAAATAAGGTGCGATTATCAATCACCAAATATGATAGAATAATTCTAGTATAATTCTGTACATCAAATCAAATTTGGAAATATCTAAATTTATATAATGATTTACATTACATATTTGTTTACTTGTTTATATTTTTTAACCAATTAAAGCAAATGTCCGCCATGCTTACGTCATCCTTATGGTTGAGTGTATAAATCTTGTCTAAGTTGTTAGGGTCTGTGGTGGTGTTAAGTAGGCAGCAGGCTTGGGTTCGTTTTGTATTACTATTGCACCCCTGTTATCTATATCGAAGTCAAAAAAGTTGCTTTCGTCAAGTTGCATTGTTGTTGTGGTTCAGGTTTACTATAGGGTGTGAGGGAGTCGATGTTTTGAGAATTCTGTTGCTCATTTTTGTGGGGCTGGTGATCCTGGTCAATCTGAGCACTGGGTTCTGCATTGTCTCTGGTTAAAATTGGATTATTGTTTTGGTCCATGCCTAATTGCGCAGATTCTTGTTGTGGTGATGTCATGGATGAATCTGGAAGAGGTAAGCTGAGATGCCCACTTTTTTCGCCATTGTGAGTTGAGTTTTCTGGGCCAAGAAGGCAGGGCTTTTTTGTTTGTGTTTGGTTTATAAAACATAAGTCTTCTGCATTAGTGAGTTCACTAGTAGACTCCATGTGGTGTAAGGTAGTATTGGGCAGTTGGTGCTCTGCTTTAAGATGCTTTTTATGTATCCTGCCTCCTCTTGGTAGGGTGATTTTGAACGTGTGTTGTGTATCTGTGATAGTAGTTTTGTTCCCTTTGGTTTTAATGTTGCCTACTCTTTGTTCTTGACGGGTTCTTGAGTGCCCGTAGGGCTATGCTTACTTTTATTTAGTCGGCCTTGTCTATTTTACTGTTTTTCTTTCCTAGAAATTTTGTGTACAGGCGATCGTCAGAAAGAGTTTTTTTTCCTATATAATCGATATTTTATAAGTAAATTTAGGGTTAAATAATATATATTTTTTAAAATCAAGATTCTTGATATGGGGGCATCTATAAATAACATTATGTACCCCTCATAGTAGCGCTGGACCCCCTCTACTATATAAAAAATGTTTTCAAAATCCGTATGTTTATATATAAAATTTTACAAAAACTGGAATATATTGTGATACTGTGATCTGATTCGGATGATTTAGGTACCATTCGATTCGTCTCAGTGAGACGAATCCAATGATACCAAAATTATTTCATTTGGATTGCTGAATCAATAGTTATTCACAAAAAAACAATTGATTTTTTAGTAATTTTATAAGAAAACATAATAACCAATAGTATTTGGCCAATAAAAATTGATCCAGTAATCAAAATCATTAAATTTGGACCACTGGTTCAAGTTTTAGCCAATTTTTTTTAAAAAAATTGCATTATATTTTATTGACCTCCTACTTATTGAGAAAAATGTTATTGTTCGTCCAACCCCCTTCTTGTATAACATTATTTATGGATGCCCCCTATTCTATATCATAAATTTCAGTACAAAGATATATTATATGGGGGTATCTTGTAAGAAGCGTATATTAGCCCATAAGTAAAAAAAAATAACCATAAATAATTATTAGTAAATCAGCCTTTAAGGGAGCTTCCAGAAATTAGCTGATTCTGGGTGGATGGGTGAGTCAGCTGAAGTATCAGGTGTAATTCCGGCCAAAATTTCATAATTCCGCCCAAAGTTGCAAAATTATTTTTGACCAAAATTATAGATTTATTAATAATATTTAATAATTAATAACTTTTAATCTACTGGACCAAATTTGATGATTCAACTATCAAAATTATTCTCTCAACGAGAGGATTCTAGCTAGACCAAAATTGTTAAAATCAAATCACAGGATCCTGTGATCGGAATAGATTTGTGTTACTATAAAAGTTCTATAATTTATTAAATAATTATAATCCATTTATAGTAACACAAATTTATTTTGATCTTAGGATCCTGTGATTGGATTTTAACGATTTTGGGCTTGTTAGAATCTTCTTATTGAGAGGAACATTTTGGTAGTAAAATCATCGAAATTGGCCCAGTAGATCAGAAGTTATTAACAATTAAATATTAAATTTTAATTGTTAATAACTTCTGATCTACTTGGCCGATTTCGATTATTTTACTACCAAAATGATCCTCTCAATAAGAGGATTCTAACAAGCCCCAAATCGTTAAAATCCAATCACAGGATCCTAAGATTGAAATAAATTTGTATTACTATAAATGGGTTATAATTATTTAATAAATTATAGAACTTTTATAGTAACACAAATCTATTCTGATCACAGGATCCTGTGATTGGATTTTAACAATTTTGGTCTAGCTAGAATCCTCTCGTTGAGAGGATCATTTGGTAGTTGAATCATCAAATTTGGTTCAGTAGATCAAAAGTTATTTACTATGACAGATCATAATGAAAACCAAATTAAAATGAAATGAGAGTATAAAATTCCGAAAACTAAATTTTTTTGGGGTGTATTTTTTAGAGTTAGGGGTTTAGGGTTAGGGTTAGTTTTAAAAAAAATTATAATAAACAAGTATTAATGGGTTTTAGAAGGCTATCAGGTTAAGTATAGAATGTAGATTTCATTTTAAATTATGATCTGCGACATTTACTAATAAATGTTATATTTAACTTTTTAATAATCGTAAAATCTGATTGGCTAATTGGGGTATCAGGTGTGGGTGGGTGGGGGTAGGCTCATAGTAAACAAAAATTAGCTTATTTCTGGAAGCTCCCTAATTTGTATCCAGAACAAAACAAAGGGGTACCGATCAAGGTAGAACTCCAAAGAACTCTGATACAACTTAAATAATTCTATAAAAGAAAATTTTGTATAGAAATTTATCAAACTTTGCATTTTTATGTAGTAAATGTTCAAAATCTGCTCTATTTTATACATCTATTTGGCTAACATATTGCTAAAATTATACAAACTCAGATCTGAGTTGTATTAGAGTTCTTCAGGGTCCTATCAAGGTGTATCTTGCACTAAAATTTTAGGTAAATTATACAATTTTTTAATATATAACTAGCAAAGTTATATTTGAAAGCAATTTTTACAATAAAAACCTTATACAAATAAAATTATTAATACCCAAAGCAAAATCAGTATATAGTAAAGTAGTACTATATAGAAATGCAAATTAGGATGAACATAGATAGTACACATGGCTTGCAAAAGAAAAATTCATCAAATTAAAGTTATTTTTCTTGCTGTTCTTA
Source organism: Gigaspora rosea (assembly GCA_003550325.1). Lineage (NCBI taxonomy): Eukaryota > Fungi > Glomeromycota > Glomeromycetes > Diversisporales > Gigasporaceae > Gigaspora > Gigaspora rosea. Next base: position 117,242 of record QKWP01000513.1, on the reverse strand, counting down.
CACAATATAAAAAAATTAAAAAGAATTGCTTCGAGTTTTGCAAGTTTATATAATAATCAAAATTTAGAGTAATTTTCATATTTTCAACTGAATTTGTACTGCCATATAGCACTACTTTACTAAATGCTTAATCAAAATGAGATACAAGAATTGAAAAATGGATACTAGAAGGCTACAGTAAATTGACAGTAATATTGTTTTAGATAAGAAATATAACTGATTATATTTAGCTGTGTAGTATAGTACTTAAAACTTATTTCAAGTTTTAATTTATAAATAAATTTAAAATTACAAATAACTTGAAGTGTATGGAGTTAAAATAATCGAAGATTAGTAATAGGCATATGTATTTACAAATTTTACATACGTATGAAATATCCTGCAGCCAAAATCAAGCCGTTGCTTATAAGCTGATTCAGATCAGGTATTGTTATATTTAATAATTTAGAATTATCTAAAGTTAGCAAATAGGCAATTGGCATGATTCGAAAAAAGAAAGGGATAGTGATTCGAAAAAAGAATGGATGATAATTCGAAAAAAGAAACGGATGAAAGTGATGAATAAAAGTTTTTTTTGTTTTTAGTTTAGTTTTTTTTTTATACAAATAATGCTGCATTTTATTTTTTATATATTTTTTTTTGGCTTTTTTTATATATAACATTTAAAATTTTATAATAAAGTTATTAAAAAATATATTTCTTTCTTTGAATTTTTGGTGTAGTGATTTTTTCTTGTTATAATTTGTTATTTGGTTATATAAATTTAATAAATTTCGCAAATGTGAAATAAATTGAAATAAATTAAATAAATAAAAATTATTTTAATTGTTATTGCTTTAAATTATCACTATTTTGTAATATTTAATTTATAATAATGTATTTGCTATAATTAGTTTAGACTGATTTTTCGAAATAGTCCAAAATAGTTCACTGATATTCAAATTTTGTATTACTAGGTCAGATTAGATCTTTTGTTTATAATTAGATTTTCTACTTTGGTTTTTTTTTGCATTTTTGTATTTATTTTATTTTTTATTTTCATTTTATTCGGTTCGTTTTTTTTGTTTTCATTTGTTTTTTTCATTTTTATTTATTTATTTATTTATTTATTTATTTATTTTTTTTTTTCATTTTATCTTTATTTCAAGAACAACTTTTCAAGAAAACAAACAACGTTTCGAAACCATGCGCAAATCAACCCAAACTTCTAAGAAATAAAGAATTGTTAGGATTTTATTTATTTTTTCATTTGACATATTTTGTTTTTGTATTTTGTTTTTTTGTTTTTTTTTTAATTTGTTTTATTAATTTATTTTATTCAGGCACTTTGTGAGAAAAGAACCCTTACTTCCTGGCGCTTTGCAAGAAAACCAACCCAGACTTTTTCTGCACTTTGCGACTTTTTTTGGCATTTTGCAAGAACATTAACCCAGGTTTCACAATTCTGAATTTGCAAAAACATGAACTCTTACTTCTGAGAAATGAAGATTTGGGCTTTGTTTATTTTTTTTTATTAGTTTGCTTACATCTTTTGTTTTTTGTTTGTTTTTTTTTTACTTATTTTTTTATTTTTTATTTTATTTTAATTATTTCTTACATTTTTGAAACTTTGTGACTTTTCTGGCACTTTACAAGAAAACCAGCTTTAACTTCCCTAGCACTTTGCAAGTACATACTAGATTTCTCCAACAATTTGCAAGAACACCAACACTTATGAGAAATTTTTTATTTTTTTTTCACTTCTTTAAAGTATTTAGAAAAAGATGCAAGATACCAACACTTCTGAGAAATTTTTTTATTTTTTTCACTTCTTTGAAGTATTTAGAAAAAAAATAGCAAAACAAAGATTATAGCCAAAACAAAAATATTTAAAACGAAGACGATAAAAAACAAAGAAGCGAAGATAATAGCTAACTGTGAGGTGAGCGAAAATAAGAATGTAGAATTTTTGCTAATTTTTGCAAGTTTTCGCAAGTTCACTTAATGTTTTTTGTTTTTTTTGGTTTATTTTAAAATTTTTTTATTCATTTATTTTATTTCGGCACTTTGCGAGAAAAACAACAACTTTTCGAAACCTTGCACATGCCAACTATAACTTTCGACACTTTTAAAAACAATTGAAAACAAAGAAACAAAGATAATAGCTAACTGTGGGATGAGCCAAAATAAGTGTGTAGGGCTAGTTTTTTGTATATAGTAATAGAATTAGATACGACGAAGTGCGAAAGTAGTTTAATAGTGTAAAAATAATACGTAATATATAATAAAGTATATTATTAATTAAAAATATATATTTAATAAATGTTAAATATAATAAATAATAATAATAAAAAAATATAAAATTTTATATGGTGCAAAAAACTTAACTTCCAATATAATAGATGACTTTAAAATCTATTAACTCTTTAAAAAATTAAAATTTTAAAAAACTAACTGGTAATTTTGTTCTTTAAAACAAGTTCTATAAAATTACCAGTCAGATTTTAAAAATATAACTTCTATAAGAATTTAAAGTTAGATTATTTTTATATTAAAAATAAAAATTGAAACATATATGATTTTTAAATTTAGCCAATCAAAAACTTTGATTTTTATTATAAAATAATTTTTGACCAATCAAAATTCAAATTTAAATAATAAATTTTTTTAACAAAATTTTTAATTAAATTTGTATTACCTATTATAGGAATTTGATTGGCTAATTAAAGTTACACTGCATATACAAAATTGAAATAATGTCTAGTTAAGCTTTCCTGCACCATATTAAATTGCGAAACCATGCAAAATATTGCGAAAACCTGTAAAAAAGCATGATTATGTAAATATGTATATCGTTTATTTATTTTTTTAAAAAAGTTTGAAAATTTGCAAAAATTTGCAAAATATTGCGAAACAATTTGAAAATATCAAAATATTACCTCCTGCGGGCATTAGTTTATTGATCTGCATGAGTACGCGACCCCTGTAGAGGAGGTAATTTGCATTTTTTCATTTGGTCTATTACACAATATTTCACAATATATTTCGAAATATTTTGAAATAATAACCGTAATATTACCATAATATAACGTAATATATTACATAATATACTGCATCGATCGTAAGATTTTTATAATATTATGGGCTGTAATATCTTACTTAAGATTATGTATATATAATTCGCTGATAAAATACTAACTACATGAAAATTTAACATGTAATTTTAGTGTTTTGAGAAATGGCCCAAATTAATTTTCAAAAAAAGTGTGTTTATCCATGATATAAAGTTAATAGAATTGGTTACTTTGACTAATGCAAATTAGCCCAAAGAGACAAAAACAGCAAAAAAAAAGTAAAAATAAAAAAAAAACACAAGAAACAATAGTCTAAACCCATATTGGTGCATTAATAAAAAATATCAACTTTACTATAAAACATGCTTTAACTTTAATCCCAAACTAGCCCTTACTCTAATTTTAATTAAAATTTCAAAAAAATATAACTGTAAACATTTTCAAAAAATTCTATTGGGAAGTGTACCTATACATGTTGGCAAAATTAAAATCTCACCCAAATCTCAAATCACAAACATAATAAAATTGTCCCAAACCAAAACCCAAACCCCAAATCCCAATTACAAACATAATAAAATTTGTTCTAAATTCCAATCTCAAATTCAAAATCCCAATAGTTTTGCCAACAAGTAAAAGTGTACCAGGGACCCAGATATAACATGGGCAAAAATATATATCGATAGGTCAAAAATATTGATTTACCAATAAGAATCCAAGATTTGATATAACACTCAATATCAACCTGCCAACAGTTCAGGTTGGCCAAATTTATGTTGCCCAATCCAAAAATTATACTTTTAATTTTGCCCAAAGTGGTGCTGTTACACTGCATAAAAAATTGTAAAAGTATCGATTTCATGTACTGTACATTACGTTAGATAACACCCGGCCTAAATTAGAGTAAAGTTAGGAGTTAGTTTAGGCCAGTAGTTGCGATCATTTAATGCTGGTCATCTGATACATCTGATGTGCACCAATATGACACAAATTTTTTGTGCGTCAGCATGACGCAAGTTTTAATCTGTGATCTTATGTTTTTAGCAAATACCAAAAAAATAATTGTTCCAATATTATGGAACGAACTGAACTTAGCCAACTAAGAACTCTAGAACAAACATTAAAGAAATTATTCCACAAAATTAGCAAAAACTATTATTTAATTACACACAATATATATAAATCTGAAGAAAATTGGTTGATTTTTTTGACGGTTTATTTTTGTTAATTAAAATAATTCTACGATTCTTAAAGATTAAAGGTCAATGGAAATAGACGTGGGCTTAAAATGTGATTTGAGGATGATGCACTTAACAAAAATAACCATTGGTTTTTCTATGTTATTATTAATGTAGGGTTAATTTATTAAAATTTTTCTTGCTGAACCAAAGGGAGAAAGCATTAGCTGATTCCGCTTAGTAAAAATGCAAATAATCGATTTGGAGATAAAGAAGGAAAAACGTTCGCTCAAAGCGTTTAACTATGCACTTTGTAACTTTAAACTCTCAAATAATTTTCTTAAAAGGGAAGAAAGAATAGTCTTAGCAAAAGCCCTTAATAAGAACAATACATTAACATTCTTAGATCTTGGTCCCAATAAGATCAGCATGGTGAAGGTGCAACCGAATTGGCAAATGCTCTTAGAAGAAACAAGGCTTTAACTTCTCAGGGAATCATATTAACATAGGATTGGCACCTTTATTGAACACTATTACAATAGTATTACAACAAACAAAAATTTAACATCGCTAAACCTTAGTTCAAATTTTAATTGCCGTGACAGAGGAAGGTTATTATCTGATTTTCTTCGCGAATGTTCCACATTAAATACCTTGGATCTTTCATTGAATCAATTTCAGATTGAAGGGAGAAAAGCATTTTACAGGCCCTTGGTGTAAATAATTCGTTAACTTTATATCTTGCGAATAAAGGATTTTATGGTGAGGATGGGAATACATTAATACAAGCACTTTGCGTAAACAATACGTAAGCTTTGTTTAATTTTTCTTATAATTGCTTTTGTATCATTTAAAAAATGTTCTTGCTATGTATATCAAAGTGTACATAACCTTTTAAAATATATTATTTTGAGGCCCTGAGCAATATATTTTAGTAGATTAAATTTTTTTAGTTTATTTTTATTATTAATAAAAATTATTATATAATGTACCACTTTAAATTAGACAGTGTTTTTGGTTAAATCTTGAAACCCCATAGCAATATAGGATGAAAAAATTTTTGTATTCAAGTTTATAATTTGTTTTTAGCTTTAAAAATTAAATTTTAATTTTATAATGTTCAAACATATATTTTTTATGTAAAAATTATCTCTTATAAATGTCTTTGTATTCTTGTTTGTAGAAACTCTTGGCAAAAGTAATGCCTTAACCCATTTAGATCTTTCATATAATCAATTTAATTCTAAGAGCAGAAAGGCATTAACAGAAGCTTATAAGACCAAAGTTGATAATACCAAAACTACTTTGACTCTCTATTTTACGTTAGCTTCTTATACGTTATTTGTTCCATTGAGATTACAAATTGAAAAAAAATTTTTCTAAAAATCTGTATGTTTTATATCTCAAATAATAAAGAATTATTAGATTTTAAAATATCTGGTATCAATTTATCAATTTGATTTCAATTGTAATAATACATGGCAACATAAAAATACAACATGCAAATATATGAGTTTGTAAATTGTAAAAACCATAAACCCTCACAGTTAATTGGAAATTTGCTCCAATTGGAGAAGCGACTAATTGACCTTAATGGGTAGTTTCAAAATCAACAAATAAGTGACGCATTTTGAAAATAATTAGGAATTTTTTAAATAGTGTTTTTACTATGTTGAATTATAATAAAATAAGACACTCTAGTTTTAATTTTGAAACCCCCAGTTGTAAAGATTGTACTCGGATGGCCCATGTAAGACTAAATAAACCAGGCAATGCTATCGCAACCGTGGCGACTCAGATTAATGACGATAAACAAAGAATGTTATCATGTGAAATGCAAACCTACAAGAGAAAGAGGTAGTTGTTAAAACAAAGGCGCAAAGTAGAAAACTGGTACTTCCCGTTATACCAGTTTCTCCATTACCGGCGCCGTTCCACGTTCCCGGCTAAATGCAAACCTAAGAAAGTTCCTCCATTACTGGCGCCATTTCACATTCACGGGCTAAATGCAAACATACAAGAAAGTTTCTCCATTACCAGTGCCGTTTCACGTTCCTGGGCTAAATGCAAACCTACAAGAAAGTTTCTCCATTACCATTGCCATTCAACGTTACCGGGCTAGATGCAAACCTCCAAAGAGAAAGAAAAAGTGGTTAAAACAAGAAAAAAAAACCTCCAAAAAAAACGCAAAATAGAAACTGGCACTTCCGTTATACCAGTTTGGTAACCTTCGAGCACTTCTGAGGACAAGAATTAATAATAAGAGAAGAAAAAGCGAAAGCATCTAGGGAATTAAAAGAACTTAGAGAAAGAATTGTGAAAATCAACTAAAATCTAAAAAGAAAAAAAAAGAAATAACATTAATAATGTGCCAAGACAAAACGAAAACTAGAGTCAGGAAGAAAAGCTCTTTTACTAAAGTCTTTCAATCAAAAATTGATACCAACTCTTTATACGTCCAAAATATGACTATATACGTCTAAGATCTGTAACAAGATCTAAAAAGTAGAGAAATAGTAAAACGCCAAGGAAACAAATTAAAACTTCAGAAGTCAAACCGACCACGGTTACTGATCTCAATTCCCAACACCCATTTTAACTCTTCAGCGAAGTACAAGCCTTAAATATAAAGTAAACATTAAGAATAAAAAAGCAATATTCATAATAATAATAAAGAAAAAAAAAGCAAGAAATTAGAAACTTACAATTTCATATACCAGTATACTGATCCATTGATCCGGGGAAGTTAAACGTACTTCTAATTTGTATATACTAACACGCATTACGCATTTACTCCCTTTTCTACTATTTTGATTGGCTGTACTATGTAAACAACATGTGTAATTTTCATTTCATCTTTCTATCATTTTAATTAGCGAAGGTTTCTCAACGATTTTATGATCATTTTAATTACATTTTTGTATAATTGAAATAAAAAAGTTTGTCGAGTTTGAACTAGTAGTTATCAAGAAAACTTAATTTAAATTTTTAAAAAAATATCGATAGCTATGAGCATGGTTTTTAAAAAAAAAATATTTATTGAATTTGGTTTAGTATAGTGCAAGACACTTAAAGACTACATTTTTGTAATTTGTCCCATTTTCAAAAATTTCATATTGAAATTTGATATTTTTTTGATTTCTTGTATTCTGATTGGTCAAAAATTAATTAATAAAAAATATTTTAAAAATAATTTTTAAAATAATTTTAAAATTAGCCAATAACAAGAAGCCAAAACATGTAACTTGTCCCATTTTTGATTAAATTTTTACGTATTATATAAAAATACTATATTTTTAGAGCTTTATATTTTGAAAAGTTATTATAACTTTTTAAAAAATAAGGCCGTTAAGTTGTAATAAATTGATTTAGCTTTAAAATAGTGGCTTCCTTTTTAAAATATCTTTTTTAAATCATAAGTTATTAGCTTTTAAATTTTGTGTAGTCTTTAAGTATCGCGCACTGTAGCTATTGAAAAATCATGATTGTACTGTAGCTATATTTCTCTTTTCATGATTTTTGATGTATTTTTAAAAATTTAAACAAAGCTTTCTCGATAACTATCAGGTTAAACCCGACATCACTTTTTTATTTCTATTATACAAATTTGTATAATTAAAAAAAAACATTTTATTAAGTTTGATCACGAGAAACCTTCGCTAGAAGAATCCACAAGTTGTTTATATAATAAAATAGAGTACGTACATACGTACGTATGTATGTTCGTTGAACTTTTACTAATGTTATAAATAAATTTGAACAAAAGAAAACAAAAGTTTTGAATTATGATTTAATAAAATGTTTATTTTACGCTTTCATAACACGAAATAATTGAAACTGTTTTATGTTTTCTATTTTTGGAACAATAAAAATCAATTAGCAGTTAGCCGATTTTTTCATATCGACCAAAATCACTATTCGTAATGGGGAAAGCTACAGGCTAGGGTGGCCAGGATTATGCGAAAACATAATATGCGCATAATTTACCAATTTTTTGTATCGATCACGTATAATTGCTTAACGTGATTTTTAACCAATCAGCATTATGTAGATCAATTATCTAACGCGTCAAGTAAATGCCTAATTAACGTGCGTAAATTGATCATTTAGTGCGACAATAGTATTAACTTACTTAACTTAACAAGTGCAGATTTGAAGAAGACAAAATTGGGGAAGGATCCAGTACAAGATGTGAAATTCGAACAGATCATTGTATGAAAATTATAACACCTTTGACATATTGCAATTACTGAATTACTATTATCACCTTTTTTTTTTTTTTTTAAGCTATAATATTTCTCGGTCAAAATTACAATACAAAGGATATTTTCAATGTTGCTCAGGAAAATGCGATTTGTGGTTTCAATTAAAGTAGTGGCTCTCGCCATCTCCATATCCAATGCAAACGTGGTGGCAGCCCAGAAATTTTAGAACTTAACAATAGAAACACGACAAAGAATAAGGATGAGTAAGCACTGTAATTGCCCATATATTATAAGAGCTGTTCCAATTAATTTGAAATTGCGTATTGTAGAATTGTGAATAAACATAATCATCTAATCATGAGTTTTCTATGAACATTGTGAATTAACACAAGATGCTAGACATACAAAATGGTAAAAGCTGGAGCAAAACCTAGCAGAGTTTATGAGGCTGTTAAAAATGAGAATGGAACTCTGACTGCAACAAGAAAAGACATATCCAACTTAAGTGCACAGATTAATTCTTTAGAAGAAACGCTTCAATGGCAGCATTAATAACTGGTATGGAAGAAAGAGGTTATTGTTATGATGTTCATTGTGAAACTTATAAAGGGTGGTGTTTTTTTTTTTATTTGTTTTATTATTTCAATATATAATGTTGTAATACTAATGATATTAATATAAATATAGATGAATGAATTAAGCATTTGTTTTTTGTTATAAGGAATCTGTTAAAAATGCAAGGGGTTTTTCAGAAGTGGTTTTGGTCGATGCAATATACAAAACAAATGTTTACAAGTTGCCATTTTAAACTTTGTTGGAATTAGTAACCTTGGGATAAATTGCTTGCAAACTTTTGGTATTGCTGGCGCCTGGATTTCTGGTGAATCTGAGAAAACATACTCTTGGATTATTGAACAGCTTGCCTCGTTGATTTTCTCTGATATTTTCCCTCTGTATTTGTAACAGACAATGACTCTGCATTTATCAGTGCTCTAAGGAAAGTGTTTCCTAAATCTAATAACCTTTTATGCACCTGGCATATCTTGAATAATTTTAAAAAAAATTTAAAAAAACATTTTAGCGATGATTCATTCGATAAAGTTATTTATCTTGATAGGTAAGTATTATAATATTTTATAAAAATTCTTTTTTATTAAGCTATAAGTTACTTGTTTTTCTAGTGCAGTAACAAAAGATAAGTTAAAATTTGTATTAAAAATCGATTTGTATCGCTAATATATCCAAGAAAACTATGTTATTAGTTAAATTATGGCCAATAACTACAAAGGACTCTACGTTATGACTAGTGGTGTGGGCTGTTGCATTATGAATTTTGTAACCCTCTCATGTTGTAATTAAAATTGCAACAATTTATATGACATATATAGATTCTGATGAATAATTAGTTATTATCCATAACATACCTAATAACAACACTTGTCACTAATTGCATATTTCTATAACACTTTATTTTTAAAGAATGATGATAGCTAAAGAAAAATGGGTTGTGGTCTATACAAGCAGAATTATGCACTTTGGTGCAATGACAACACAACATGTTGAAGGTACACACTTAGCAATAAAGCATGCGCTCGAGACTTCTGAAAGTTTGACAAAAGCTTTCAATTATTTGGATAGATGGTTATGATTACATAATGAGGAAAAATGAAAATGAAAGCATTGTATTGATCCCTTACTAGTGCATAATATAAGAGCCGATTGGCACCACTCTTAGGAGAAGTAGTCCAATTTGCATTAAATCATATTAAGAACGAACTTCTTAAAGTGACCACGTATAAAGCCTGTTTATGTGAGCTACGTGTTAATTTACAACATACCTTGTAAATACATGCTTCCAACAAAAGGTGTTGTAACATTTCTAATATTCCAACAAGATGGTTACTATTTCCTGATAGAGATCAGCTGGATTCTGATAGTCAAGTGCATAATATAATTGAACCAGCTTCACCTAATTCTGACGAATTTTTTTTGCTCAAATCTAATTATATGAAATTAAAGCTTGATATGTAGGTTTTCTGGATGAACAACAGAAGTCAGCTCTTTTGGGAAAGCATAATGAGATTTTGGAAATTCCTGTAACTGATCTTTCTAAAATTAAAGTCCCAGAAAAATTGTAGGAAAGGGTCGTCCTTCTGGAGTAAAATGATTGCCAATTGCCGTAGAACTTATAGAACAAACTGAAAAGAAAAAGAAAGTTAAGACAACAGAAAAAAAAACAAAAAAAAAAGCACTAATTCTTTACAAACTCCTATTGAAGGTATGTAAAAATTTTAAAAATAATAAACAGTTAACTTATTTCTATAACAGATTAATAGTTCTGGAAGAAAAAAAGTTTGTCATATAAGATTACTATTTTCTTAAAAAACTATAGCTCTTTTTTACCGAAGTATTAAAAATTTTTTGAGTCCGTTATATCAGAGATGACTGTATAATAATTTTTTTTTTCTTTCAGAACAAAAACCAAAAATCCTATTAAGTTCCCGAATTCCTGCTGACGACATAGAACAATTTATAATCCAAAGAGTGATGGTAATTGTGGGTTTCGATCACTTGCAGTTGCCATTAGAGGAAAGGAGAAAAATTGGACCCTTGTTCAGTTGGCTATGAATGGTCAATTAACTAAGCGCATAGAAGTTTATAGAAACTGGCTGGGATACAATGCTAGTTTACTGAAGCAGATATTAGAATGCAGATAATCATCATGCCGCCTTCTCTTTGGTTTCTATTTCCTGATTGCGCACAGTTAGCTGCTAACACAATGGGCTTTTAAAAATTGAAATTGGAATTACGAATGTCAAATAAAAAAAAAATTAAAATGAGAATATCTGGTATCTCATGTTTTATTTTTGTTAAAAAAAAATTGGTAATGAAAGCGATTGTATAAATAAGAGCATTCAGAAACATAATCAAAAATGAGCTAATTAATTTACTTTGAACAAAAAAGGACGTAGAAAATTGATACGTTATGCTAATTGGTTAATTAAGCTCTTATTGGTCGATCTTGTTGCACGATGAGTCACGTGAAATGCTTATAGAAATCCCAGATAATCAGATCATTTCTTACCTTTTTTACCATTATTAAAATACTTTAGTGTCTCCTAGAAGTCGTGAACCAAGTAAAATCACTGTTCCAATATTATGGAGCGAATCGAACTTTGACAACCCAAACATTAATTTTGGGACTGAAATGTCAAAAATCACAAATTATTCCACAAAATCAGCAAAAACTGTTATTCAAATATAATTAAGTTGATTCAATCTGAAGAAAAAACTGTTGATTTTTGTAACGGTTTATTTAAGTTAATCTACGAAGCAGTAAAAAGCTTAAAATAGTCGAAATATAGAAATGGACGTGGGCTTAGACCTGAATTGAGGAGATTATACTATGCGCACTTTACAAAAAGAACACGTTGGATTTTCTACGTCTGTTAAATCTTTTCATTTGTAGCTCTAAAGAAGAGAAAGAATTAGCTAACGTGCTTAGTAAAACACTACATTACGTTTTTTATATCTTTCAAATCATTGATTTGAAAAGAAAGAAGAAGAAAGTTCGCTCGAATACTTTTAAAAAACAAGACTTTAATCTCTCTAAACATTTCAGATAGCCAAAGGATTTACTTTCTTTAACTTTTTCAAATAATTCTCTTACAAAGGAAGAAGGAACAACCTTAGCAAACGCCCTTTATAAGAAATGAAAAATTGACATCCTTAGAACTTAGTAGAATAAATCCATTCGTAGATGATAATATTTATCCCAATAAGAAGGTGCAACCGAATTGGCAAGTGCTCTTAGAGAAAACAAGATTTTACCTTTCTAAATCTTCAGAGAATCATATTAGGCTAGGATTGGCACCTTTATTGAACGCTCTTACAACAAACAGAAATTTACTTCACCAAACCTTAGTTCAAATTTCTGTGGCCGTGATGCAGGAAAAATGATCTTCTTCGCAAATGTTCCACATTGACTACCTTAGAACTTTCATTTAATCAATTTGAGCTTAAAGGGAGAAAAGCATTGTTACAGGTTCTTGGAGTAAATAATTCATTAACATCTTTATATTGTGAATAATGGATTTTATGGTGAGGATGGGAATGCATTAGCACAAACATTTCACTTTGACTATTTTGGATATTTCTAATGAATAACAATAACTAGCTGATGCTCTTTGCGGAACATTATGTTGGTTTAACTTTACTTATAATAGTCTTTCACATAATCAATTTAATTTACGATTAGCAAAATTACTTTGACACTCCTATTTTAAGTTTAACTATACACTTCATTCTTTATACTTTATTTGTTCCATTAAAATTACAAATTGCTTTAAAAAATTCTTTATTCAAAAAAAACATTTTTCTAAAAATCTGTATGTTTTATTTTAATAAAGAATGCATGCATTTTGTTAGCTTTTTCATAATTTCAATTTATTAATTTGATTTCAGTTGTAATAATACATACAACATGCAAATGCATGAGTTTTGTAAATTGTAAAAACCATAAACCCTAACTAGTCCTCATAGTTAATTGGATATTTGCTCCAATTGGAGAAGCGACTAATTGACCTTAATGGTTTCAAAATCAACAAATAAATGACGCATTTAGAATATAAGTAGGATTTTTTAAATAGCATTTTTACTATGCTGAATGAAAAATAAATAAGATTCTCTGGTTTTAATTTTGAAACCCCAGTTGTAAAGATTGTACTCGGATGACCCATATAAGACTAAATAAACCAGACCATAACTATCGCAACTATGGCAACTCTAATGATTGCTTTGCAAAAAAATATAATCTCATGATTTTTATTATGATTATTGAGAAAATTTTGAAATTCTAGAATCATATTCAATCGAATATTTAATTTTTAATGTTAATATTATTAGTTCGAAGAAATTAACAAGTGTACTTGTGCATCTGCCAATGGTTTTGTTTCCGATACAAGATTATTACGAATAAGATTAAATAAAGCCAGCGTAGTGCTCTTGCAAAGGGTCTTTGTTAATTTATTCACCTTTTTCGATCCACATTATTATAAAAATATTTCAAATTGAAGCATTTCTGGACTATGCTGGCTGTTTCAAGAATTCCTTCAAAAAGGTCTAATGCTAAGAAATTTGCCTCGCTCAAACACTTAAATGCATCCATTCTAAAAATATTATTGACTTGCATTGAATTTTTAAATTTATCATATTAGCTAAATAATATCATAATTTCAAAAGGGTAAAACGTGGATTGACAAACCTGAAAAAGTCGCATAGTCTTCAACTAAATTTTCATCGTAACAAGATGAATTTAACTTTAATTAACGAATTGTTTAAAGTATTGAGAATTAATTTCGTTTCTGTGTGATTAGCAAGATTCTTGATTTTGACAGCTCAATATTTTGTAGTGGTGTGTCTTCTATGGGGCATTTCTCTTTTCCTTACGATATATAACTACGTATCATAAATGTATTGAAGGAACCGATGGTGCTTGAAATTTCCTAGGTAATCATACCAAAATTATAAAATGCAACCGAAATTAGAATGTATAGCATCAAAAAGTTATCTCATACTTTCATGTTCAGATGACAAGCTATAAATTTACACTTTTGTACTTTCATAATTTTTTTCTTTTCTAGAAAATTAAATGTAAAGTTTAATCAATAATGTTATTCGCAATTTGAAGATTAAATTATTAAAAACCATGTTTCCAACATATAAAACACCCAAACCATCTATTCTTAAATAAAAGGTCTATACTTATAACAAGTCTATTTGATCTATTGATGAACATGTTATTACTATCATCATCATAATAGTGACTGTTACTATTATTAACAGATATTATCTTCATTTTTGGATACGCATTAAGAACTTTTTTCGGATATTGTTAGAACGTAAGTTATTCTTTTTATTTCTACTTTTAGATACAAACACATTATTTGTATTAAATCTATTTTTAGAATTTGCAGGAATAATATGAAATTCCAATTCATCTTTGCTATTACTTTGTACACCAGCCCAATCAGTAGAAGTCAAGCCACTCCAATTTTCAACATTTTAATTTCTAGAGAATAACCCTCTATACCATTCATATCTTTTTTTTTTGAATAAACCTATTTTACTAACAAACATAAAATTTATTGTATACCACATATTTAAATGAATATTTGGATATAACTATTACCTAAGAAGTAATAAATAATAAAATTGTTTTGTCTAATTGCTATAAACACTTGAATTATCATTAATTAGATGGAATGTGATGGAATGCCTAAGTATACTGTTTACATAGAGATTTTACATAGCCGACCAATCATTTTTTGATGATATCTCGCCATCCACTGGGCCGATTTGAATGATCTAACCACCGATAGATGCGTCTTAACAAGCTCTATAACTTTTAATTAATGAACATATGCTGTTAACTTAGTAAATTTTTTTTAGATGGGCACATGCCACCTTTGGATTCATATAATTTTCATATGTGATCTGTATTATGTTTTACTATGATCATTCTTCACATGACTGGCAGATCATTAATTAAATAAAAAATAAATTATGATGATAAGTAAAAATAAAACAATAAAAATAAATTAAAAAAATAAATTAAAAAAAAATTTAAAATAAATAATTAATAAATGAATATTTCTAATTTACACTATAGGTAATTATCACTTGTAGTCAATTTGCTAATTAAAATTCAGGATCAGGTATGTAAATCAATTTTTATGTAACAAAAACAAAGAAATTTTTAAAAATTGCTAAAATTGCTTCTAATCTATAACTTGTCTATAAAACTACTTTTTTTTTATACAAAAAAAATTTTCTTGCTAAATTTTACTATATATAAAGCTCTATTTCCTTTACTTTTATTCTAACATTAAAAAATTTAACTTTTATTTAATAAAAATTGTTTATTTTTATTTATTTATTTAAATTATAAGTGATAATCACCTGTGGTAAACATTAGTTATTTTCTTAATAAATAAATAAAATTAAAAAAAGTCAAATTAAATAAAAAAATATTAAAAAATTAAAACAAATAAAAATAAAAAAAAAACTATTTAAAAATAAATTATAAAAAAAATATATTAAATTAAAAAAAATTAAAATTTAACTCTTTTTGACAATCACTTGTACTAATAAAAATCTAAAATCTTTTATAATAAAATCTTAATATAAAAACTGCAGCTAATGAAGAGAAAATAGCTAGAAACTGTAAGACAGTACCTATCGTTTAGAGGTAGAGCTCATAAACCACCTGCTGACCAGTTTAGAGTTTATTACTTACTGCAGGAATGGTACTTGTTGTTTAGAGATAAAGTTTATAGACTGTCTGCTAACAAACTTAGAGTTTATCTCTTACTGAAGATAAAGTACTAGCCCTGCTCTAAAAAGAAGTTTAGTTGGGTAAATATTATAATTTTATAAAGAAGAATACACACTCATTAGGAAGTCTACAAGTGGATAATTTTGGTACTTATGACTTTTTTAAAATTTTAAAAAGTGGGCTTTTCAGTATACTCTTTCTAAAAGATTAGCAGTATTTACTTTATTCAAATTGGAAAAGCACCTACTATATTGGAATCAAGGTCATAAGTATATTTTGGAAACAAAGTAAACAATAAATAACACATGAGGTTTTTGAAGAAACCACTATAGAAATTGTTAGGGAAATATTCTTGAATATTTTTTTTTCCTCATTTCTTTTTTTTCTTTTAATATATATAGGTTATACCATTGACTTTTTTTTTGCTTTTTCATCTTGTTCTTTTAAATTTGGTTCTTCATTTAGGTTTTGTACAGTACAAAACAATCCAATTTATACATATAGGCACCAATTTTGAATACTTATGTAATTAATTCTGATTGGCTAATTTTTGTACAATTGATTTTGATTGGCTAAAAACCTATATGTTTTCTTTTTTTTATATCAAATGCCAATTTTTAAACTCATATAACTTTAGTGCCTTAAAATTAAAATAAGCAAAATTTCTCTAACAGAAATGTAGTTTATCTAAAAATCTATTAATTTGTCAAAGGGGTTTTTGATTTAATTTTTTTTAAAAAGTTATAACAATTTAAAATTTTACAAATAACAAGTGGATGTCTTTTACTATTCAGTACTATAGTTCTTCTCTTTTTTTATGTACCCTTTTTTCACTTTTTTTTATACCCTTTTTGTATATTATTTTGTTAAATTTTGTTAGTTTATTAGATCCCAAAATATATATAGATAGGTCAGGTTAATTATAAAATTACTAAAAATAGGGATCGTCTAAAGCCAGGTTCGATCACGTGACATGAGGCTTGGTCAAACATCTCGGAAGATCGGACCGATCATTTTATTAATTTCTTTAAAACTAAATTTTTTTAAACTTTTGAATAAAGATATTCCTCCAAACACTTAAGCAAATTCTATGAATCTTTTTTTATTTTAATTCTACAGACTTGTAGAATTAAAATAAAAAAAGATTCATTGAATTTGCTTAGATAGTTGCTTTGATATCTTCGTTCAAACTTTGATAAAGAATTATTCCACCTAAGAAATAGAAGCAAAAATAAAATTTTTTTAAACCTTTCAATGAAGATATCTCTGCAACCACTTAGGCAAATTCTATGAACTTTTTTATTTTAGTTCTACAGGCTTGTAGAATTAAAATAAAAAAAAATATCGAATTTACTCCGATGGTTGCCTTGATATCTTCGTTCAAACTTCGGTAAATAATTAAAACGCCTATAAGCAAAGATAAAAATCTTTTAAAACTTTTAATGAAGATATCTTTGCAACCACTTAAGCAAATTATACGACCTTTTTTTTATTTTAAGGGTAGGGTAAACATAGATCATTTATCATATGATTTTAGTGGTACAATAAGATTTATATAGAAAATCAAAATGTGCTACAAATAAAACTTTTACGGTTGTTATTAATTTAGCCAAAAATTTTATAATACGTAGTACAAAATACTCTTTTTATAATAGTAAAATTTTAATAAATATAGTATTTGAAAAAATTATACATCTATATATTGTAAAGTTTTCCTAAGTGGGCTCAAATTTTCCTTAGTTACACAAAAATGATTAATTCAGATTGGTTGAATCTATGTTGTTTACTATTGTAATTGGTCGATCACCTGATTTCATATGATTACAACATGATCACTATTAAAAATGATCTATGTTCACTCTACCCTTAATTCTACGGACTTGTAGAATTAAAATGAAAAAACGTTCTTAGAATTTGCTTGCAAAGATAATATCTTTGTTGAAAATTGGTAAGCAATTAAAACACTCATATAATAGAGGCGAAGCACAATTTTTTAAAACCTTTAACGAAGATATCTTTGCAAGCAAATTCTAAGATCATTTTTATTTAATTCTACAGTCGTGTAGGATTAAAATAAAAAAAATCATTGAATTGCTTAAACGGCTGCCATTCAAATTTATATAAATTACAAAATTTAAAACTTATTTATTTTATTAATTAAGGGTGTTCTCAAGCATCTCAATTAATTGATTTAATAATGATCGTGACGATACTCAAGCATCAACATCAATGATGATATTAATAGAATTAAATGCTTGGCATACTCCTTTTTTTTTAATTGTGATTTTCACTATGCCATCAAAAACAACTAAAAAAAAAATTCTATTCAACTGACAGTCGAAGCTTAGGTGCATTTAAAAATCTTCTGAGGTTTACATAAAGATGCTACAAGCCAATATACTCCTCCAATTCAAGCTCCTCAAGCTTCACCGGGCCAGGCACCTGCTCCTAAAAAGAAAGCTGATGCACCAACATGTGAGAAGAAGGAATACACTGCTAAAAAAGTTGCTCAACTTTAGTAGCATTGGCTTCTCCTTTTAATGATTATACAATTTAAATTTTTTGTTGCAACAGCAAAAGAATTAATTTACTGAATCGTTAGCGAAAGTTGCTTTACAGCAACAAAAAGTAATAATTTTTTTTATGTTAATAATATTTAAAAGATATGTTGTATTTATTATGCTCATATTAAGGTATCGATCATTTTTTTTAAAAGCTTCGAGCATTATCAATAAAATAGTTATTTTTTGGATCAGATTGAAACTTGGTGAGAATTTATTGTTTATTATTATGATTGAATATAAAGTAATGCTTGAGCAACCTTTATCAATGACAAAAAAAGATGGTTTGTATCTTACTGATTCGTTCATCGCAATGATAACTCACTTAATTCATTTATTCGATTTCCGATTAATTAAAATTTTACTTTCGATCCATTGAGTAAGGTGCTTGAGAACACCCTAAATCGATAATTTTCAACAAAGTATAATACTCATTAAAAAAGATACTCTTTGCCGTGAGAATAGTTCAGGACATAATTATTTCGTTAGTTTAAACATAAAATTTAAAATTTTTTAATTATCTTGCTACTCTTAAACTAATATTACATTATTTTTAATTAATACAGGCTCCAGGTTCATATTCAACTCTTGAACAAATGCATTTGTTTATGCAAAATTGCCCCTCTCTTCAACTCACCAATATGCATCATGTATCCTTTCAATTAACTCATTTACAACTAAATAGTGACTCTCCACGGCCTTCTCAGCTTCGGTTCTTTGGGGTCTTCTTACTTCAATTAATTCACGACTCGTATAAATATTAAACCCGGCATTTTCAAACATTTGTTGAAATCTCAACCATGCTTCGTTTGTCAACAATCTTGTAGAACCATGCATCTGTTCATGAAATATATGCTGACATGGCAGCAAATATCAGCAAAAAAAAAGACAATCACAGTCAAGTGACATGAGACCTGGTGTAGCTTTTCCCTTTTCTATTCTTCCTTCAACAGTACAAAACTCATTGTTTATCGATTGTTGTATGGGGTATGGAAACTTATGAATTTCAAAAAGAGTATTGCTATCAATTCCAAATACTGAAATTTTTTTAGTGCAGAATTCGAAGGCAATATACTCTGAGTCTGAATGTTTTTTTTGTCGAGTTCAACGATTTTATGGCATGAACCTAAAGAGTAGCAACAAAATAATAATAAGTCATTAATTGTACTAAAATTTAAATTTTTTTTATTATTATTATTTTTTTTTTATAATGTTCAGACCGAGTAAGAATTCTTATTCAGAATTAGAATCAACTCAAGCCCAATCATTATACTTATCAAACAACTATAGCTCAGAATCGATTTTCATTCTAAGTCAAAAGCCTAAGAATCGATTCTGTTTTAAAAGTCAATTTCTCTTAGAACTAAACAAATGCATCATATTCAATATAAATAATACTTTCAATTACAAATTGTAAATCTTACTTTAATGCCGGTGTTAACAATCATAACCATCTTTTCAAAATCTATATATGTACATAATCCATCTGCAGTTAACGCACCGTTCGAAATCTGTCTTTTTGGTTCCAATCTTTATATACAAATAACATAGAACCGATCAAAGAGGACCCCGAATAATCTATATGAGCTTATATTTGAGCATCATAGTAAAAATTTTTTTGGTTAGTGGTTTTGGTTTGGTATATATAAGCTATATTTCATACATTAGATTAAACTTTCACCCATCTTTGTCTTTTTTTGAAATACAACATCTCTAAAAAAAAAAAAAA
>QKWP01000513.1:0-88884 GCA_003550325.1 Gigaspora rosea | reverse complement strand
TCAAAAAAGACAAATTTTAACATCTTATCTCCAAATTTCAAGTAAAATAAAAACAACCCTGCTGATTTAATGTATTTTTAGGTGTTGAACAAGTTTACTTAGTGCATTAATTTAGAAATAATTAGTAAAATTTTGTGAATCATAAGATTTTATAGAATTTTATTAGTAAAATTCTATAAAATCTTAAAATTCACAAATATTTATAAATTAATTCTAACAAAACGCATTAAGTAAACTTGTTCAGCACCTAAAAATGTATTAAAACGGCTGGTTTGTTTTTATATTACTTGAAATTTAGAGAAAAGATGCATAATTTTGGATTTTTGATCAAAAAAGTCAAATTTAAGCATCTTTTCTTCAAATTTCAAGTAAAATAAAAACATCCCTGCTGATTTAATGTATTTTAAGGTGCTAAACAAGTTCACTTAGTGCGTTTTGTTAGAATTAATTAACAAAAATTTGTGAATCATAAGATTTTATAGAATTTTATTAATAAAATTCTATAAAATCTTATTATTCATAAAATTTTACTAATTAATTCTAACAAAACGACTAAGTAAACTTGTTTAGCACCTAAAATTACATTAAAGCAGCAGGGTTGTTTTTATTTTACTTGAAATTTGGAGAAAAGATGCTTAAATTTGACTTTTTTAATCAAAATCCAAAATTATGCATCTTTTCTCCAAATTTCAAGTAATATAAAAACAAACCAGCCGTTTTAATACATTTTTAGGTGCTGAACAAGTTTACTTAGTGCATTTTGTTAGAATTAATTAATAAAAATTTGTGAATCATAAGATTTTATAGAATTTTATTAATAAAATTCTATAAAATCTTATGATTCATAAAATTTTACTAAATAATTTTAACATAATGCACTAAGTAAACTCATTTAGCACCTAAAAATACATTAAATCGACAGGGTTTTTTTTGAATTTACTTGAAATTTGGATTAAATTTGACTTTTTTGATCA
Organism: Gigaspora rosea; assembly: GCA_003550325.1. NCBI lineage: Eukaryota > Fungi > Glomeromycota > Glomeromycetes > Diversisporales > Gigasporaceae > Gigaspora > Gigaspora rosea. The sequence goes on along the minus strand of QKWP01000513.1, from coordinate 87,910 downwards.
AAAATCCAAAATTATGCTTATTTTCTCCAAATTTCAAGTAAAATAAAAACAACCCTGCTGATTTAATGTATTTTTAGGTGCTAAACAAGTTTACTTAGTGCATTTTGTTAGAATTAATTAGTAAAATTTTATGAATAAGATTTTATTAATAAAATTCTATAAAATCTTATGATTCACAAATTTTTGTTAATTAATTCTAACAAAACACACTAATTAAACTTGTTTAGCACCTAAAAAATACATTAAATTGGCAGAGTTGTTTTTAGTTTACTTGAAATTTGGAGAAAAGATACTTAAATTTGACTTTTTTAATCAAAAATCCAAAATTATGCATCTTTTCTCTAAATTTCAAGTAATATAAAAACAAACTAGCCATTTTAATACATTTTTAGGTGCTGAACAAGTTTACTTAGTGCGTTTTGTTAGAATTAATTAATAAAAATTTGCGAATTATAAGATTTTATAGAATTTTATTAATAAAATTCTATAAAATCTTATGATTCATAAAATTTTACTAATTTATTCTAAGAAAATGCACTAAGTAAACTTGTTTAGTGCCAAAAAATACATATAATTATATTTGGACTCAGACCAGTCTGCAGATTTCGGACCAGACTCATAGTAGAGTCTGGTCTGAAGTCTGAAATTAGTAAAATTTAGAGTTTGAGTTTGGTCTGATCCTGGACCAGACCTGGACCGGACCAGACCCAGACCGGACCTAGGAGCACTAGTCTCAATGAAACGAATTGAATGGTACCAAAATAATCTGATTCTGATCGATATGGCACATGGTATTCATCATAGAACTTAGGTGCACCGAATTAGACATATCTAATTATTAATTGTTTATATAATACAAATCTTTGTTGATCTTAGGATCCTGTAATCAGAATTTAGTGATTTTAGGCTTGTTAGAATCGTCTCACTGAGGCGAACATTTTGGTAGTTAAATCATCAAAAATGGACTGGTGGATCAAAAGTTATTCAATATTAAAAATTATATATATAATAATATATATAAATATATATTTATATATATTATATTGGGAATTGAAATTTGTCGCGCCCGCGACATGTCACACCCTTGATTCGGCCAATCAAATCGCACGATTTTGTAGACAAAATATTTTATTTTTTAAAAATTCAAAATTTTACTATTAAAATGTAAAAATAAATAAACAATATCAAAGCACATAATGTAAAATTTTATTCTGAACAACTTTTTCTAAGTTATAAAGATAGACTATCTTAGTAAAAAAAACGTTTTATAGGAAAAATCAAAAATTTCGAACGTTAGCACATATAAAACTTTTTTTTTACTAATATAAATCTATCTTTACGTTTAAGAATTATATGTAAAATTTTATGTTAAATAACTTTTTCTAAGTTAAAAAGGTAGATTGATTTAGTAAAAAAAAAGTTTTATATGTGCTAACTTTGGTAATTTTTAATTTTTTTTATAAAACGTTTTTATTTATGACTTAGAAAAAGTTGTTCAGAATAAAATTTTACATTATATAGCATGTTATTTTATATAAATTTTACACTTTATTATGTAAAATTTTTAATTTTTTAAAAAAAATTTTTTTGTCTATAAAATCGTGCGATTTGATTGGCCGAACCAGGGGTGCGACAAATTTATTTTCCCTATTATATATATTATATTATATATAGGACCTGATAATTGCTCTATCCCCCCACCTACCTAAAAAATCAGGTAATAAATGGCGCACCCCTAACCTATCTATGTTATTTTGGGGTCCTAGTTTGTTATGCAGTTATTGTTAGTTAATATCTATGCCAGATCTAGATAAAAGAAGTTTTAAAGAAAATTTGGTGGCTATGACTAGCTATAGATCCAAGCTAGTGATCTAATAAGCAGAGGTTTATAAATACCCCAGTAATAGTGAGACGAAATCTACTCTGGCAGGTTATGAACAAGTGCCTACAGTAATTGAACGAGTTGTATTTTAATTGTAAGATTAAAAAACTAGTAGTAAAATTGATATTTGCATATATAGTTCTCTATTCTATAATAAAATATAATATGATTACCAGGTTAATTAACAAAAAAAATTAAGATAAATAAAATAAACTAAAATTAAAAAATTAAAAAAAATTTAAATAAAAAAATTAAAATAAATAAAAAAATTAAAATTAAAATAAAAAAAGGTTTATATAATTTAGTGCATATGCATTGTAATGCACCCATCTGATAAACCAATCAGATCGTAGGATCAGGTGTAATGTGAAATCGAGAAAAAATAGTGATCTTTTAAAAAAATTGCCTATAGCTCATAATTTTGCTTATGAAACTACTCTTTGTGATCTAACAGAAAAATTCCTTGCAAAATTTTACTTTAAAACTCTTTCTCTTCTACACACTATTCTAACCTCATCCTAACCCTAACTAACAAAAAAACAGGTTATTTTGGTTGTTTTGATTTCACATTACACTAAATCATATGAGATGTGCTATAGCGCACATGCGCAAAAATATTAAATTTAATAAAAAACATTTTAAATAAAGTTTTAAAAAAAATAATAAGAAAAACAATAAAAAACAATAAGAAAAAAAAATTAAAAAAATTAAAAAAAAACCTTTATTAAAAAAAAAACAATAAAAAAACAATAAAAAAAAGATAAAAAAAACCCCCATATATTGATTTTAAATAACTAGTAGTAATAATTGCTGGTTATACAAAGCAGGTTTTTATATTATTGGCATTATCTAGTTTAGTAATTTTCTTTCATTGCTGTGCTAGTATGGTGTTTCTTGTGATATAGTTTTTTTGCTGTTAGTATTTTTTAGTTTGGTACTTACCTTTTTATTATTGTTGCTATCTAATTTGGTATTTTCTATAATACAAGTTTTTTTTTAATAATGATAGTTCAGTTTTATGTTTATTTATTTGGTTTTGATAGGTATTCCTTTTTTGTTACTAATTATTTAGCATATTATCTAGGATTTTTGTCTTTAGTATTATTAGTTTAAAGTCTTTTTTATTGATAGTGTGCTACTGGAGTATTTTTGTCATGAGTATTGTCTGGTTTGTCACTAGTATATTATCTGATATTGGTTTTCTTAACTGTATAGCTAAGCATTTATTTCTTTTTTTTTTGCTTTTAGTTGCATGTTTGTGCAGTACTAATTCTTTTCAGATTTAGAATAGGTTGCTATTGTTATATTTTTTAATGTGTTACTGAATATATTTGTAATTGGTATCAATTTTTTTAGTGTTGTGTTTAACTTTTTGTTTGTTATACTATATATTGGGTTCTTTGATTTTTAATTTAGTTGAAATTTAGTAACTAAAAAATTAGCTTTAGAGTTACGGTTAGGGTTAGAGTTAGAGTTAGAATTGGTTTAGAAAATAAAAGCAGAGCAGAGATAATAGCCATAGTGAGTAACTCTGTAGGTATTGCTGGGCATAAGTAAAGCAACACAAGCTATTCTGCTCATAATTAAGTAATTTATATAAGTATGTATATATAGTTGCATATAGCTAATAGAATAGTTCCATCAAAGTATTTTTTATCTAAAACTCTTTCCAATGATCACTTGGACCAAATTTCTAATGGAAGAAAACAAAAAGTTTTTTGTTAGAGTGTGGGTAGAGTATACAGGACCTACAGTTTTTACAAAAGTCAACTATTCGCTATCATATAGGAACTCCTTTGATAAATTTGGCATGCAAGCCAAAAGCGTTTTGGTACAAGATAACTGGCAAGAGGTGGTGCCTTTGTACGGTGGAGTTATCATTTCCACTCCATCGACAAAGTAACCTGTGACAACATAACAGGAAACAGCAAAAAAATGAGTTTTCCAACAACACTTTCCTTTAAATTTCTTACAAGTGATTCCTTTGTATCATCTTTCTCGTCTTTCTACCATTTTTTCAAAATTTTCGATAAAAAGTGAAGATTTGGTTTACCCTCTCCAAAAGATCAGCTGTTTACTTTTCCAAATTCAGACAGACCCAGTAGAATGCAACCACGTGACGTGTTTATTTACAAATACGCTTTCGGTGCTACTCCATACGATGTAGCTCAGTTGATATAGTTTAGGAATATCCGAGGTTGATTGTATAGTCAGAAGAAGATATTAATTAAGGCGTAGCTTTACAGTAGAGATATACAATAGTTGCATTTGTTATATAATTTTTATCAACCTACCACGGGTTATAATAGTGTTTTCCCTTTTTTTTCTATTGGTTTTTGTTTCCTTTTCGTTAGACTAGCCTTCATACTTTTGGTTTTTTTTTCTTTTTTGTTTTCCTCTTTCTTTTTTCTTTTTTGTTCGTTTTTTGTTTTGTATTTTTTTTTTTTTTTTTTATGTCAAAGTTCCTGCTCTGGGCGAGAGTTTATTTAATCAAGCCTGTGGATCAGGAGCGCCTCTTTGGGCAGTCCCACAATTGTTACATTGAATGAGAGTACAACTAGCCAACGTACAACTTTTGGTTGTCTAATTGAAGTAGTCTGCCTGAAGGTTCTATACTAGTTGCCATACCTACAACCCAACTAGGGGATTGCCTATTTAAACCCTCTGGTCCAACGCTTCGCATGTCAATCCTACTTGTGATCACTGGTACAGCCCTCCAATACAGTAGTTAGTCTCTTTTTGTATTTCTCGTTTTCTTGGCTTTTGATATTTTTTATGTTTACTCCCTTTCCTTATTTTGTCCTTAGTAAATTCCTTGTTAGTTAAAGGAATATGAAGGAGAGAAGAAGCTATTATGGTATGGCACTTAGGCTAGTTTAACATAGCCTCGAGTTTTTAGACTTGTCTTCAAATTAGTGCGGCAGGTTGTACTTGGGCACCTTTAAGGCAGCTGGGTAATGTTAGATTTGCAAATTAGGAGCAGTGTTTAAAATAGAAAATTTAATTTCCCGGTACATGCACCTGTTATATAAAAAAATACTGGTACAAAAAAAAAAAACCTGCATTAGTAGAAAATGATCATCAGATCATTGGGGCACATAGATGCACGCACCGGTTACTTCAAAAAATTCCGGATTTGTTGCACCGACCCAATTTTAAAATACTGGTATATGCAATATAACGGTAGATCCGGATTTTTATCATGCTATTTTATACACTGGTTGTCATCCGTGTCGTCAGAATCACCATAACCCCTCAAAAATCAGCATAGCAAACATCAAAAAAGTTGAACGGAAACCATCCTTCCCACATTTCATGTTACACAAGAAGCGTATCGTACTGGTATAAAATTTAAATTAAAATAATCAGTGACATCAGTTTTGCATCATAATGAGTGATTTGCATATGAAATTATATTTTATATATACGGTATGTAAAAATTTAAATTAACATCGTAACATCATAATGATGAAATTTAGATTATAATCAGTGACGCCAGTCATGCATCATAACAGTGATTTACATATATATTACATATTTGGTATGTAAAACTTTTAACTCTTTCCAAAAACGAATAAATGAAAATCATTACTCCTACTAAAAAAGGTTTTTGCAAAAATCAGGATAAGCGACATCAAAAAAGTTGAAGGAAACCATCCCTATACATTTCATGTTACACAAGAAACGTGATCGTACTGGTATTCATAAATATTTACATACCATTTTATTTGCATTCATTAGTGCATATACATAAAGAACATATTATAACTCTAAGTCTTCAAAATAAGTTACTCAAGTCTGTGATTAGTCCATTTTATTTGCGATAATTTAGTGCATGAGCATAATAATTTGAGCAATTAAATTAGATATTCACATTCATAAATATATACAAGCATTCATTCTAGTTTCATTTACTTTATAGAACTTAGCGAGTATAAAAAATAATCTAATGCCTACATGGTGGCAAATAGGCTCAGTAAGCGATTTCAGCAAGTGTGATAATAATAGGGCCTATAATTTTTCTTAATCGTTTAATCGTTTAACCGTTTAACCGTTTAACCGTTTAATTTGGCCGGCATTAAAATAATTCCGGCCCACAACCAGCATAATCCTGCCCGGAACTATAGAGCTATTTTTAAACGGTTAAACAGTTCAATCCCTAGATAATAATATGTTTATTGCTACAAATTTGCTATTGTATTTTCGAAGCGAATAAAACATTAATCAATAACAGCACAATTCTTTTCTAAAGTTAAATTGAGTATAGCAATAAACATTTATATATGTTTTACTTTCAACCTTAAATAAGATAGGTGGCCACTTGTCAAGCTAGTATAATAATGTAAAATCAATTGAACATGCAGCCACAAAAGTCCTAATACAGTATAACATCTAAAAATAAATGTTCGTTGTGCAATGTAATACATAACTCTACGTAATAAATTTGATGCAACTACAACATACTTTTTGCGGCGTCAAAATGTCAAATTGCAATAATCTATTTGTAAAGCAACCTGAAAAAATCGAGTGTTCATCAGATATTTACTCAAATAGCGACAATAATACCCAAATGTATTTAGAGGATAATAATTTACAGGATTTTTCACATGATTGTCTAAACGAAATTGTTAATGAAATGTGTAATCTGTATTGTGAAGAAATATTGAAAAACCAATAATGATCAATCTATTCTTGATACATTAGAACAGTTTCTAATAAAAAAGAAGCAAAATCCAGAAAATATTATTAATTTTTGCTTAGATAATCCAATTAACTCTAAACTTCAAATTATTCTTGCAAGTTGTTATCGTTATGGAAAATGGGTTGAAAAGGATGAACGTAAAGCATTCAGTTATTATCAAAAATTAGCAGAGATGGATGATTCTTACGGAATATTTTTTGCCGGTGTATGTTATTATAATGGAATTGGAGTTGAAGAGGATGAACAAAAGGCATTCATTTATTATCGAAAATCTGCAGAGATGGGAAACGTTATTGGAATACGTACTGTTGGATGTTGTTATCAATATGGATTTGGAATTGAAAAGGATGAACATAAGGCATTCATTTATTATCAAAAATCTGCAGAGATGGGGGACGCTATTGGAACGAATAATGTTGGATATTGTTATCGTTACGGAACTGGAATTAAAGAGGATAAACATAAGGGATTCACATATTATCAAAAAGCTGCAGAGATGGGTCACGCTGCAGCAATGTGTAATGTTGGGGCTTGTTACGAAAATGGAGCTGGTATTCAAAAGGACGAAAAGAAAGCGTTTGAATGTTATAAAAAATCAGCAGAAATGGGGCATGCTGATGGAATGTATCATGTTGGTGAATTTTACCAGAAAGGAATTGTTGTTGAAAAGAATATTGATATTGCTTTTGAATGGTATTTAAAATCAGCTATTACTGAACAAACTACAGTTAAAATAAAAAGAGAATTTTTTCATTGGATACCATATGATACATTTGAAAATATTGAAGAGATAGGCGAAGGAGCGTTCTCTACTGTTTTTAAAACAAAATATCTGAACCGATATAGGTCATATGAAAATGTAGCAATTAAGATTGTAAAGGATTCTAATAAAAATAAAGATCCATTTTTAAAAGAGGTATTTATTTAAACAATTTTAATATTTATTTTTAATTTCGAATTAAATTATTTGTTTTCTTTTTTTTTAGTTAAAAGCTTGTCATAGCTTATCACAATACTTGGGAATATCTAGAGATGAAAAAACAAAAGACAATATTTTAGTACTTAGTTATGCAAAATATGGATCATTAAGTAAAAACATTACTAACATCTTTAAATTTGAATGGAAAATTAAATTAAAGATACTCCATGATATTGTGTCTAATCTTGATCGTATTCATTCTAAAGGATATTTACATCGAGATTTACATCCTGGAAATATCTTGCTAAAGGAAAATTATGAAGCATACATTACAGATCTAGGTTTATCAAAACCATTCGACGAAAAAGAACAAGATGAACGTATTCATGGAGTTTTACCTTATATCGCACCAGAACTCTTTCAAAAAATCCCATACACAAAAGCATCAGATGTTTATTCGTTTGGAATTATCATGGTCGAGATGACAACTGGACAAAGGTCTTTTAATAATTATAAATTTGATATTGATCTAGCAGTTATGATTTGTAATGGATTACGACCAAAATTTGCACCTGGCACTCCTGATTGCTATGTTGAGTTGGCAAATCAATGCATAAATTCTGATCCAGATAAACGGCCTAATGTTAATGAAATAATTAATAAACTAGATGAATGGTTGTATATTATCGAAAGTGATATCGAAAATGAGAGTGGCATCGAAAATAAGAGTGAAATCGAATATGAGAGCGATATCAAAAGTGCGAGTGATATCAAAAATGAGAGCATTGTCGAAAATGAGGGTGAAAATGGAATTAGAAAGCAATTCTTAGAAAATGACGAAATCAGTAAAACTTTACCTATGATTACTGAAAAATTAAACGATATATATACAAGCAAACCATATAATATATCTGAAATTAGTGCAAAGTTTTCTAAAACTGCAAGTGTTATAGAAGTTCCGAATGATATTTAGTGAATCAACTATGTTTAGCAAAGTTTTCTAAAATTTGCATGTGATATAGAAGTTCCGAATGATATTTAGTGAATCAATTATGTTTAAACGATAAATTTGTACTTATTATATGGGATTATTATTAAGAAATGAAGCTTTAATAAAACAAGAGCGCAGTGACAATTTACGCTACTAATGCTGATTATTTTCCTGACTGTACCTCTTAGGGCTTTTATAATTGTGATAAATAAGCATGTAGTAATTTGAAAAACTTAATTAATTGTTACAATAGTGACGTTGAGTTAAAGTGCAATGTACAAAGAGCGATTTTAATCATATTTATTTATTCCTTTTTTTTTTTACTATCTTACATGTGAATTTTTTTTTATCCAACATAAGAATGTGTATAAGACGTCTACTGATAGTAAAATTTATAAAAACAAAATGAATTTTAATGAAGCTTATAAAATAAACTAATGACTTTTAAGCTCTCATTGTGGAGGTGATCATTTGAATACCTCGCAGGTTACAAAAATTAGGACATATTTTTGCCAAGAGAATGAATAAAAAGATTGATAATATTTTGACCCCTATTTGTTTTAAAAGTCAAATTCCAAGCCATAATTACTGCATTAGAACCATGTTAGATAAAATTCAAAGTCCAGTATGACGCAGTAAAATCAATTTTTATCTTGAATAATCTATTTTTTTTTTTGTTATAATTTGTGAATTTGATTTAATGTTAAATCAATTTATGTGGGTTAAAGTAAACGCCATTGGTTTATTTTTCTCAAAATGATGATAATGTATCGAAGGTGTTTTTATTAAGTTATTGCATTTGCAGATATTCTCTATTTTATTTTTAAGGATGGTTCTCTTATTTTTTTTTATGTAGCAATTTGTTTTAAATTAATTCAATATCGAAAAAGAACCTTTATTCATGTTAAAATAGTTCCATAAAATATTTTTAATTAGGTTTAATGTGAGATTAATACGTTTTATGTAAACTTTGCACAAAAATATTTACGTGTATTAGCCGGTGAAGGTGTGTTGTGCATAATTGAGATAGCATGCCGTAACCAGTGTTTAAATTTACCGGTACATGCACCTGTTATATAAAAAAAATACCGGTACAAAAAAACCTGCATTAAGAAAATGATCATCAAATCATTGGGGGCACATAGATGCACGCACCGGTTACTTCAAAAAATTCCGGATCATGCACCGTTTGTTGCACCGGCCCAATTTTAAAATACCGGTATATGCAATATAAAAAACGGTAGATCCGGATTTTTATCATGCTATTTTATACACTGATCAAAACCCAATAAAAGAATAAAAAGCTTAGTAATTAACAAAACCAATTTTTAAATAAAAACCCGAATTGATTAGATTATTGATTACCTTATTTATCGTCAATCAACTACCTCGCAAATTAATTCCCAAACTCTGCCGTGAAATTACGTCAAGCCCTGATCGACAAACCCGATTACTCTGGCCATGTGACACTGTGAACAAATTTCATGATTAAAAGCAAATATTCTAGTTTCATCTATAGAAGAAAAGAGAAAGGTACTAATTAGCGCTGACATGCAAGAAGAAGATACAAGAAATAACCCTGAGCAATACTTATCCTATTTCAGATCCGCTGCAGCAAGACTTTAAACTCTATCTCTCGGACCAAGCCAACTAATACCTCTTTCCTTGTCTACTACATTAGGATTTGAGTCTTGTTGATATATAGCAAAAATGCCGTCAAAACGAAACCTACCCAAAACTGGTTTTGGAAGAGCTCTAATCTGAAACTAGTTTTGGATTTTTTTTAAAAAAAAATCAAAACTCCGAAACCTAAAACCCCAAAACTATAATCCGAAACCCAAATCTATAATCTGAAACTCAAAAATATAATATTGAAGCCTTTAAATTTATCATAAAGTTGATTTTTTTAATAAACGAAAAATGTAAAATTATTTTGAATAAATTATACATTATATAGATCATTTTTTTAATTATATTTTTTTTACTGCCTCAGTTTGTTCAGGTTATTTTAAAGCTGGTCAACTTTATTTTTAATATTATACTGTTATTACAATTGATTTCAAAATTTAGGGTGATAGAAAAAATTGCCAATAATGAATCAATGAGTATTTGATACTAAAAATTTATTTAATTCTGCGGTAACTTATTAATTCTATTATTAGTAGATATGGACGTACTAATTACTTATTATTACTTAATATTGTATTCAGTTTTTACGCAATCAGTAAAAAAAACTGATGCTTGCAAAAGCAATCTTGATTGTCAGAATATAAACTCCGGAAATATACCTTTCATGTTATACTTGTGAATTATAACAACAAAAAGGACTGCACGCATGCAATAAATTTTTGGATGCATTCTGGCCCAAATAGTGCTAGATATTCAATTCTTTAAAAAAAATATAACATAAGCTACATCAATGTGATAAATATATATTGAAAAGATATATTGCATATATCAGTGCATTTGAAAGAGATATATAATACATTAATTCAATAAATGTTTATAGAAGTTTGGGTAGTTTTGGTGTTCAGATAAGGTTTCAGATTTTGAATAAGGTTTCAGGTGTTAGGTGAGGTTTCGAGTTTCAGATAGTGTTTCGGAAGTTATAATCTGAGGCCTAAAACTTTCAGATTTGGCACAAAAGGGTTTCAGCGCCAACTTTAAGAGAATAAACAAATAAATTATTGATATTTTGGCAGTTTTAGGGTTTTGGTTGAGGTTTCGAGTTTTGTTCACGGTTTTAGGTTTCTGTTGAGGTTTCGAGTTTCAGATAAGGTTTTGGAAGCTATAATACAAACCTGAAACTTTCAGAATTACCAAAAAAGGGTTTGGTGCCATCTCTGATATATAGTATTGTGATTAAGGGATTAAGAATAGAAAAGTAGTTAGTTGTAGATATTTTCTTCAGCTAGGAACATTCCACCCCTCACAACGGACGGTTTTTTTATTTTTAAGGTTATGCAAGGTTAATTTTTATTTTGCACAACAAGAAATTAAAAAATTGGGCTAGCATCATATTTTTCCTGTCAGATCTATCATACAATTACGGAAATTAAAGTCTTCAACGGGTAATAGCTAGAAAAAATAGATGCTAAAAATTGAACAATTAATTGGGATCTAAAAAAAAAATTAGAAAATTGAAAAACTGGAATAGTGAGTAACGCAAACACTATGAAAACTCGATTTGCTGAGATGTATTTATAAATACGAAATTTTATGCAGGTAAGCACGGTTAATACAAACCAAAAAAGGAAAGCAAATTTTATAAATAAGGCCAGACCAATTCGGTGGTTTACATTACATTCTTCTCACAAAAGAGGGAGGGCTGGAGGGAGTTTATTATAAAAAGTTTTTCTGAAATGATCCGCAATATTATAAAAGTTTTTCGAAATCTTCCGATATATAGTGAGGGAGGAAGGCAGGGGGAGTAATGTAAACCATCGAATTAAATTGGTCTGGCCTAAGCTGAAGTATGTGGGATAAAAGTTTAGGGTTAGAGCCTTAACGTTAGAGGCTATATGATTAGATCGACGCTTATACTATATATAAAATTACTTTCCTGCCATTTTTAATTAGCGTGCCAAGATCGATTAAACACCAGTTTTTGAGATTTTCGTTTTTTCTTCTTTTACACGTGTTCTGATTCTTTGTGGAATAGTCTAAATTTGTACTCTCCGATTAGTTTGTATTACCCGCGCAAATGGAACAATGCAAATAAAGAAATGATACACGGGGAGATTGTCGACGGAGAAATTATAAAGAATGATCAACGAATTAATTGACAGTGAAATGACTTATAAAAGAAAGAGCTACGGGTTGATGAGACTTTGAAATGACTTGCAAAAGAAAGAACTACGGCCTGATGAGACTTTGAAATGACTTATAAAAGAAAGATCTACCTACGGGTTGATGAGTCGACGTTGAATTGTATTATAGATAACTTCATTTCTATTTTTGTATAATTCATTAAATGTTAGTCAAAATTCGTGTAAACTTAATGATTGCCATATAATCACCCCTTTTTGTAAAATCTTCATAACACGTTAACGTGTTAGCACGTATGCGTGTTAAGGGGCGCGGATTATAAACATTCTCAATAGCACGTCAACATGCTAGGCTTAGTTGTACCGTCACATAGCGTGTTAAACAACACGTTAACGTGCCAAACAACACATCAACGTGTTGTATATTAAATTCAAATGTATATGTTGTAGCCCAGATGACAATCGGGCCAAATTAAATTAGGGTTAGGGTAAAATTAGAGTTAGAGATCAGTTTAGGCCAATTTTTATTTTGGCTGTCATCTGGGCTGGTCCAATTGACAATTGGGCAGGATTGTCATCTGGGCTACAACATATATAAACGAATGAATTTGACTTCAATAAAGATATCGACCACGATCCAATACGATAGAATCCAACACTAAATACAATACAATAAAATACAAGTAGAGAAGTTTCCTTCGATTTTACTTAAAGAAAAATAAAGGAAGTAAGCTAGTGTAGTGCTGAAGAGACCTTTATTCGAGTAAATCAGAAACCTATCTCCTAGTAACTATTAGAGTTAAATTGGCAAAGCGTATACGCTCTCCCACCTTAATAGTTACAATATAAATGACAGGGATGGCATGTCACTATGTCCAATTGGTTTCAATTTTTTTTGGACATATGTCCATTTTCAATTGGACATATGTCCAAAAAAAATTGAATCAAATTGGACATAGTGACATGCCATCCTAGATAAATGATGTTTTCCGACGATTATTACTATTTTATTTGTAGCAATTATTGGCCCATTAAGGACATTGAGGTCATTGAAAGTTTCATCTTGTGTAATGCATATGATACTGACCCTACCAAAAATATCCTCTATATTCCCTTATAAATAGCTTAAATTTGAGTGTTTTAGACATATATTTTGATATAAATGACGTTTTCCGACGGTTATTACTATTTATTTGTAGCAATTATTGGCCCATTAAGGACATTGAGGTCATTGAAGGTTTCATCTTGTGTAATGCATATGATACTGACGTAAAACCCTACCAAAATATCCTCTATATTCCCTTATAAATAGCTTAAATTATTAGATAAAAGATCTTTTTTAAAATTATTTTTATTAGAGTTTTATTAATTGATCAATTAAACATGTCATCAATAATTCAAATTTTACAAAAATTAATGATAACTAATTTCGATATCTTCATTATTTTTTTACTTTCGTTCGTAAGTTATGTTATTTATCTTGTAATAAAGTATTCAGATCGTGCGATAGGAACAGCCTCTAGAAGAGATCTTGTTGGGCCTAAAGGTGTTCCAATATTTGGAAATTTATTCTTAATATTGAATGCAAAGAATTATTTTCAATTTGAAGAAGACATGATAAATAAATATGGTCCACTTTTGTATGTATTAACTTTTAAAATAAGTAGTTATAGTTCCCGCCCAAACTATTTGGAACGGCCTAAACCACGTATTAGCATCATAAGGTATATGGTTTTAATCTGGTCTTAACTTAGTTTTAACCATATGTGTTGCTAATCATCACATGGTTTGAGCCGTCTCAATAATTTTACAACTATAGTTATACTATTGAGAGATGACAATAATTCGATGTTCTTTTCTGAAAATAGTGCATTCACAATACCAAGACGTGGCCGAGTTATTGTATCAAATGATCCACAAACAATCGAACATATACTAAAAAGTGGGTATTCAAAATCAAAATTTAACAGGTGGATTAGTGGTGGCCAGGGGTGTGTGAATTCCTGTCCTGTCCGATTCGATTCCATAAAGTTTAATTTTAATTTAGACTCAGACTTGGATCGAGTCCTAATAGTCACATCAATATTACATTATTAGATGTTATGCTACGTCAATTATTCATGCAACAAAAAAAAGAGCATACATTTTTTATAATTTTGTATAGTAAAAATTAAATTTTTAACCATCTATGATCTTGTGATTCAGCAATCTGACTCAGGACCGAGTCTAAATAAAAACCAAACTTCATGGAGTCGGACGTGACTTTCAAACCCCAGTAGTGACAGAATCAATCAACCTAAAATTAATACTAATAATTTTAACATTTATTAAATTGCATGGTTTAAGCGGAATTTGATAATTATGGAAAAAGTGAAACCTTTCATGAATTAATGTATGACTTGTTAGGAAATGGAATATTTACCGTTAATGGGTATGTATTTTTATTGAAATTATTATATGAATATATATATGTATTGCAGATTATTATATTTCTTATTTAAATAACCAATAAAGTCATAAGTGGAAGTTCCAAAGAAAAATAATAAGTCAATTGTTTCAAGGAAAAAACTTTAGAAATTTGATTTATGAATCGATAATCAAAGAATCTAAAGCAGTATTGAACGTTTTAAAAAAGCATGCAGATAATGGAAAACCTATTGATTTACAAGACTTATTTCACAGATTTACTATGGATACTTTTGGAGAGTAAGCTTTCTTAAGAAAATTTTTTTTTAATCCTCTCTAGGAGGATGCCATATGGCGTTAGTTTTTCTTAAAGTTTAAATTAATTATTGTCATTAATTCATTGAATTTAATTATTTTTTTTAAAAAAAATAAACAGTATGTCATTTGGTGTGGATTTTGGATGTCTATCCAATCCTGAAAACAAATCCCAATTCGTTACTAGTTTTGATTATGCTCAAAGTACTATAACTAAGAGATTTACAAATCCTTTATGGAGGATTACAGAAAAATTTAGTGAAAGCGGTCGACAACTTCGTAAAGCTTGTAATTATATCGATAATTATGTAAATAATATGATAAATAATCATAGATCTGAGCTTGAAGTTGAGAAGAAAAATGCTACCAATTTATTAACTTTGTTTATTAATGCTGTTGATGATGATGGTAAAAAATTTAATGACAAAGAGTTGAGAAATGTTGTACTTAATCTCATTCTTGCTGGTATGTTTCATAAATATAAGAGAAATTATATAAATCCAATGTTTAATATTCTTTTGTATAAACATATTTTTATTATCTCTTAGGTCGTGATACTACTGCACAAGTAAGTTTCAATAATTATTTATTAAATGTATTATATTTATTACTAATCTTTAAATTAAATAGACACTTTCTTGGATGATGTACTTGATAATGACTAACCAATCAGTTGAAGATCCATTGCTTCAAGAAATTGATTCGATTCTTTCTGAAGAACTGCCTATCCCATCATATGATGACTCTAAGCTACTTAAATATACTACTGCTACTTTTTATGAAACTCTTCGCCTATATCCGGTTGTCCCAGTAAATGGAAAGGCAAGAATAAACTTAACTATTGTTATACTTTTTGGAAATTACTAATTGTTTATTTATCTTTATTTTTCAATTATGAACAAAAGATCTGCTTTAAGGATAACATTCTACCTAACAATACCCCAATATTTGCAGGAGAACATGTGGAATATAACCTTTTGGTAATGGGAAAGGATGAAAAAATCTGGGGAGAAGATGCGAAACAATTCAATCCTAAAAGATTTTTAAATTCAGAGGATGGTTTAAGGCCAAATAAATTCAAGTTTGCTTCTTTTCATGCTGGACCTAGAACTTGGTTAGTATTACTTACTATAGTATTGAATGTAATTAAATTTTTTATTTATAATTTTAAATTTAATTGTTATTAATGATTATAGTTTGGGACAACAATTTGCAACTCTTGAAACAACAATTCTTGTAGCAATGATGTTCAAAGAATTTAAATTTAAATTAATTCCTGGCCAGAAATCACCGCCAGAATTTGGAGAGGCTCTTACATTGCCAATGAAAGATCCTCTTATGACTGAAGTGTCCTATAGAACAAAAATCTAAACAAGATTTCATACATACTTTATTTTTAATGTTATTAATTTTGGAATTTTTCATAAATGCTATTTCGAAATGGTTGGTTGAACTAGTGTTGGAAATCTGGTTTTAAATTTATGTTCTCATGAGAACATGTTTATTGAATTTAATGTTCTCAAAAATTTTTTTATGTTCTCAATTAGAAAATTTTTCTTTTATTCTCTCTTTCTCTTTCTCTTTCTTTCTTTCTTTCTCTTTCTCTCTTCTTTTTCTTTCTCTCTTCTCTCTCTCTCTCTCTCTCTCTCTCTTTTTCTCTCTTCCTTACTCTTTTTCAATCTCTCTAATTCTTTCTTACTCTTATTTTCTTTCTCTCATTCTCTTTCTCACACTTATACTTTTATACTTTAGTTATTTTTTAATTTTTATTTTTAATTAATATGTTGAATATTATTAATAAAAAATATAATTTATTTAACGAACTATATAAACAAAGCTAAGTTATTCATAATAATAAGATTATAACTTTATATCAGATATGTATATTTTTAAAAAAAAAATTAATATTTGAGGTTTTTATATATTGTTGAAGAAAGTTATTGGCTTGGCTCAGCTTATATATTAAGGCTTTAAATAAGCTATTAACATCTTTCAAATGTTTAAATAAATAAGTATAATAATATACTATTTTTTTTCTATAGTAAATTTATAGATTCAAAAATTTCTCACTATACAATTTTAAGATATAATACTAAAGTTTAAAATCATAATAACTAAAAATTAGCTAAGTAATTTTTTATAAAAATTATCATCATAGTGAGTTTAGCTCTCTAAAATTTATGATATTATATGTATACATAATAAGGGTTATATTGCACCAAACTAGAAATGGATAAACCAATAAACTTTATTATCTAAAATTTTTTATGATTCAAAAACAACTAAACTGTTCTCTATTTCAATTAACTAACAATTAAATATTTATAAGTTTAATTATTTTAAACTGCTATATTAATAAAATTAATTTTTTATTATAAAAAAGTCTATTTGCAGCAGCCTGTTATACACTTATTTGTAACAGCCAATAAGGCCATATTAATATTAAAGTAGAGTTGAAGTTAGAATTAGTGCCAAATTAATACAGAATTGTGAGAGGATCATTTTTTGTTAGAAGTGCAATAGGGTTATCATAGTAAAATTTGGAGTTATAAATAAAGCTGTTACAAATAAGTGTGTAATAGGCTGTTACAAATAGATTTGTCGAGAATATCTTAATTGGTAAATCATTTTTAAAGGGAAAAAAATGATAAACCTTATATAATAAACAAATACGGAAATTCATATATTTTTTCTATAGTGGAGGAATGGGGCATGCTTACATTTAAAAGTTTTTTTATTAAGTTACACTTCCTTGTTGCATAATTGAAATTGTGGAGCTAATTTTTGTGATTCTAATAGTAGTAAAATCATCAAAATCGGTTTGATAAATCATAATATATATGAGTATTTTTTAATCATTTACTATAGAGTTTGTTCTTAAGAATTGAAGCACGTGGCATTCCATTACTATATAAGGTTACTAGTCACATCCCATCAATCTTTACTATAAAATTTTATCCCTTTAACTGCAGACTACTAATTAAATTTTGTAAATGTTTCCAGATTGAAAGTAATGTTATTATAAGAACATGAGAATATAAGATTTTCAATACTAGTTGGTTGTGCAGTTTTTATAGAGAACATAGAACTATTGTGGTTCAATTATTTAGTATCCTAAAATTGAAATTTTTATACTAAAAGACATTTATAAGTTGGATGTTTTTTTTTATAAAATAAAAATATCAATTAGTTATATTTTATTAAAATAAGTTATAATATTTAAATTAAGAATAGTGTCCAAACATTGAGCCTAGTGCCAGTTGAACTGATGCCTGTATTTCAAATTCAATAAAGGCTTTATTTCTCTCTGCTCTTGCATATCATAAATTTGTCTACTTTTAAGCTATCACATTTTCATGTCATATTTTGTTTATTAAACTTAGTATCATTATTAGAATTGATTTGATTATAATTAGATTTTGGATTTTTTATTAGTGAAGTAATTATTTCCTAGTACATTACTAAATTCTATAATCACATAATAATGTTTAGACTATTACTAAGTGCCGACTTCTGTTTAAGGTTATTAATTGGTCAGCAAATATACTCAAATATCTATTTGTCATAAATATTTGCATTATTAGACCAAATGTTACAATTAATTTTTTCACAAAAATTTTTATTATTTAAATTTTTGTAAATGTTTTATTAAACATTATTGTTCAATAAAGATGATATCCAGTCATTCTATTGCTTATTTTTCTTGTAAATCTTTTATAGATCAATTCTCAGAACTGTATTGAACCAGAAATAGCATTATAAATATATCTTAGTAAATTAGTAAATTTAAAATGGTAAAGCTATTTATATTGGATTACTTATAGAGTCTATTAAATATGAAGCCTATTCCTGAAATGGAATATATATATTTAGATACATTATATAAACAGCTCAGTTTTATTCAATCTTTCTAGGGATAATCCATTTGAAAATGTTCTTTATACTAATTTTTACAAAGAGCTAGTAAAATTTTAATACAGAACTAGACACTTGAATTGTTTAAAGAGAGTTAAAAAAATGTGCATAGTATTGCATTAATAGCAGAATTATCTAGAGTAGCAATCAAAAGTGCAGTAATGGGACTCTTGGTATAGTTAAACTAAAATTATACATACTAGCATCAATAAACCACAGATGTCTGTTAAGTAAAAATAATTCTGGATAATATTACCAACCAATTTTACTAAAGCAGTTCTTTTAAATTCTAAAAATTATGAAATTAAATTTTGGCAAAATTTAAAAATTTGTAGATTATCAGCTTAAGTTTTGGTAATACAAGTCAAATATATTACTGCATTTTTGGGGGCATGTAAGATAGTATAATAATGAACAAAAGCAAAGTAAAATTAAAACTAGTTCAAAAGACCTAGGTGTTGCTGTAGGCTAGAGGTTTTAATTGTTTTTTATCTTAGTTTTTAATTGTTTTTTATGTTAAAATTTTAATAGTTTGTTATTATATAGAATTTTAATAGTTTTCTAGTTTTTGTACAGTCAACTCTTTCTAATCTGAACTGCTGAGACTGCTTTTTTTTACTATATAAATTTGGAAAGTTCAGTTTTTAAAAAAGTTATATATAGCTTACTTGAACTTATAATAAAATTTACAAATATTCTAGAAAATTTTGTTCAGTTTAGAGAGAGTTTAATAGTGTTTGGTTTAGACAGGTTTGGATTAGAGAGAGGCGACTATATTTTATATTTTATACAATTTTAATTTCTAAGTTTTATTAGAATATAATTATATATATATAAAATCCTCTCTCAAAGCTCAACATATTAAAAACTAATAATAACTCTAACCTTTAGATCTTAAGAGTACTACTAGACCTTATGATTGTTAGTTTAAAGTTATATACATTAAAACTCTTTTCCAAAGCTCAACATAATGAAAACTAACCCTAACCCTAATCTTTAGTTCTGATAATTATTTTAGGTTTCATGATTATTAGATTAAAGATATATATATTATATTTATTAATTATAAATATTAAATAATAATACTTTTAAACCTATTTACAAATATTTACAATTATTTACAAATTAATTAAATAATATATTACTACTTTTAAAACTATTTACAAAGTAAATTAATAATTAAAATAATACTTTTAGAAACTAAATTAATAATATAATACTTTTAAAAACTATATACAAATTAAATAAATAATAATACTTTTTAACTATATACAAATTAATTTAATTAAATATAAGTGGAAAATGCAGATAAAGGATACAAAATGATTGACATTTTATAATAAATTATGGCAAACATTTAGTAGTAAATTTCTATAGTATGTAAATAGAGCTTTTCTACATTTAAAAGCATTTTTTTACTAAGCAAAGCATTTATAATTTCTAATCAAACTTTGCAGAACCAACTTTTCTGATTCTAATGATAGTTAGAACCCTGAATTATACATTTGATAGGTCAGGTCAGAGAATGCATGCCATTATAGACAAATTAAATGAGTATCAAAGGTTAATAGTATCCCTGTTTCTAATATCTAATTCAAACGGTCAACACAAATTTCATAACCTTATTAAACTCTTCAATTACAATTTTCATACTTTTCTTAACATTCTATATAACTCTTTATTTATTTTTTATAGCTCGTAAAGGGTCTAACCTTTTCGCTTTTAATATTTTTCTTATTTATATTTACATTTTGCATAATTACGCTATATGACTAACTATTTGCATATAATTACTTATTTGTATTACCCTTACAAATACCTTATGACTTTCTTTTATTTTATGTCGTATTTAATTTAAATGGCTCTATCATGCCTTTGATTATCAATCACACTATTCATTGTACCTGATCTCTGATCCCAATCTTGATCGATCATATCATTATGTGTCTTGTTGAAACTATAATGCTGTACTACTATTGCACTTCTCACTTCATTATACATTCCATTTCTATTTGAATTCTTTTTACCAAATACAAGGGCTTGCCAAAAACTGTATAACACGAGCAGGACCCCATTGGTCCTCGTCCTTGAGGACCACATTTTCTTGATTGGTTTTAGCTTTGATATCTTGAGGTTCCCCTACTCCAGATAAATAACCTTTTTACTTGATTTCTAGTTATTGGATCCTGTAATTCACTACTATCTAACTTGTTTAAATACACTTGCCTATACTTTTCAATTTCTTGACCTTGTATGGCCCTATCCATCTATAGTCCAGTTTTCTTGATGTGATCTCCAAAGTAGAATCGTATATTAATACTAGATCATCTATTTGTAAGTTTCTTTTACTTTCGCCTTTTGGTCATGCATTTCTTTCTATAATTGTCTAATTTTATCTTTCTCCAACTGCACATTTCTTAAATCATCTACTATCCCCTTTATTTGTCTTGTACAATATTCCAAAAAATCTACTGTATTCCATTCCTTCCTCATGATATATGCCTAATAGCTTTCCAACATCAACTGGATTATTGTTATAGTGTCTTGTTCATAAACTAATCAAAATAGTGAGTACCCCAAATCACCCACCATTATATTTATAGCTCAAATGGCACTTCTAACATATTCATGCCACTTATTTTGTTTTTTAGTGCATATTTTTCATATAACTATTGTAAATTTTTGCACGGTATGTTCTGTATACCTATTTGCTTCCAAATAGTAACATGCTACAAATCTTTGATTGATATTTAGCCTTATTGCTAACTCTGCTAGCACATTGTTTTTAAACTCTGACCCTTTATTGAAAACTAATATAGCAAAACACCCATGTCTTGTAATAACTTCATCCCATATAAATTTATTTTTTAACCCTTCAGCTTTAAGACTGTCGGGACATGTTTGGCGCCTATTAATTAAGATCGAAGTTTTATTACATATCGGGCTAAATTTACTATCTAATTAGACTATCTAATTTCAAAGGTCACTTTATATATAAATAGGATTTTCTAATCTATATCCCTCTACAATTGTCTGTTTTTCCCAGCTGACTCCAGCAGGTCAACCACGCCCAGTGCCCGTACCCAATGGATTATAGGCAGCTTTAAGGAACTATATACTCCACTGGATCGCTATATTGGTCAGCCATTTATTGTCTACCCTAAAAGCCACTTCCAATTTCGGTCAGTATAGCGTTAGGTCCTGATTTCCTACTTCCTAATTTGGTCAGTACTCTTGTCTTTGTACTTGTTTGTCCTTTTTCTTTTTTTTTTATAGTGGATGGTCCTTATGTTTACGACATTTCATATCAGATTTTTTTCTTTACTGAATGCCGCATGACCGGGTGGCTATGCCATGCAACGAATTAATGTTGTAGTACCAAGTCTGTAAACGGGAGAGATGTTCGACTTCTCATTATAGATCTTTACTATTCGTGATCCTAGCACAGTTTTTGTCATTTACTAGACTCAAACTAGTGACCTTGCAAATAAGACCCCAGAGCGCTAACTATTGCGCTATCTGACCCAGGATCTATCCCATATAAATTGAGCAATATATTCACATTTTTCTTTCTTAAAGCTCTCCCTTCAATATAATCTGTTAACTCTTCAATGGCCAGGACCACATGCTCATAACCTCCACTTGTTCTAGATAACAGTCCTATACAATCAATATATAATTTATAGAATATCCAACTAGTCGCAGTCACATGAATCGGTTCTTTCACTGATTTGGTTGCACACTTCTGACATTCTATACATGCTCTGACATATTTCTTCGCATTATCATATACATTTTCAAAAGCCCAGCAATAATTCATTAATATTTTTTGCAGTACCATCATGCTTCTATGCCCTTCTTCTTCTATAGTCCCACAGTGATTTGCCTTTAATATCTTATGTTTTTCTTCTTCTTCAAATATAACTCTTTTCAGTGATACCTCTTTTCGACCTTCATATAAATGGTTTCCGATTATACAGTATTATTTTATTTTTTTTTAATTGCGATAAGTTATGTGACTTTGCATCCCTTTTCCATTAAATTCTTGCAGATATTCTTTTATCCATACTAAATCTTGCTTTTTGTTATCAAATTTTCCTACTCTTATTATTAATCCATCTACAAATTCTTTATCTTTAGACCTTTCTTGTACTTGGTCTTTTGGATATCTTAACATGCCTTCTGTATTTCCTTATCTTCTCCTATTTTTATAACTGACTTCGAACTCAAATGCTTGCAGAGCTAAAACCTATTTCATTAATCATCCTTTTAACACAGCTTTGTTAAATAGCCACTCAAGAGCTTGATGATCTATATGTATTTTAAACTTCATCTCTCCTACATACAGTTTGTTGAAATTATAACCGAATACAACTGCCAAGTACTCTTTTTCTATGACAGTATAATTAATTTTATACTTATTGAGCTTTTTTGAGTCAAACTTTCAAGTCTTAAATACTCTTTTTAATCTGCTTGCTCTAATACTACTCAACAGATATGTCACTTGCATCTGTGTACAGGTAATACGGTTTTTCTCCTGTTTTCACTTGGCTCCATTCAGGACCTTTTAAAACCACTTCCATTAACAACACTTCTTTCAACCTTTCGAATGCTTGCTTTTGTTCTTTGCCCCTATATGAATTTGCTAGTCTTTTTCATTAAATCGGTTAAAGGTCTAGTTACACTACTAAAATTTTTCACAAATCATTGATAATACCCCACCATCCTGTGAAATGATCTTATTTCATGGCAATTCTGGCGTTCAGGCCAGTCTTCTATTTTTATCCTTTCTTTATTCACTATAAAGCTATACATACTTATCTTTTTGTAGGCTATATAACATTTCTTAGTTACAAAAGTTAGTCCTGCCTCCTCAAATGTTTTTGCTAGATCCATGAATGTATTGATATGTTTTTCAAAACTTCTGTTTGTTCACAATCCTATGTCAACTTGATACGCAGCCATCATTTTTTTCACTTCTCCTCTCCTAGCATTAAGTCTATCAGGCTCTGGAATATTTACTAGTATTCTTTAAACCCATACACATTACCATATATCACAAGACCCAAAAGTTGTCAAAACAGCTACTTTGTCTCAGTCTTCTTCCTATATTCATATTTGCCAATAGCCTTTGAACACATAAATACTAAAGTACTACTCATGTCCTGCTACTTGTTCCAATATATCTCTAATGATTGGTAATAGATAACTATTCTTCACAATATACTTATTTAATGGCTACATATTTTCTACTGCTTATGTATGGTCCGTTCTCCTTTCTTCTTATCTACTAGAAAACACTGATATGAATAAGGCCCATTACCTTCTTCCAACAATCTGTATTTGGGTCTTTGTCTTGAAAAATGACCTTACGGGACTATGTAGATCTTATGGATAAAAATTAAAGTTTCTAGTCACTCAGTAATCCAATTCAAATAACCTTTTTTTATTTTGTAAAACTCACTAAGCTCTACAAAATAAAAAAAATTATTTGAATTGGATTACTGGATAGCTAGAAATTTTAATTTTTATTCATAAAATCTACATAGTCCCATAAGGTCATTTTCAAGGCAAAGACCCCATTTTATCATTTCTTTCAGATGGTCTTCGAATAACTGTGCCTTTTTCAGATTATTAATTTTAATCAGCCTTAATTGGACTTGAGTTATTTTTGCATCTCCTGTCCTCACCTCATATTCTACCAAATCGGTCTGTCCTAATTCTAATAGATGAAATGCAAATGCTACAGGCACTTCTCATATTAACCATTCTTCCACATATTGCTTTTCCGCATAAGAAAGATTAAGTTCAATATTAAGTATATGCATATTGTCTATTGTTAATCTTCATAACATTACTAACCCTAGACCTTGTGGCAGTACCTCTCCATCACATGACTTTAAATCAGTGGGTAGTATCGTACTATTCTAGAATCTTTATATTCAATATTATATCTCAAGGCTGATACTTCGTTATTTGTTACGTACTGCTACAACTCTATTCACCTTTTCATCTTCGCTCTTCCAATCTTCATTAGTCTTATCATCTTTTTCCTTTTCCTTTTTAACCCAATTTCATGGCAGCATCGATATCAAAAATGATAATTTTTGGCTTTTAGAGGACACAGAACACCAATACTGATTTTTCTTCCAATATAAGTTACATTGTGCCTCAGCTATTCACGACATTTCTAGTAAAATATCAAAACTCGTCATTTCTATAACTAGAAAACTTGATTTATAACTACGTCCTCAACTTCAACTTTTACTTATGTATCCCACAAATTCACTTCCATAATTATTCGCATTTGGCCTTTTCCATACCTTTTTCCCAAGTAAGCCCTTTATTTTTTGCATATCTTTCATGCATAAGATTTAATCTTGATCTAGAATCAA
This sequence comes from Gigaspora rosea, assembly GCA_003550325.1. NCBI lineage: Eukaryota > Fungi > Glomeromycota > Glomeromycetes > Diversisporales > Gigasporaceae > Gigaspora > Gigaspora rosea. The sequence continues at coordinate 62,618 of QKWP01000513.1, read as the reverse complement.
TAGGCATATTAATTTCCTTTCCATTTATTAGAGCTGACCAAATTGGAATGATTTCATCCTCTTTTTCTCCTTTCTTATATTCTTGTATGAACCATACTTGAACATCTGTTTTTATTATATCCATGTCTTTTCTCTTATAGGCTAATACCTTTATAATCTCATTTCTCACTTTGGGTGACCACTTGAACAATTGTTCTAATGAAATATTAATTTTCAAGTCAGCAACAGTTTTCAAGACTTCAAGATCTTTTGTTAATTCTATTAAAGGTATATATATAATCGAACCTCCAATATCTTTACTTTGATTATCAGGTGCTGGATCAACTAGTGATATTTTAGCTGCTTTTCTTCTTATTTGATCCTTCTACTAATGTAGAGTTTTGTTTTCTTTTTCCCAATTTCCTGACATCTTCTGCAGCATATTCTTTATCAACTAACTTAATCATTAGATACTTCTCATTCCCCTTCTCCTTCTTCACTTCGAGTTCTACTAATCATATATTCAGACGTTTTTCCTTTTCATCTTCTTTTACCACTTGCAGATCCTTTTTACTACTGTTATCAAACTATCTCTTTGTTACCTTATTCAAACAGTTACATGAAATATGATACTCCTGCTGACAGACGTAACATCGTACTAGGCTATGTTCACTTCAAGATGGTTCTTTCTTAACAGTAAAATTTTTCACTACTTTTATCACTTTCACCAACTTTTTCACTATTTTTTTATCTCTTGTATATTATCATCTGACTTCTTTTCGATCTGATTTATCTTCAAGCCTTGTATACGCTAGTTAACTCATTAGCGTTACTCTCTTTACAATCTCCGTGTAAAGCCTTGGCCACCTTTTGTGCATCATATTCATTATTCTTGTTATACCTCTCAATTTTCACTGTCCACTCTCTAGTCTTCTTATAGTTAGATGGAAAATGCTCTTCATATTTTAATCAATATTCTTTTTTTAGCCTAGCAATGAACCACTTCTGTTTTTCTCTATTCAAATTGTATCTCTGACTACATGAGCACGTGTGTTAAATCAATTACATATCCAACCACTGATTTGTTTTCTTCTAGTTTAACCCTTATTAACCTTGAAACTTGTTCTTCTACATGATATCTAGTTTTCGCAAGCTTTATCATATTGGCTTTTAGGTCAGTCCAGGTTGTTGATGCCTTCATTAATCCTTGTACCTATACTCTGGCCTCATTAGCAACATGTAGACTGACTATTTTTTCTTGTGATCATCATTCCACTGCTTCAACTCCAAGTATATCTCAAAGTTAAAAACAAAATCTTCAATATCTTCATCCTTATTACTATGGTAATGCAGTTTTGCTACAACACCCTTCATTGTCATTGTTGATCACCTTTAAATGTACAATGATATTTATTCTTTTTACTGTTTTTGTATTTATACTACTCACTTGAAATTAACTATTTTTATATTCTACTTTTGCTTGCAATAGTTTGTTGTACCCAGGTTCTTCTCTGTCAAAGGGTTAATAGTATTCCCATTTCTAATATCTAACTCAAACGGTCAATACAAATTCCATACCCTTATTAAACTCTTTGATCACAATATGACTTTTTTTATTGTATGTCGTATTTAATTTAAATGACTCTATCATTCTACTTATCATCAATCACGCCATTCATTGTACCTGATTTCAGACCGATCTCGATTGATTATTTCATTACATGTCTTGTTTGAACTATAATGCTATACCACTATTGCACTTCTGATTTCGTTATACATTCTATTATCTATTTGAACCTCTTTTACCAAATACAGTATAACTCCGCAATAGTTACATTTATATTAGTCACAATCTCGCTATAGTTACCTTAATTTTTCTATTTAATTATATATACTATATATAAATTTTAGCTCGCTTTAGTTACAATCTTGCAATAGTACATAGAAAATCCAATTTTGGTATATGACTATTGCAGGATTTGACTGTACAAGTGTTTACCAAAAACTGCATAACAATTAAGTAAGGTTTACATATGCATATTTTTTTAAAAAATTATTAAAAAGGTTGGAATTTTAATTTGTGTATTTTGCATATCAAAATTCTATATGTAAAAGTTTAATTTGTGTATTTAAGTAAAAATTTAGTTTATCTCTTTGCTTTGAAATTGAGCACATAAAGAGTGGTATTTTTTTGATTTTTCAAAAAACAAAAATAAATAAATAAATAAAGTAAAAAAAGTATATTTTTTATTTCACTATATTGTATATCAGATATGTATATACACTACTTTTATCCTTTTTTATTTTTTTTTAGAAGTTTGCTATTTATCACCACTGGTAATCATCACCGGTATTCAATTTACCAATTAAAATTCAGGATCAGGTGTAATATGTAGATCAATTTTGTGTAACAAAAACAAAAAATTTTTAAAAAATTCCTAAAATTGCTTCATTTTGCCTGAAACTACTTTTTTTTATGCAAAAAAAAATTACTTATAAAATTTTGGTATAAACTATACCCCTTGCCCCATCCCAGTTCTCACCCTTACTCTAATATTAAAGAGATTTAATTTTTATTTAGTTTGTTTTGTTTATTTTGTTTGATGCATTGTAGATCACCAGTGATGATCACCAGTGGTGATTTGTAGTAATTTTCTTTTTTTTATTATTTTTATTTTTATTTTTATTTAAATTTTTTTTATTTTATTTGTTTATTTAATTTTTTTTATTTAATTTTTTATTAAATTTTTTTACTTTTGCCGTTTATTTTTTTGATCTTTTTTTTAAAATAATCTTTTTTTTAAAATAATCTTTTTTTTTTTTAACCCTAGTTCACTATGCTAGGGGTGCGGTTTGGCACTTATTTATTAAGATCAATTTATTATTACATGTTCGATAATCTATTTTCCTAATTTAACCAAACTATCTAAGAATCGTCCATATATCCCTAATCCGTACTCAGGTCCGCCGGACCCTTTCTATTCTTACCATGTCCATCCGGCGTCCCGACTTCCAAACCCATTCAGTCCTTTCAGAAATTTTCGTCCCGGAGGCAGTACAGGACTACTCTGCTTTCCGTCCAGCTTATTAAGGCGGACTATAGTCCCTTGCTTCGGTCGTCCTTCTGCTTCGAATTAAGCTAGGTCTTCCTAGGTCCAGATCCTGCAGCTTTTTTCTTTATTAAGGTCGTATGACGTACTTCGTAGATGTTCACAACCGGTTTTACAACCAGCTGACCTTATTTAACCAGAGGGTTTTACCGGAACTTTGCCTTCAACCGTAATTCCACAAGAAGTATCCAAATTCAACTGGAGTTTCACTGGAAGTATCCAAATCGAGAAATCACACACACGCTATATGGCTGTGTCACCAATCGTGGTCCTTGCATCCTAGTCCAAGCCATCTATCTCGTAATCTTGTATAGAATTATGTTCCTGGTAAGACTTGAACCGGCGAACTTGCGACTGGGACGACTTAACGACCCGGAAGCGCAACCACTACGCTATCGACCCACAGGTCTCTTTTTCTTTTTTTAATCTATATTACATATTTTTATATTTTTTTATTTATTTTATTTTTTTTTTTATTTTAAATTTTTTTTTTTTAATTTTTTTTTATTTTTTTTTTTTTTTTTTTTTTTTTTTTTTTTTTTTTATTTTTTATGTTTTTTTTTTTTAAATTTTAATTTAATTTTTTTGTCTTTTTTATTATTTTTTTAATTTTTTTAATTATTTTTTTATGATTTTTTTTTTATTTTTTTTATTTTTTCATAATTTTTATTTTTTTATTTAGAAATTAACTAATGTTCACCACAGGTGATTATCATCTGTAATAAATAAATAAATAAAAACAAACAATTTTTATTAAGTAAAGTTAAATTTTTTAATATTAGGGTAAGGGTAAGAACTGGGATGGACAGGGGGCATAGTTTATATCAAAATTTTACAAGGAATTTTTTTTTTGCATAAAAAAAAGTAGTTTTATAGGCAAGTTTTTAGGCTAGAAGCAATTTTAGCAATTTTTTAAAAATTTCTTTGTTTTTGTTACACAAAGATTGATTTACATGTTACACCTGATCCTGAATTTTAATTGGCAAATTGACTATAGGTAATAATCACCTGTGGTGTAAATTAGAAATATTCTTTTATTTAATATAATATATTTAAACTTTTTTATTTATTTAATAGTTTTTTTATTTATTTATTTAATTATATAATACTGTAGTTTATTTTTTTATTATTTTTTTTGTTAATAATCCTGCCTTTATTATTTATCGGATGTGGTAATTTTATACCTATAGATATTTCTGCCTATAATCCTTCAATTTTAACAATAAAGACTCGTTCAGTTACCGAAGTACCTATTCACGATTATTGCAACAACAATTTATCTCCCTAGAGGGCCTCCAACTTTCTGGAGGTTCCGTCTTCAGTTTACCGATTGGAAGTTGTTAACATATCAAGATTACTAACTTTTTTCTAATCTATCCTACCTAGCCTCTAGGATAAGGAGTATTTACATCCATATCACTAAAAACAAAAATATACGAAAGAGAAAAAAAGGAAATAAAAGAAAGGTGAAAAAACCTACAACACCTAAATGTAAACTAAACAGACAAAACAAAAACAAAAAGAGATAGAGAAGACAAAAAAAAGAAAGTAAAATTGAAAAGGAATAAACTATTGTTTAAAAATTACATAATACTCTTAAATCTAGCTCTACTCTAAATTTAGTTCGTATTATATTTATCATTATCTTTGGGGTAGAATTAGCCCTGCAAGAATTTTCTATAAAATCTCCAAAACTGAAGCCAGTCTTCAGCCTACACATGGCAGAACGTGATTTTTCGTGACTTCATTCCCAATTTGGAATTGTAAACAAGGCTAATCTTTTGGAGGGGGTAAGCTGTATTCCCACTTTTACATCGACAAAAATATTCCTTAAAAGAACTTGAGAAAAGCGAGATTATAGGCGTGGAGTTCAGTTCATTTTCTTTAGATTTTTCAAGGAGTATAGTAAAAAACTCAGTTGTTGTTCTCCATTAAGCCCTATACAAAAAACTTCGTTGACGAAATACTGTAATTGATTTATTTATTTATTTAGTTTTATTTTTTTTTTAATGTAATTTTTTTTTTTAAATGTTAAGGTTAGACCTTGCTTTTATCTTTATTAAACTTAATAGAAACTTTTTACAATACAGAAAGAAATTTTATTTTTTTTAAATCTAATGCTAAGAATAAAAACTCAGACATATATCTAAGTAAACCTAAATACTTATCTGCGGCCTAAACCTTTTTTTAATGTAATTTATTTAACAGTTTTTTTATTTTTTATTTAATTATATATAGTTTATTTATTTATTTTATTTATTTTTATTTTTTTGGGTTTATTTTTTTTTATAAATTTTTTATTTTTTCGCATATGCGGTACACTACACCCTATAAGATCTAGTGTAATATGAAATCAAAACAATAAATTAATTCATTGGTTAAAATTTTGAAAAATTTTTTTTTGTTAGAGCATAAGAGATGATTTCATAGGCAAAATTCATACTATAGCTAATTTTTGAAAAAAATTGTAATTTCTTCGATTTTGCATTACACCTAATCCTGCATTCTAATTGGTTGATCAAGAGTAATACATTGCCATGGTAGTAAAATATAAAACCCTTTTTTATTATAATTTATTTTTTTATTATAATTTATTTTGGGAACCGCTATTTACACCATGGTTTTTGCTATTTGCACCATGGATTTTGTGTAACAGTAGATCATCAATTAACATTTTCTATTTGCATCATGGTAATATATGTTGCACCAATAAAAACTTGCCTTTTTTTGTAGATTAACAGTTATTGGCGCCGTTAATGTTATGTAACATTATACAAATCTTCTTTTGGTAGCCTAATTTAATGCAGGCCAACCCTAACCCTAAATTTATAATGTGGGCAAACTCTTACCCTAATTTTTTAAGGCCTTAACATAATGCGGGCCAGATTTTCACAATTTTGTTAACCTTGGGCTATATTCATGTTGCACCAATAAAAACTCGCCTTTTTTTGTAGATTAACAGCTATTCGCACCACTAGTGTTACAAGCTGGCTCGGCTTAGCTGACTAAGCTAGCTGATGCAATATGATCGGCTGGCTAATATGGCTTAAGATCATATGATTACTATAACATAATTTAGGCCAGAGTGTTTAATGCCGGGCTGTATTAAGTAATATTAAGTAATTATATGTAATTTTACAAAGTTTCAGAAAATTAAATTTCATCACAACATACATAAAATAACAGAGTTATAAAAATTCGGTTAGTATTATTGCATCATATTTGATTTGAATGAACTGTACAATCCGAATTGAATTACTGAAAATTTGATCTAAGAAACTAAACACAAAGTTATGTAAAATTACTATAATTTGACATCCCTATATAAGGTTGCAAAAAAAATTAAGTAAACCTCCGATAATTTCCGAATAAAATCTTAGCCATTGATAGCCGTTTAGCCGATATTTTTATTAGCTGGTTAAGCCAGTCGATAAAAACTTTACGGCTTGTAACACTACGTGCTACTAATGTTGTATAACATTATACAAGTCTTATTTTGGTTACTTAATCTAGTAGGTCTGCTAACCTAATTTTATAATGCGGGCCAACCCTAACCCTAATTTTATAATGCGGGCCAACCCTTACCCTAATTTTTTAAGTCCTTAAAAAATTAGGGTAAGGGTTGGCCCGAATTATAAAATTAGGGTTAGGGTTGGCCCGCATTATAAAATTAGGTTAGCAGGCCTACTAGATTACCAAAACAAGATTTGTGTAATGTTACATGACATTAACAGCGCGAAATAACTATTAATTTACAAAAAAAGTTGAGTTTTTATTGTGCAAATAGAAAAGGTTGATTGATGATCTACTGTTACACAAAATCCATGGTGTTAATAGCAAAAACCATGGTGTAAATAGCGGTTCCCTTTATTTTTTTATTATAATTTATTTTTTTTTATAATTTATTTTATTATAATTTATTTTTTTTATTATAATTTATTTTTTTTATTATTATTTTTTTTTATTATAAGAACATTAGTTCATAGTGACCTGTCGCTATGGCGACTCACTAATCGATTAATAAAAATTGATCATGTGATCATGTGATCGATTGATCTGGCAAATCTTAACGCAGACTAGGGATTTTATAATTAATCAGTAGACCTCTTGTTTACCTGATATATAATGATCTGCATGATTTTTTGTTTTGATGCTTTCATCACTTTTGTCCTTTGTTGCTTCATCGCTTTGGTGTTTCGTCAGTTTTTGGTGTTCCATTCTCATTCTTTTGGTGCTCATCAGTTTTAGATACTTTGTCTCTTTGGTGCTTTGTTACTTTGGTGCTTTGTTCTTTGGTGTTTTGTTACTTTGGTGCTTGTCTTTTTGGTGTTTTGTCCCTTTGGTATTTTATCCTTTTAGTGCCTCGTCATTTCTTGGTGTTTTGTTTTTTGGTGCTTTATCAGTTTTGAACTTCGTCCTTTTGGTGCTTCGTCATTTAGTGCTTCATCTCTTTGGCGCTTTGTTGGTTTTAGGATCTTTGTTCATTTATTTGTCTTGATGATTAGTTTTTTTGGTACTTTTTTTTTTCTTTTGGTGTTTTGTCTCTGTTGTTTGGTGTTTCATCATTTTGGATTTTGTTTTAGGAAGTGCAAAAAATCACGTAATTTTTTAAAGGGGTGGGGTCCCCAAATATCAGGTCCTATATATATATAGTATAATAGCCAATCATATTGAAGAAAATCGATTTTTAGTTAATCATAGATAGTTGCTACATAGTAAAGTCTAAGTTTTACTAAGCAAATCGAAAAAATTCGATTAAGTAAACTTATTCAGCAGATCAAATACACTTACCACAAAATTTTCATAAGTATTTGTTAACTTTTTATTATTTAATTTTTAACCTTTATGTTCGTCAAATATATTTTTTTAAAAAATTTTAATTTTTTTGTTGAACGTAAAAATCAAAAGTCAATTAATAAAATATTCTTCAATACTTATAATAATTTTGTATTAAGTGTATTTTGATCTGCTGAATAAGGATACTTGATCGATTTTTTTTCGATTTGCTTAGTAAAATTTAGACTTTACTATGTAGTAACTTTTGTCGATTGTGGGGTAGCTTATTTTCAGGTCAAAGATGTTTTTGAGTTTTTTTAAATTTGATTGTTCAATAGTCCTATCACTAGGGGAAGGGGTCAGGACCCATGTAAACCCTAATTACATGATTTATTGCACTTCACTTAGTAATTTTTTTGTAATTTTATTAAATTATAATTTATCATTAAATAAAATGTATATTAAAATATAAATCATAATAAAAATTTTTCAAAGTTTAAATGAGAATATTTTAGTAATTATATAATAAAAATTTGTTCCTTTCACACGAAGTTTCTAACATAAAATAATTTAATAAAATTTTTTTATTTTAATTTTGTGAAGTTGCAAAATTAAAATAAAAAAAATTTTATCTGGTTAAGTAATTTTTGAAACTTAAAATTTCAAATATGCCAAATATTAATTGTTCAATCATATTTCAAGTCACCCTGGTCTATAATAAAATTGTAGACCTTGGGTCTATATTAAGGGTCCTAGATTGATCTAATCAATTGAGTACATGATCACACAATCAATTTTCATTAGTTGATTTATCATTTAATAAAATTTTATGCGATTACGATTATATAATAATCTAATTTACAATAAATTATATCATATACAATAAATTACATTGTAATAAAAAAAAGAAAAAAAATTAAAAAATAAAAAAATAAAAAAAAACTAAGATAAAAATCTACAAAAAAAAAAAAAAAGTGATGATATCAAAACCATACCCAAAGCGATGAAGATTCTGAAATGATGGCACCGAAGTATAGAGTTTTGAAAAGTGCATTAACTAATGCTCTTTCTCCTTCTGATCATTCAAGATTCAAGAAATTTTCACAAATGATGGTATACGAACTATGGCACACAAACGATAGCACCAGAACACTACCAGAACGACAAACCTACAGTGCAGAATTTTCACAAACTATGGTATTAAGCAACTAAAGCCCAAAATCTCCAAAAAGTACAGAATCTTCAAATGATGGTACCAAACCAACAAAAGCCCAAAAACTACAGTATGAATAATAAAAGCCCAGAATCTCTATATGAAGCAAATCTGCAAAAAAAAAGAGTTAGTTAAAAGAAAAAAACTCAAAAAAAATCAAAAATCAAACTAAAAAAAACACATATCTCCGATTACGTCCATGATTCAAAAAATCCACATAATAATTCTTTTCCAAGAAATTTCCAAAAATAATAGCACATGAGCAATAGTACATGAACAACAGTACATGAATGATAGCATATGAATGACGGCGCCAGAACGATGAAAGCTTGAAATCACTAATGAAACCAGTTCTATTCAACAAAAAAAGAAAGTGTTAGTTCAAAGAAAGTAAAGCAAAAAAAAATCAAACAACAAATAAAAAAATCTCTGATTTACGCCAAGATTCAAAAAAGTCAGTATAGTATTTTTGCGAAGTGAATTCCCAAATACTTTTTCAGAAATTTCAATGAACAATGAACACAAACAATGACACACGAACAATAGCATACAAACAATGAAAGCCTAAAATTACCAATGAAACTGGTACAAGTTTCCAACTTCATGACAGCTTTAATCCGAGGCTTTAATGAAAGCTCTAGTGATAGCTCTAATGATGAAAACTATGCCTAAAAAAAAGAAGTTATTTAAAATAAAAAAAAACTAATAACAAGCAAAAATAAAAAAAAACAAACAACAAGCCAAAAAAAACAAATGATTATTAAAAGGATACCATTGTTTATATAATTGCTGATCTTAAAAATGATTGCTAATCATAAGGGTCACTATGGCAATGGGTCACCAAGGATAATTTTCCTTATTATAATTTTTTTTTATTATAATTTATTTTTTTTATTATAATTTATTTTTTTTATTATAATTTATTTTTTTTATTATAATTGATTTTTTTTTTATTATAATTTATTTTTTTTATTATAATTTATTTTTTTTATTATAATTTATTTTTTTTATTATAATTTATTTTTTTTATTTTACCTAAAGACTAAAGTAATTTCAAAAATTAATAGCTCTTAATATATAAAAGATATAAAAAAAAGAAAGCTGCTAAATTGTAGCCGAATTAATTTGCTACAACTTGGCAGCTTTATTTTTAAAATAATTATTATATATTTTTGATTTATATTACTTTAAAGATAATTTAATTTTTATATAATATGTTAAAAAATTAATGAAATTTGGCCTTTTGCCATTGGCTAATTTGTTATTTTAATTAAAAAAATTTTTGAATAAAATATTTTGACTAATCAAAATACAAGGAATCAAAAAATAGTAAATTTCAATATGAAATTTTTAAAATGGGACAAGTCACATATTTTAATTTTCAGATGTTATGAACTATATAATTTATTTTTTTTAGAGTATTGCTAATCTTAACAGGCTGTGAAATTCACAGCCCTGTATCTGCAAATCAAAATTGCAGAATTAGCATGATCTGCAAATTTTTTTGTATAACAAAAACAAAGTTTTTTTACGAAAAAATCAAAAAATTACTTACAATGCAAAATGTAGCTTATAAAACTACAGTCTAACCTCTCTATAGTTACATTCTATATAGTCACACCTCTATATAAGTATCCAATATTGTGCGATGGACTCAAAATATATAAAAAACCTCATTATAGTCACAAATCATCTATAATCACTATTACAAAAAAATTTTGATTTTTTATCAATTTTATTAATAAAAAACTCTTATTATAATAACAAATTTGACTAAATATAGATTATAACATCTGATTGGCCAATATTCATATTATGTTTATTTAAATATTTTATTAAAAATTCTTAAAGGTTTGATAACAAATAACTTTTAATACGGTGGTCTGATTTGGATGAAACAACTACCAAAATGTTCATCTTGATGAGACAATTCTAATGAGCCTAAGATCACTAAAATACAATTACAGGCTCCTGTGATCATTAAGGATTTGTGTTACTTTACATATTTAAGAATTGATTAAATTTAATATTTAAACAAAAAATCCTTAATGATTTTAGCATTTTGTAGCTAAATTTGAATGATTTTGTACTCTTTAGAATTGTCTTATTGAGTCAAACACTTGTCATTTTATCCAAATTGGGCCTCTGGATCAAAAGTTTTTCACCATCAACATTTTAAATTTTTTAATAGTATTTCATATATGCGCAAATATATTACTTATTGGCCTTTGGTTATGTGACCATGACAAGGTATTTTATTTATAGTCACACCTCTATACAATCACAAAAATAGGGTATGACCAACTTTGATTATAGAGAGGTCTGACTGTACTACTTTTTATGCGAAAAAAAAAATTTCTTGCTAAATTTTACTATAAAGGTAGCTATTTTATAACCCAAATACTAACTCTAACCCAGCATAGTGGAAGTTCATTTTGATTGGTTATATTAAGGATAAATTTGATTGGTGAAGATCTTTTTTTTTATATTGTCAATTGTAATTTTTAAAGTACCTTTAATAAGTAAAGATAGTCACGATATATAAAATTTTTTTCTGCAATACATAACTACTACAATGACTTAATATATTGTTTTTTTATCTTTATACTTACTGTTTTTTAACAACTGATGCAATAGGATGCAAAAGATTGAGAAACTAAATGAGAAGTAAAAGTTTTGAAAGGTCAGAAGGTATTTCGGCGACCTAAGCAATTAGTAAGTAAAGTTGTCTCAACTACGTAGTTCTACTTTGTTTTCTATAAGTAAAAAGTACTACATATTCGAAACTAACATTCCAAACTCTACCTTTTTATTATATTTAGATTATAAGGGTTTATAAATACTTTTTATAGTAGCAGTGTTTAGAAATGTTCGTGTATGTTATTTTATTCAGCAGATTGTGTCGCGAAACTTAGAGTATTTGTTATAAAATAAATATTTTACTTATTGCGAAATAAAATAATATTGTATACATTGTGAAATATGAATAGTTATGAACCCTAATTAATGTATTGTAAGACTATAATATGCGCCTTTAGAAAATATTGAGAAAGTTTCGTGAGTAATAAAATTTCATCTGGGCATAGCCGATACTTTATCCGGAGAATGATCTACATTTTTTCTGGGGTATTTTAACAACCAATCAAAATAAACTTCCACTATACTCTCTAACCCTAACCTAATTTAAATAGAAAACTTTTTTGAAATGGGGTATAAATTTCATAGCCTGTGAATCGAAGTAATTTTCTTTTTTTTATTATAATTTATTTTTTTTTATTATAATTTATTTTTTTTATTATAATTTATTTTTTTTTATTATAATTTATTTTTTTTATTATAATTTATTTTTTTTTATTATAATTTATTTTTTTTATTATAATTTATTTATAATTTATTATTTTTTAGAAAAAAACTAATTTAACACCTAGTGTATTAAACATGGGTGTTTGTATAACATGTAAATAAAATAATTTTTATCAAATAAACAATAAAATAAAAATTTTTACTAATATTAGAGTTAGAGTTAAGGCCTAGAATAGAATAGAAACATTTTTTATACCAAAATTTCATGAGAATTTTTTTTATTAGAGCCCAAAGATGATTTTATAAACAAAATTTCAAGATATTATTAATATTTTGTTTTTTGTTTTATTTTTGATATACAAAAAATGATCTGCATATGATCTACAAAGTGCATTTAATTCAATATTTTGATTGGCTTTTATATTTGTTTTGTATAACTAAGTATTAATATACCTAGTATTCAAATAGAAATTGCCTTTTTTTATTCTTATTTATTTATACCGTATTATTGCGAAATAATGACCATGGGCGTTATTTTGAAAATTGAATCTATAAAAATAGCATACTAGGTTTCGAAATAATGCCCATGCGTGTCCTGAAATAGTGCGCAGCATATATAGAATACTATATGATTGAATGCATAATAAAAGTGTTCAACAAAAGCTTCATATTTATTCTTTTTAGCATTAATTGCTTCAAGAATAACTATCATTAAATATTTAATTAGCACTACTCTTACCCTAGCAGGATAATAAATTGCTATAGCTATTCTTTTTGATTTTAATACTAGAATATAATTTTTGATAATAAACGAATATTTTATACACATCCTTTTTGAACTATAATGGCTTTAGAGTACTGCGTAATGATGCCAACGAACAAAGAAATTTAAGGTTATAAATCTACAGGCGATACTTTAGATATAAGGTTTTAAAAAATAAAAAGTCATTTTTTATTAACACTATGTAGAAGCTCAACAATAGGTTAATTGATCTTCTATATATAAATATATTAAGATTTAGATTTTTAGCGCTAGTACAGGATAAAAAATCGGGTTACCTCAAAATAGCACACATGTGCACACTCAAAATAGCATGCAGGTGATCGAAACACCACGCAGGTGTGTGTTATTTCACGGTAATATGGTAATTTATTTTTTTTTATTTAATTAGAAAATTGTAGATAAAGGATACTAAAAGCAGATCAAGCAATAAGTATTAATTTCAATTTTTAGTTAGGTTTTTTTTTAATAAACAAAAAACTAACACTTTTTTCTTTGTAGACTTTTATTCATTAAAGAAAAGTAATAAGTAACATAATAGAAATCATTAGAACATTTAGAATATGGAGTAAATAAACACAAATTGCAAATTGAAAAGTTAGATCAGAGTATAACACCAGATAAGTATTGGATATTCATCCTTTTATTTTAGATTTAACTTTTTTCTTTTTTTAAAAAAATATGAACTAACAATTTCTTTTATTTATTGGTCTTTGCTTTTTTGACAAGATTAAACTATAAAATGAACTTGCAAGATTCTAATTGGACAAAAAACCAGAGTATATAACAAATAAAAGTACTGGCTATATTTTTTTATTCTAAGTTTTCATTCCTTTTTTTTTTTGGAATTTAATTAGCAATTCCTTCTTTTCACAAGTCTTTGTTTCATTAAAAAGGTTGGAATGCAAAATGGACTTGGAGATTTGGATTTGGTATAAGAAACTGGAACTTTGAACAAGTGATACTAGTAAGTACCAAGTACCAACATCTATTTTTTTGTTCAAATTTTTATTTTCTTTTTTTTTTTTAAAAAAAAAATATAAACTACTGATTTCTTCTATTTATAGATCTTTATTTTGTAATATAAAATCGACTCAAAGATTTTAATCTAAATGAGAAACTGGGGCATGAAACAAATATAAGTACAGATTACATTCCTTTCTTCTAGGTTCTTATTTTCTTTTTTTTTTCAGAAGTTAGCTAATATTTTTTTCTTTTCATAGGTCTTTGCTTTATTGAAAGTGGAATGGATTGAAAATTTGGATTTGGAGCAGGAAACTAAAACTTTGAACAAGTATAAATACCAAGCATCAGCTTCCATTTCTTGTTTTAGGTTTATTTTTTTTAAAAAAAAATATAAACTAACAATTTCTTTTTTTTATAGGTTTTTATTTTGTTAAAATAGTTGGAATGCAAAATTGACTTGAAGATTTTTGATCTGGATAATAAACCAGGCATAGAACAAATATAAGTGCTAGTATATTCTCTCTTGTTCTAAGTTCTTTTTTTTTAGAATTTAACTTCTTTTCATAGGTCTTTGCTTCATTAAAGTGGTTGGAGTGTGAAATGAACTTGGGGTTTGGATTTGATAGAGAACTAGAAGTCAACCAGAGTTAAGTATCTGTTTCTATTTCCTTGCTATATGTTCAATTTTCTTTTTTTTTTTAGAATATAAACTAAAAATTTTTCTTTCATAGATTTTTTCTTCATTAAAATAAATGGAATGTGGAAATAGACTTGACAATATGGATCTGGGTAAAAAACGAAACCTTGAATAAGTGCTAGTTTCTATTTTTTGTTCTGGGTTTAATTGTTTTTTTTTTCAAAATAAAAACTAACTTTCTTCTTTTTTATAGGTTTTTGTTTCATTAAACATAAGGCACTTAATTCAAGGTTCATATTTTATTTATTGTAGTTTATAAGATCATAGTATAGTTATTATATTGTAATTGATGAATTCAAGATTTTATTTTATAAACAATGTATTATTTGAACTTTATTTTAATAAAAAAATATATTATTTTTTTCTTTATTTAATTAAATAAAATTTATATATATTATTCTTGTAAAGAAAAGCTATTACAGTATTATTATATAATTCTTATCTTGTGACTAAATCCAAATATTTGCATATTGTAGAACTTGTATTGCACGAGAATTAAAGAATTTTTTAAAAAATAACATGCTACTACTACTAAAAATTGTAATTTTATGTATTGCTATAGCTTATATATACAAAATAAATGCAAGTTATATACAAATATATAATCTATAAATATCTACAATGCTTTTAAACAAAAATTTCTTAATATACAACATTTCTTGTATATATACTCTCTTTCCCTCTATATAACCATTTTAACCAAGACTTTAATTTTATCTTTTGATTGGACTCTTGGCAAAGCTATAAATAATTTCCATGTACAAAAACAGAGTTGGGCAAATATAATCCCATATTAGAAATTAATTGACCTTGAGCTTTGTTAATAGTTATTGCAAAAGATTATCAAATAGGAAATTGGTGCCTTATCAATTGGAATGAAAAGTCAGAATCAAATGATAACAATATTATTTGAAGTGTAAAAAATTTTTTTTTGTTAACTCCTATTAAGATCTCAGTATCCAAAATAAATTTATAACAATTTTTAATTATTAATCTTGTACCATTATATAATCCTTTAGTTGGATCAAGATTACATAAAAGAATAATAGATACATCTTTTTTTAGAATTAAATAATAAGGTAACATTCCATTTGGTGTTAGAGTATTTAAAAATTCAACTAGAAAAGACTTTGATCTCCGTAATCTTAATCCTCAACAGAATTAGTAGATAAATATTCAAATTTCTTAGTATCAGAAATTTTTTGAAGTATTTGTTGATTAATATCTTTTAATATCTATATCTCTTGTTGTAAAAACTGCTATATCTTTAATATAGTCTGGATTTTTATAATTTGTATTAATATCAACAAAAATTTCTGATATTAAATCTTCTATATTTTTACTATTCAAGACCATATCATTAGGCAATTTTATATAATTTTTACCAATATCAGAATGTGTTTCTATTTTTTTCACCAATTTCTAATAAAAAGTCAACAAAGTTTTTTGTTCAACATTATTTTGTTGTTGAACTCTCCCATTAATAGTTAATGGCATAGTTGTAAGATCTTTTCAAAGATCTGAAGATTTTAAACATGCATCAATAATTTGGGAACATGTATCTCAAACTACTACAGGTAAAATTTGTCTAAAGTCACTACCAAGAATCATAATTTTTCCTTCAAAAGGTAAATTATTGTTTATTAAATCTTTAAAAGTTCTGTTAACAGCTTCAAATACAAATCTATTTATCATTAGTGCTTTATCCTATAGAATGGCTTTAGCATTTTAAATTAATTTAGCCAATTCAAATTTCTTTTTAATATTCAAAGTAGAATTTTTATCTAATGGAATTTAAAATCTTGAATAAGCAGTTCTTCTACTATTTATTAATAAAGCAGCAATTCTTAATGAGACTACAGCAATTGCAATTTCATTTTCATTTCTATTTAACTTATATAGGCCAAAATCAAATTATATATAAATGTTTTTCAATTCCTTCAGAATTTTCAACAAAAAATAAAGTTTTTTTCAAGTTCAACTTTAATTGCTTTTTTAATTTCTTTATATATTTTTTTTCTGATCAAGATTTTAAAGTACTTTTATGTTCTAAAGTTTTATCAAGTTTATCTTGATCATAACTTTGTTCTTTAGCAATTAATATATTTTGCTGTCAATCTTGTTCTAATAAATAATAATTAATAGATAGAAGTTCTGAAAAATCTGAAAAAGCCATTCTATTTTGAATTAAATATTTTTCAATAAACACCAATGCTTTTGCAATAGCTAAATCTTTTACACCTTTTTTAAAAATAAAATCTTAATTAGATTATCAAGATATTTTTCTAAAGCTCTTTTTACATTCACAGGTTGACAGTAAACTAATAAAAAAGGCAAATAAAAGTCTTAGTTGTGAGGGCATCTTGTACAGTCTTCCTCCTCTATAATTACACAGTTTGTATTAAGAAAATTAGTGATTATAAAAGAGTGTGATTATATAGAAGTCATTTTTTATAAGTTTATTAATAAATTGTCACAAAATTTAATGTAATTGTACAGGTATTGTGATTATATAGGAGGTTATTATAAAGGAGAAAGACTGTATTATTTATATCACATTCACTATCATCATCAATTAAACCAAGTTGAAATGCTGCAGATTTAAAAGAACTATAAGGTACACAATCTATACTTTTTAAATCTTCAAATAATTTTATACCATATTTTACATTTAATAATACTCTTAAGTAAAATCTCTTAGTATCTTTTGGATTAGTAAATTACATTTGAGAAATTACTCTTTCACTACCAATTTTTCTTTTTTTTCAAACAAAATGCTTCGAAATATATCTCAAAGTTTTAATTATTTTTACAAAGTTCAAAATATCTTGTTAACTTTGTATATTCTTTTTCTTTAGCAGCTTTTTTTAATGACATTGTTTGTCCAGTTGGATCAAATTTTACTTGTTATAATATTCAAATACTTTTTTTTCATCCTTTTTGACCCAAATTACTTCTTAAAGCAATCTCTAATATTAAATATTCCATTGGCACTACCTATCTTAGCGGACTTTTTACAATATTTAAATGTCTTAGTTTGTTCTTATTGACTGCAATTAAAAAAAAATTATATATAAAATAATTAAATAAAAACTATAATTATCTTCCACATAATCTTAATATTATATTTTTTTAAAAAATTATTAAGTTTATATATATATAAATTTTTTTATTAATTTTTATTTGGTGTACAAATCTTTTTGCACCAGACCATATTACAATTAATAATTACCATCTAAACAACCAATTAAAGGTCAGATAAAGAATATTAAAAATGTGAAAATCCAGAAAACATGTTCGTAACTAATAAGTTTAAATCAAGCCACTCGTAAATGTTTAGAATACAGTGGCGCACATTTGTTTTGAATCACTTGGAAAAATTTTTAAACTTGTATATCTCTAATGGTAAAGTATTTTGAAATAATTTTTTTATGTTTAATTTGCCTAAAACAATATTTATTAACGCCAAAATTTCACCGAAATTAAATTAAATCATATGATTCCTATCTACATCATAATCTGTCGATTTTCTCCGTTGCAAAACTACAGTAAATATCTAATAGTAAATTTAATTTTGACCGACAATATCTTTTGCAAAAATTCAAATGAAATAATTTAAGAGTATAGAAATATTCTGTGAGTCGTTGTGATTCTAAAATAACCTTTGCCATTAAAATTGGCCGAATCCTCATCGAGATATGTATTTTTTTAGTCACAATTATTTGCGATTGAATTTTAGTAAATTATTATTAAAAGTTCGATCGCAAATAATTGCGTGACTAAAAAAGTACGTATGTATCTCGATGAGGATTCGACCAATTTTAGTGGCAAAGAATATTTTAGGATCTTGAAGACTCGTGTAATATTCCTACACTCTTAAAATTATTCTGCACGGGTTCTTGCAAAGAATATTGTCACTTAAAATTTAGATTTTTACTATAAGAAGTTTTTTTTTGATCGACAGATTATATAATGTAATCGGAATCATGTGATTCAATTACGGTGAAATTTTGGCGTTAATAAATATTGTTTTAGACGAATTAAAAATAGGAAAAAAAAAAATTATTTCAAAATACTTTACCATTAGGGGGATATACAAGTTTAAAAAATTTTTCCGAGTGATGTGAAACAAATTCGCGCCACCTGTAGCATTTTTTTTTTTATATTTCTTGGATACCAAGTTGCACACAAATTTGGTATGCTTGAATAATGATATCCTTTATATGATCTTAGCTATTAAATTCGAGCTACCTTGCATTTAATTTATTTCTTATGAATAAACCAATTTTATTTAGCAAGCTAGTTTTAAGTAAAATGGATACATAATCATAAAAGAATTTAGCATTAACAAGAACTGAATAAAAGCCAATTTATATACTAGAAATGAATAATTTATAAATAAATTGACATTAACATCATAAGCAAGTTAATTTAATACAAGGATAAATTTCTCGAGTAGAATGGTCTTTTTTCTACCAAAAAGGAATCTACGAAAAAAATGACGCAAGAAAATCAATTTAATTGCTGTTGTAACAAAATTAACTGCAACTAAAGTTTGTTCCAATTGAAAAACAATTACTATACACAAAATGGTTTGTTTTTTACGCAACCAGATTAATATAGATGCTTTTTTATGAAAATTTCTTTTTACAATTTTTTTTTTCTAGAAATCTATTTGATTAAAAATTTATGCATATATAGAATTTTATAAAATTTACTACAGTATTTCACTGAATGTGAGTAATATACTGTACGTTATTTTTTAAATTTACATTTAACATATTCAATTTCTAAGTGATATAAATTGAAAATTAAAGCAGAACACTGAAAATAGTTTTTTTTTTTTGCAACGGAATATAAAATTTCGTTTAGTATGCAAAACAATAAAAAAACTTACTCTGTTATTTGACTATAGATTTTACTTAATACGGTTTGTCTTAAACGAAAGTTATAATTTTATAATAATTATTTTGACCATTTCATTTTATTAATTTTATTGACATTAGATTTTGAACATCTTACAAATTACGAATTTCGGATACACATTTTTTAATTTAACTAATACAGTAATACAGTATATGTTTTTATTATTTCGTTCAAAAGATCTACGAGCCAAAAAGTAAAAATTTATAAACTAACATTTGAGACAATAATTTAGCTCCATTAATTGTTTAATAAATAAAATTGGTTTTTGAAACATCTTTATCTTGCATTTTGAATGGCAAAAAGATTACTTTTACTCTTTCCTTTTTATGCATAAACATCTCCGATAGTCCTTAAGGTCAGATTTTACATATTCTTCGTATACAATAAAAGATTATTCGATTTGCTTAATATGGATAAAATGAACAACAAATAGAATTGCACATATTACCATTTCTGCATTGTAAGTTTCACCAATAACGATGAAATTATTTTATCAATTAATTTTATTGTACCTGCATATTTAGTTCTGCATGCACTACTGCACTAGCACATGAACTCAAAAATTTTGCAAAGTTTATAGTTTTTTATATTGTCATAGACGGGAGTGTTATTTATCTTATGGAAATCCTAAAATCATTAGTGCATGGCTTACAACTAAATGACTTTAATTTCTCGCCAGAGGTGTAATGACGGTGATTTTGTCATATAATTAAAGGAATTATCATGTGTTAATATTTTTATGCTCCCTATTACGCACATAAGTGTCGTAACCAACCATATCCTGTCACGTCCTTTAAATAATTAAAAGATTAATACAGTAATATAGGGGTTTAGTATCTGTAATTATATTATGCTTCTTACATACCTGATACCATGTATTACTCATCTTTACGCCATAACCTTGGGACTAAGGATTGGAAACAGGGTTTAGTCAAATACTATACTTAGTTGACTAAATATTCGACTAAAAAAGTATTTAATTGGATTACATTTATTAGTTGATGACTATGCTTAGATGACTAATTATCCGACTACACAAAGTACAAAAGTAGATAATAAAATTAATTTTTTTTTTTTTGGTCGATTAAACCGATTTTCAATCCATATTTCGGCCGATAAGCCTCATGCGCCATCCAAGCCTTCATAATTTTCGAAAATATAGAAAATATTGCATTTAGTCTATAGGTGCATTCTAAGCTTATGAAAATGTAGGTTGTTTATAAATGAATAGACTGACAGGTGTTCGTCAAACCTATTTTTCATTTGAATTTAATATAAAGTATATAAAAGTGCAAAACTTTAAATCATCAACTAGAATTGGTTATAATTGACATTGATAAAGATTCCGCAATGCCGCACTGCCGCAATGCCGCATTACTCTTTATGTAATTATTAACAATAGAAGGTCTGCAAGACCGAAATTCAATGCCGGCATTGCTGCAATACAATGCGGTATTGCGGCTATACAGTCAGGGCTAAAATTACCTATTCGAATTCCTGTATTTCATTTTTGATTTGTATTATATTTTGTATTATTTTGATGTATCAAAAATGGTAATTTAAACAGTAATTATCTGACACAAAATTTATATGGTTAGTTTTAGCCTTAAATACCAATTTTGACGTCAACTATGGGATTAGTGACACAAAAAAGAGCTATTTATTCCACATGATAACTAGAGGTGCATATATATTTACGTACATCATAC
The DNA here is from genome assembly GCA_003550325.1 of Gigaspora rosea. Taxonomy (NCBI): domain Eukaryota; kingdom Fungi; phylum Glomeromycota; class Glomeromycetes; order Diversisporales; family Gigasporaceae; genus Gigaspora; species Gigaspora rosea. The sequence continues at coordinate 41,158 of QKWP01000513.1, read as the reverse complement.
GTAATACGATCGTAAAAAGTTCGTAACCTTAATTAATAACTAAAAAATATAAAAAATCTGTCAAACCGGTTTTTAAAATAATATCACGTGTATATTAACTACCTTGTGACGACAATATGTCTGTTCCTTAAAAATTACATATTACTTAACATGGTAAGGATAATCATCCACAAAATTAATATTTAAAGGCCTTAACAATTGTATTTGCAATGTTATTAAGAAAATCAAAATATCATTTCACACATTCCATTTCACATTTGATCAAGGCCTAATACAATATGTCAAAAGAAAAGATTATTTTAAATATCGGAGGAAAGAAGGTTGTAAAGTGTAATAATAAATTTTTAAGTGCTTTTACTGTTTTATGCGTCGTTATTTATATATAAACAAAAAAATTTTTTTTTTAATATACAGTATGAAACTCTTCGATCAACTTTCACTGCTCAGCCGAAAACTTTACTCGGAAAAATATTTCAAGATAAAAATGTGTATATAAAATATTTGATTAATGGAAATGAATATTTTTTTGATCGTAATGGTGAAATGTTTTATTATATATTGGAATTCTATCGAACTGGAAAACTTTTATGCCCTAATGGATCTTATAAACAACTTGAAGAAGAACTAAACTATTTTCAAATTCCTTTTAATAAATCGGAATTAGCTTCCGAAATTGTTACAAATACTGTTGATCGATTCATTTCATTCCTTGAAAAATTAATTATTATCTATTGTGAAAATTTTCTTGAAAAAATTATTTTAAAAGTTGGAGAATCAAATATTTCCATAAATACTCAACGTTTTCAACCATTAATTTCAAATAATCGTAATTTCTCTTTGGAAAAATATGCTTTTAACATTTTGAATAAGGTAGAAAAACAGATTGGTGAACATTTAATTAATACTTTTTCCGAATTAGAATTAAAATGGGATTGTATACGAAATAATAGTCTTCCTCCATATTGTTTTGATATAATTATATCATTTTCGATTAAAAAACTTTTTCAACTTAAAAATACACAAACATTCATCACACTTCCCCAACCTTTAGATAATAATTTAGAAGAAAAGATCGTTTTAAATGTTGGTGGCAAAAAGGTATAAAACATAAGTAAATCTTTAAATACATTTAACTGTTAACTTTTTTTAACTTATTTAGTAATTACTTTTTTTTTTACAATAAACAGTATGAAACTTTTCGATCAATTCTCACAGCACAACCAGACACTCTACTTGGAGTAATGTTTCAAGATCGAAATAAATGTTTAAGTCATCCAACTAATGGAAATGAATATTTCATTGATCGTAATAGTGAAATATTTGACTATATAATAGAATTTTATCGAACTGGAAAGATATTATGGCCTATTGAATTCGAAAAATCATCAAAAATCACTTTTAAACAACTTAAAGAAGAACTTGATTACTTTCAAATTCCTTTCAACAAATCAACTACATTTTGTTCATTGGCTTTAGAAAGTTCTATAATTACATTTAGACGACTTATTGTGGCCTTTGAAGAATTGATTATTCATTGTTGCGAAAATTTTAAAAACAGAATTTCATTATATATTAAACCTGGAAAGATTAATGTAGATAATAAAGAATCTTCACTTTCAATTAACACTTTTAAAATGAACGCTTATACTATCTTAACTAAAACAGAAAAACACATTGGTGAACATTTAGCAAAGACTTTTGGTAAATTGAAATTGAAATGGAGATGTGAACATCGTAAAGATTTATATAAGAATGATATTTCTCATTTTAAAAATAAAGGTCGTTATTTATATATTTGTATTTCTTTTTCAATTGAAAAAGGTTTAAAATTTTAATAAACATCTAGAATATACGTACCTTTCTTTCTTCCCTTTGTATTCTAAAACATTGTTAAAATTTTATTTAAAATAATATTTGTTTTATTTAATTATTTAGATTTTTTTTTTAACATGTATTTTGATAGTATGTAGTTTTAGAGAATAATTTTTAATTACATTTTTTAGTAAAAGATTTTTTTTCGAGATTTAAAAAATTGTAAATAAAGAAACATTCTTATTAGATTCATTTCATTCATATTAATTTATAATGATTACTTATTTATTATGTTCACTTCCATCGCGGCGAATTTAAAAATTTGATTATTATTATATAAATACTAATTTTTAACTGAAATAATCAATAATCGACTAGATGCTTTATTATAATAAGTTTCCATGTCTAGTGAAGTGGGAAAGGTGGGTTAGGCTAGATAAAAGTTCAAAAAAATTATTGATTTACATCAATTGATTAATATGTATATTTGGTGACTACTTACACGCAATATTGGTGACTAAGTTATAGCTTTAATTTCATAAAAAAAAATTCACCGTGTTGCATTAATTTCATTTTGTCTACACTAATTAAATAGATAAAACATTAAGTATCAAGATATTTAAAAATTTATATGTCAACTAGTTTATATTGTTTAGTTTCATCTTTCATTTATTCAATTTACATTATAAGCCGATTATATCTGAACTATAATGCAATTCATTGGGTAAATATCAAATATGTCAAAAATTATTGTTACCGTTATGCGCTATCATTTTGCAAGCTTTAACTTTTCAATGGCTCCTAAAAAAAAAAAAAATTAACATTTTTATCTTTCTTACATATATTACGCTCAAATGTTATATATTACATAACACATAATATTTATCATTCGCCATAGGTTGCGTTATTTTGTCATGAATTTTCGTCATGTCATTTGTCATTCGTCAAATTGAAGTTGCCTGAAGGAATGGCTTCTTCATTGTCAATGATGAATATTTCGTCATCATTAATGATGATTTCAATAAAAATTTATTATTGTGGAAAAAAAAACTCCCGGATAAATTTTAAACTTTTTGATCTTATATAGATGAATTAAAAACAAATCATTATCGTATAAGAACGAATTAATGTGCAGAAGCGTTAATTTGCATAATGGCCTCGAAATTAAACTTCTGGATGTTATTTCGCACTTATCAAGGTTGGCATGAATGGAACGAAAGTTAGTGTCCGAACTGTCCATTCAAAAGCAATAAACATTGGACTGGATGTATGATTGGTAATTAAACAAATAAAATCATGCATTAGATCAGAAGATGGCTCGGGACGATGTACTGTTTAAGTATTGAGTTTAGAATATGATTAACAATAATTATAACTGGAAGTATTAAATTTATTTTATATATTATAGAGAAAAATTAATAAAGTAAACACTTTAATTTGTAGCTAGGAAAATCATTTGTGTTCTAACAGATACTGTCATTTCTGATTCTACTTTCGACCTTCAAATTCAAATCGACATTTTTTTTTAACGGTATAAATTTTAAATAAAATGAGCTTGAATGTGTAATGTGTAATTATCCGAAAAAATCTTATGATAATGGATTTATTTCTTTCTGTTATTTTTTTTCATGTGTTACGAAATAAACACGTTTACTCGAATTAAAACTCAGCCCGACAACTCCATACCAATCATGATCCGCTTCGTGGCACATGTTCATTTGCCCGGTTGAACCAATTTACCATTATTCAAAAATTTTTGCCGGATAATGAATACTAATGCAGATGAATCGCTCAATGATTGCCGTAACTTTGCTGTAACTTTTCATAACTATCTCGTAATAATTATATAATGAGTTACATCAATTTTGCTGTAACTTGGTTTATGTTAAGACAAGTTATAGCAAAAAGTTACGGCACTTATCTGCATTTCTATGCATGTATCTTCTGAAGTATGCCAATAGTGTGAATGTAATAATAAAATTGGAGTGCAATTTCAGTAGCAATGCGTAGTTTACCTGGCCATTATAATTTTATAAAATTTGCTATTAGATATCTCGTAAGTTTCTTCATTAGCATATTGCAAATCTTATTTTAATCTTCGTTCAATCAATTTTTATTTGTATTAAATAAATATTTTTTTCACGAAGCTTTTTTTTTTTTTTTAAAAAAAAAAAAAAGTGATACTGTGGTTTCGATTGATTATAATAAGCAAAAATGAGATTGAAGATTTTAAATAAAGGCAAATTCAACCTTTTTTATAATGAAGTGAATATTTTGGAAAAAGGTTTTCTATTATTAAGAAATTCTGCCACTATCAAATATCATTGGACAATGGAAACATGTCCGAATTTGTCCTATGCAAGATTATTGGATATTGTACAACGCCACTAAAACTGCGCCTTATCGGACACTAGTGTAACGGTTGATTTGGGAGAGCGGTAAAACATTATAGACAATAGTGCCAATTAAGCTCCAACCGATTACGGGATAAGAGAAATAATGCGATAGTAATGGGAGAGGTTATGACAGGAAAGGGTTAATAGACGAAATAGACGAAACGACACTAGGTGATAAAGGTGATACGAGATGATGGGGTATGATGATAGTATGCGATCGAGGTTACTGGTCAGGTGAAATCGGGGTAAGTTCGACACGGGATAGTTCAAAGGTTAACGGGAGTCACGTGAACAATTTAGCAGAATTCGAGTTATAATAAGCCAGTACGAAGTTACAAGTCAATTCAGTCCGTCGAATTGAGTCTCGCAAGGGTTATTAAGGTTACAAGTCGAATTCAAAAGATAAGTTTATCATTTTATTATTATGTGTTATTTTTGAATGAGACGTGGAACTTATATCGAGTTTTATTGAATTCAAAGGGTTTATATACATTTTAATTCATTACAGCGTATGCGCTGCATCTACCGCGTTTATGCTGTATCTACCGTGTTTACGCTATAGACCCAGTTTCCCAACATCTAAGCCACTAAGCCTCATTTAAATCTCCTTATTTGTATACATGATTTTAAGAATATTTACAAATAAAAATTAAATAAAAAAATAATTCGTTACACTAGACATTGCATAAAAAACCACCGGATATGTCCATTGCCTTATATGGTAGGAAAAAAGTGGAGTAATGTACTTGAATTAAGCTACCGAGAAAAAAATATTTTTCCTTATGACGGATGTAATAATACACTTAAAAATTTAACTAAATTGCTAAAAAAATAAAACAGGTAATATACGTAACAGTGAGGTATCGAGGAGAAATTTATTATATTATAGACAAATATGATAAAACACTTGAAAAATTTTAAACAAACTAAGATATCAGGGAGAAATTTATTATATGCTGAAAAAATATCAAGAATCAATTGTCAATCAGAGAAAATTTAAATAATTAATGTATAGTTAAAGATCTGTAAGAAAAGTCCTTACATTATGGATTTTGGCTTATGTAAACGAGTGTCACATTACTCAAATTCTAAAGGACATTTTGGAGTATTTCCATATATGGCTCTAGAAGTATTATATCATACTCACAAAAACTGATATTTATTCTTTCGGCATAATTATGTTAGAAGGTTTTACTGGGTATTCACATTACGATATTCCACATAGTTATCAACTATTACTATCTGTCAGGCTACAAACCTAAAATCGAATGCAAAGTTCCTCAAAAATTTTTGGATTTAATGAATAAATGATACTGAACCTCTTAACTGTTGAAAATTTGTCTAAAGAGTTGAAAGAATTTATTATGATTTAAAAAATGAAAATATATATAAACAAGTTAAAGACATTAAAAACTTAGGCAAAACTATTCAAATTCCACAATATTTTTAATCGAGTAAGCTCAAGAATCAACTATTAAACATATCCGCAAGGTTATTTATACAAGTTGATTTTGAATTTTCAATAAACCAGTAAATCATGGTAAGAATATTATCTCTCAAAATATCCAGTACCACGATATGTAACGGATAGTTCAAGATTCATGACTTTATTATCACTTGTGTCTGTTATTTAATTAGTTTCCTATATTAAGCATCTACTTTAATGTGAGGTTCACAATGTATTTATAAAGTTGATCAATCCTAAATAATTCTAACATATTTTTAGTAAGTCAATCAGTACCGACACCAACGCGTTTTGACGATTATCAAGAAATTCTTGACCTTGACACAATATGATTTTAAAAACCATTTTTATCTAAGATTTACTGGAGAACACCAATTAATCCTCTGAATAAATACTATCACTATATTACATTTATATATGTTATGTGTTGTTTATTGATTTCATCAAATCGGAATTAGCATATGGGCTGCCGTCAATAGGAATCAGGCTGATTAACATTTTAAAAAAAATTAATGCCTTAACTTTCACAGCTCATATCTCGGTGAATTTCGAAGCTATTATCATATTTAGTAGTTAAAAGAAAGCTTAGATCTTAAGCTTTCTTTTAACTACTAAACTATTATAATAACTTCGAAATTCACCGAGATATGAGCTGTGAAAGTTAAGGCATTAATTTTTTTTAAAATGTTAATCTGCCTGATTCCTATTGACGGCAGCCCATGTGTTACTTTTGAATTTCTACCGATGTATATTATACTAATAAAGTAATGCAGCCTTAATTGATTATCTATCATACGACAAACCAAAAAAAAAAAGAAACTTTACCTTTTAATAATTATGGTAATATAAGTCTGGCACATAAATTCTTTGTGTGAATATTGGATATATGTATTAAGCAATATATATATATAAATATAATACCGGAGATAATATGAAAAAATTCGACAAGCCGTTGCTCTAAAAGTCAAATTTAAGTATTTACCCGAAAAGAAATGTTATATCGTAATTTGTGAATTCTTAAAATATTCACATCCTGTCAATACCTGTCAATAAAGTGACTATAAAATTATTCGGTTTGTTAAGACAAAGTTTTTAGACAAAATTTTGGTCAAATAGCGATAGCTTTTCAAGAATTAGCCTATTTCTTTGGGTTGTTTATTTTTTTTATTAAAGGTACTCTCAAAGGCCTTAAACCAGTGGATCGAAATGTATTGGAAATTAAAGTGAATTAGTGGAAATGTTTTCAAACGCGCTTATATTAAGATTTCTTTTCTGTTATTTGAGATGACTTAGTTTAATTAAATTTGACAAGATTCACATTTTAAGTTTGTTGTTGCGAAAATATTTAAAATTGATTATAATTCATTAAGTATTTCCTTCATATTTAGGCTATAAATCCATTAGTTAAAAAGGTAATAAATCCAAGGGAGGAGAAAGTTCAACAACGTAACAATTGACATCCAGCGAGAATGAAATTATATATAATCTATTTATTAATCAAGTAAATAAACAAAACTTTTTTTATAAAATTCATTCCACATAACAGTTTATCATATTAATTATTTTTGCAAAAGATGGATTTAGTGAAATGCATAAAACAAAATACGTTAAAGTTACAAAAATGAATGATGTCGTACTTAAAATCATTAGTTATCCAATTTCGATTCGTTTATTTATCATTCGCAATTATTGTACGATTTCGGCATTAAAGCTCTAATTTATTTTTCTAACTTAAAACGCAATATATTTCGCCAACTTTGGAATTCTTATTACGATTATCCGTCACTGAATTTAGTGTGACAAAGCTGTGCAGGCAGCTAATTACGATTAATATGACATTATAAAGCATAATCAAAAGAAGATAGTTTGAAAAAATCTTTTGAACTTTAAAAATTTGCATATAAACCTTTATACTTTAACGAAAAAAATTTCCTTGAGCAATTTTACTATGTACTTCTAACCCTAATATAAACATTAGCTTCATGGCGATGCTGGATATAAATAGCAGATCCTAGCTGATCTTTTTTTTTCCGAATAATTTTACTTAATCTGAGTAAATATTTGATAATTTAGAATCTTATTACGTATTTCATCACCTTGAAAGTTAAGAGGCTACAAATATTTTGCATGCAACAGTAGATCGAATACAATTTTCAAAGTTTGTCGCATAAATTTCATGCCCATATATACATTTTCATAAATAAAATACTTATATTAAAAGAAACTGAATAATACTATTTTTGATAGGGAGAATTAGAATTAAACATCACCCAATTTAGCTTTAAGAGCAATTAGGGAGATGTAATGGATTTTTATTCTTTAAAAAATTCAATGGAGAATTTAAATTTGAAAATAGTAAGATTTTAAGTAGTTTATATAAAAATATCTTTAATTTATATTATATAAAGGACTTTTTACTGAATTATTATTGAGAAAGTAAAATATTATCATTAAACACAAAACAAATTAGAACTTATGATGAAAATCTGTTCAAAACCTTATCTGAATGCTTTTTCCGAAAATAAAAAATTATCGGTAAAGTAAGAGAAATAATTCCAACAACTCATAACCACTAATAGCAAAAATGTTTGCTGCGAAAGTAGATTTAGATGAATAAGTAGGAGCAGGTGAAGAACCAGAAATTGTTGACGAAGAACTTGAAACTAATTGCATAAAGCAATTTTGATCGGTATAACTGCTAACATATGAGTAATCAGGATTATGACATGTCCAACCTTCATTATCCCACCAACATGTCAAGTCTGAGCAAAAACTCGTATTTGTACAAGATATACGGGTATTTCCATTCTTTATATTGATTGCTGCTAAGTAATTTGCCATTCCGTCAAAACCTTCACTTCCTGTACAATTTCCTATAGTAATATTTCTAGTAATTTTATTGTCACCAACAATACCCGCACAAGTTAAATCACTAATATCAAAACAAAAGATATCATTTTGAGCAAATTTGTTGCAATAAAAAGTTGAATTACTAGTTATAGGCGAATCATTGACTTGAGAACAATTATACCATGTCTTTGGCCATTGTGAACATTGAGAATTATTACAACAAAGTTTTGCTAAATCCACATTGGCTATATCTCCCTTTATAATAGTATCATTATCGAAATTATAATTAAGCAAGGAATTATAGGGATTATTAGTTAAATATGAGCTAGATAGACAATTCTTAAATATTAGACCAGATTTAACTTTTGTTAATTTTGTAAAAGCTAGAAGAATAAAGGTCAATATTTTTTTGTCATTTATTATTGTAGAAAGATATGGTTTCATGTTGGTTTTAAAAGATTAGATATTCATACCAAGGAAATAAACCGTTTTTTCTACAAAGAAATCTATTGTTTACATTTGTTCCACAATTAGGATTCGGTCAGTTACAGTGGTTATTGACTTATAGCAGGCTAAGTGCGTCAGTCATACCGGCTAAATAACCAGTTATATTCGATTAATTATTTTACAATTAAAGTTTCTTTGACCTTTAATTAAAGTTGTAGAGCCAATTTTTCTAGTTCTAAAGGTGGTTAGATCACCAAAATTGGCTAAGTGGTCTTGAGATAATTGAGATTAAAGTGCGAATATAAGAATCATAGTTACACGAACATATTTCGTGTATCAGTGAATCTGAGATATCGGCTATAATTTAGCCGGTCAACTAAGCCACTCTGACTGGTCACAAATGGTAATCGTACCCATCATGGTTATCGACTAAATAATTTACTGTATCATTATCAACTAATTTCTAATTGTTGTATTGACGAAATTTTTAAAAAAGGATTTTTGTGATACAAAATCTATCAGAAAGATTAGTTATATGCGCAATTTTGGTCTTTATTATTCTATCATTTGATTATAATATTTCGATATGTAATACATAAATATTTAATCATATATTAATAGGGTGATAAATAGACTAAGTAATCAAAACTATGTCAGGTGTATTAGTAATTTTAATATGATCAGATTTTATCAGTGAAATTAAAAATGATTGACTAAAATATCATTTTACTTCAATTACTTATAAAGAAAAGTATAAAATTCTAATATTCCTCTGAATATTGCGCTTCTTTTTCTAATTCCTTTTGAGTGAAATCTCTTCATAAGAACTATCTCTAAAAAGTTACACTCGATTTTTCGCAAAAGCTCTAGTAAATTTTTTGGTTGAACTTATTGTACGAATTTTTTGTTTAATAAATTTATATATTCTATTAGTTGAACACTGAAGATATCATTAATTTATCAGATAAATATTACCTTAATAATTGAAATTATATTCGAAAGAAATTTATTAAGCCGTTAGTGAATTTCGTGTTCTGAATGAGAAATATAAAAATTTTATCAATTTCTTGACACACTAGTTGTAATACTCGTCATTAAATGACGGGCTAGAAAATTATAATAATTTAAATTAAATAATTAACTTGTAAAATATTATTAGTAATATAAATTAATTAATTAAAACTTTTTTTGCATCAGACATAAGTTACAATGCAATCCATACAATATTATTAGTAATATAAATTAATTAATTAAAACTTTTTTTGCATCAGACATAAGTTACAATGCAATCCATACAATATTTAGTTTAAGACAGTTACAAAGATCTATGTAACAGACTTTAAATATAAATCAGAAGAAATATTCTGCACAGCCATCAATAAGCAAAGGTCATATTAGTATGAAAAAGAGTTTATCGATTCATTATTAATTTAGTGTTCCGACTTGTCACAAAAATCTTAACTTGGGTCACCACAGGTGGATTACGCAGGTCATCTGGTGGTAAAAGAAATTCTGAAACAGGATTTATAAACTAAACATTAGTTAAATTGGAGTTTTATTTATGTGACACTTTAAATATAATTTTTGTACTCAACAATGAAAATAAATTGTAAATATTTATGAGGTTGAGTAGCTTATTTAAATACTTGGATTAATGTGATAAATTAAGACTAATAATAAAATTAAATAACAAATATTCATGGATACGAATACTTAGACTAATTAATGTTCTAATATTCATGCAGTAAATAGAATAAAATTAAATAGAAATATTCATGAAACTTTGATATATTATTTTACTGCTTATCAGTTATATTATCACGCTCATACTAAATAGCAGGGTGGACTTTCGTATTTTTCGGGTCTGATCATGAGGTAGTTGACCAATCATAAAACAGTTTATTATTCACGTGATACATTTCTGTGAAAACAGATTAAAATATAGCTTATAAACACAAGAGCTTTATTAAAAATGTTTCTTATAACAAGTTAAAAGCCCTTTATTTCCATTTTTTATGCTTCATCTATACTTAACAAAACTATACTATCGCATATATAATTATGTTAGCTGCGCGACATGCGTGCCGCGCAGGACCAGTACGATCATGTGTGAAGTTTCATCAGATCTAGGGCACGGAAATTTTTCGATAATTTACAGTAAATTAAAAAAAATAAATTACAACTGACCGGCCTGAGTTTTCAAAAAATCAACTGCGTTTACCTGTAATTCTGACGACCCTAGTCTGCCTCTAATTTTTTCTTTTCTTAGATCCCAATTGTGCCAGTTGTTTGACATTTATTTTTTTTCGCTATTCTTATTTGATGTCACCCGATGAGATATGTATTGTTAAGTTTATACGTGATTGTAACGTTTATCGCTACACAAATATGGTAATAATTTTGAGTAAAGGAATTTCTTAATACGTAACCAATATCTTTACTAGTTCTCATCAAAAATACCTTAACTTGATCCCGCTAAGGCTTGTTGAGAAATAATATTTGTATTGTATGATAGAATTTCATGATTTTGTCAAAATCTTGAGAATAATATCTTGTAGATCGTGTTCTAATAATATCCATTAAGATCTGTTTTGCTAATTAGGTAACCAAACTGTGGATTTATCACTACACAAATAATGTAATATTTTGAGCTCTTAATATGTAAACAATATTTTCACAAATTGTTATCAAAAATATTGTATTAATCTTACTGCCGTGATGTTTTTTTAATTTACTGCCCGATTATTGAAGAGAAAGAGTAAAAGAAATAGTAATAAGGTAAAAATTCTATTTATATAGAAATCATGAATCAATTAAAGTTGTAATTTACGTCACCTTATTGTAAAAAGCACGTTAAATAATAGCCCCGTTTTCACTTGACAATAGTTAAGAATCTTAACGATTAAGGCCAATATTCTAACCCGCCACACCAAGAGAGTAACATAATAATGTTAGTAACTAATCAAAAGATAAAACATAAATAAAAGCATTGTCAAAAAAGTACTTATCTGACAATACCAACTATAGAAAAAGCATTAGTATTGAATTTAATTAATATATTCAAGTAACTTATAAGTCAAAATAAAAAAAACATATCTGAGCTCCAGTATTATTCTTATAAGGCCCAAGCTCTAAAGACACAGACCATATCTCCTATGCCTCAATCTTGAGCATTTTTTCATTACTACTGTTACAGTACCGGAAGCCTTCTTGTATTCCAATAGAGTAACAATCACACGGCTCCTGAGATCCCTTACTTTGGGTGTGAAGCAGTGTGCAAGAGGGAAGTATAGTTTCTTTTATGTCTGTAAGAAACTACACACTTCTCTAAGGCAGTTCGGTATAAAAACAACAAGAGATAATAGACAGTTTATTAATTTAACAAGAGGGCTATTCCAAGGTGTCTGTTCCTTAGAAATCCCAAGAGTTTATTAATAATAAGAGAGGAGGATAATAAATATAAAGGTAAAGATAAAATACAATGTCTGGATCTGTCTAAAACTAAGGGAAATAAGGTGGGTTTATATATCTATTGAGCTAAGCGTTGCTAAGCGTCGTTAAGCATCGCTAAGTGTCATTAAGTGTCACTAAGCGTCGTTAAGCGTCGCTAAGTGTCGTTAAGTGTTGCTAAGCATCGTTAAGCATCGCTAAGCGTCATTGAGTGTCATTGCACATCAATTTCACATATCACTATTACTAAATACAGTTATTACAAAATTTCCTTATTTAGTTCTAATTTCTTAACTAATTTCTACCAAAATTAAAACCTATTCTATAACATTTTTCTCCCCTTTAAGAACGAACTCTGTGAGTTCTAATTTGGGGAAGGACTTGAGAAAGTTCAGCATCGGTTAACCTCGTAATCATTGTATAAGTAATATAGGTTGTTCAAGAGATGTTTTCTATAGGTCAGTTGGAGAAAAGTAATTTCATCCGTTTGGCATACTTCCATGTGTCTCGGGCTCTTCTTTTTTCTTGAGTCTTCTCAATTATAGATTGAATATCTTCATGAGCATCAGGGTACTTGTCTATAAGGTTACCAAGATAATAATAAGCTTTGAGCAGCTTAGTTTGGTCTTGTCTGTTTCTAGTTCGAGTTTTAATTCGTTTAAAAATTTTCTGCAATTTCTCTTGATATGTTATTCCAGTATATGGAGGGGTAGAGGTCTGAATTAGAGGTCCACAAGGTTGGATAATATCCTGCACAATCTTGGTTAATTTTTCAGGTAATAGAGCAGGAGTAACTTCTTCTTGATTAGCAATTGGAACTGTTAATGTTTCTTCTTGTATGTCTTCTAATTCTAAGTTTTAGTTTATTTCTTCTGTGTCATTTACTTCTAGTAAATTAATTTCCAATTGTTCTGTGTCTTCTAAAGTGTTCGGAAAATTATTTGAGTCTGGCTCAAGAAAAGAAGTAATTACATTAGTAAGGTCAATAGTCTGAGTGGTATCATTATTATTACATAACTATACACATTGTGATGTAATCCATAATGCATAATTTTGGGCGACATTATCTTGTTTCCATGTCTAAAAAAGGTATTGGAGGGCTAACAAGGTTTGAGGTTGTAATGTAGGGGTGGTCATTTTTGGGAAAATTCCAAAAGGGGTAGTTATATATATATTTTTTGAGGTTTTACGAATTAAATTGTGTGTTTCATCCCCTTGTAGATCAAATTTCTTCTAGAAATTTCCAGGAGAATCAATAACAACTACTGGTTTCCATGTTTGTGGCTCATGATATTTAGCAAGGCGATCACTCTTATAATATTTTTGTAAAATTTTTCCATCTATTGTCCATAATTTGTAAGCACCATTGTCTAATTTCTCATGGATAAGGAAAGGTCCAAATCTTTTGTCCTCAAATTTGGCTGAGCGAGAGGCTTCTAGTTCCTTTCTTTGTATCCACACTTTATCACCAATTTCAAATGTCTCTATTCGAGTATTGGCATCAAACCGGACTTTTTGCTTCTGCTGTGACTGTTTGGTATTTGTCTGGCCTGATTCTGGTAATTTGGTAATTTCTCTATTAAATCATAAGCACGTTGGAGGGTAAGTCTATTTCATCATTAATTTCTGCAGGTTCTACTGGGAAAAGTGCTTCAATTGGTAAGGTAGCATATCTCCTATATATAAGTTGAAAGGGGGTATATCCTGTGGTAGCATGTCTTTTTGTTCTAAATGCTAAGAGAACAGCAGGTATATACAAATCCCAATCGTCATCTTCTTTCACTTTTGCAAGTGATTCACACAATGTTCTATTCTATTAAATCTTTCAACTATATCATTTGTCTGAGGGTGGTAGGGAGAAGAGAATTTGTGCTTGATAAGAAATTTCTCACAGAGAATTAGTGATACGGGCTGACCTCGGCCCATCAGCCGGGCAGGCAGGCAGGTCAGCCCTTGACCCACATTCCTGCAGGTCAGCCCGGCCAGTATATAGTTAAATTTTTTTCGTCTGAAATTGTATAACTTAAGTTAGTGCTTGCAGTCGATAACTATCCAACTAAAATCGAATAGTCGACTTTTCTAGTCATTATTTATAAATTCAACTAGTCAATTAGAAGTTCTGACTGTTCGCTGATTAAGGCAATGATTATTGATTATAAGTTAGTAAACCACCGTCATACTTATCACTTTTATTTCCAACTATGAGATAATAACCCGGTAGATCACCAGACATAAGAGGACCCATCGGGCACTCTTATAACCGCTTCCTATTCGCATATAGTAGATCCACTATATATATGCAACACATGCACTCTTCCTACTATTTGTAATTTATGTAACATTATATGTATGTGTGCTTATGATGTGCTGATCATTATATCGACTAATTAAATGCATCTCCCCATAATTTTTTAGCAATTGAAATCTTGCACAAGTATCGTGGTGTAATTCCGACTATTTTCATATTGAGAAGATCGAATTATATGACTACTTTGCATTTTTGTTTGACTGAAAGTTTTTTAACAATATGATCAGCCCAGTCGACCGGGCTGATTAATTTCTGCAGCTGGGTCAGCCTGAGAATTTGGCATCAGCCTGTATCACTACAGAGAATTCTAATTGTTACACTAATAAAATTGCGGCCTTGGTCTGATAAGATAATTTTTGGAGTCCCATGTCTACAGATTATCTCCTCAAAGATAAACTGAGCGAGTGTACTAGCACTAGCATCTGGAATAGCACGAGCTTCTGGCCATCGTGTTAGGTATTCAATAGCAACAATAATATATCTATTGTTTTGCTTAGTTATAGGCAAAGGGCCTACAAGGTCAATTCCAACACGTTCGAAAGCTCTTCCTATTTGTATGGGGTGTAAGGGTTCTTTTCTATGACCTTTTTGTCTTTGTTGGCATTCCTCACAAGTCTTCACATATTCTTGAATATCTCAATATATTTGATCCCAATAATAGCGGTCAGATATTTTATAATACATAGCGTCTGTTCCCAAATGTCCAGCAGTGGGGTGCTTATGCATCATATATAGTACTGGTTTAACTTCTGTCCATTTTATAACTCTAAGAGGTCTGTCTGGGTTTCTTTTATTCTTCTTATAGAGAAGGTGATATCTAACTTCAAAATATTTAGCCTGGGTCATTAGTCGTTTTTGTTCTTGGTCAGTAAATCCATCTGGAAATTGGTCTGTGTCCAAATAGTGGTAAAGATTATGATATTGGTCAAGATTCATATAATTTATTAGGTAAAATGGTCTGAGTCAGTAACCGTGAGAGGGCATCAACATTCGAGTGAATTCGGCCTGGTTTATGAATAATTCCAAAATCGTATGGTTGGAGCTTCAAGATCCATCTTCCAATTCTTCCTTTGGGTTCAGCAGTACGTAACCATTTCAATGCTGAATGGTCTGTAACTAATATGAATTTTGTAGTGCCTAAATATTTATGAAAATGTTCTATGGCCCATACAACTGCAGCACATTCAAGTTCAGTTGCTGCATAATTCATTTCTTCTTTTCGCAAACTTTTACTAGCATAGGCTATTGGGTGTTCTTTCCCATTTCTATCTAGTTGGCTTAGTGTGGCTCCAAAGCCATTGTAAGAAGTATCGGTAGCAAGAATAAATGTTTCTTTAAAGTTAGGATAGGCTAATATAGGAGCAGTAATGAGTTTAGATTTTAATTCTTCAAAAGCTTTTTGTTGTTTATCTTGCTAGTGATAGAGTTCATCTTTTTGTAGAAGAGAATTCAAAGGGCGAGCAATTGATGAAAAGTTTTGAATAAATTGGCGATAGTATCCTGCAAGTCCAAGGAAAGATCAAAGGGCTGTAAAGTTTTTAGGAGGTTGAATCTTTTGGACAGCTTCTACTTTATGAGGGTCAGGGGCAATACCTTTAGCAGAGATTAGGTGTCCTAGAAAGGATAGTTGGTGCATCCAGAAGGTACACTTTTCTATATTAAGTCTGAGTTCTGCTTGTTTAATTCTATTAAATACTCTTTTTAAATGGGTCAAGTGTTCAACAAATGTTCTAGAATAAACAATTGTATCATCTAAGTATACAACTACAAATTTCCATGCAATTCCTTTATATACACGATCCATCAGCCTTTGGAAAGTTGCAGGAGCATTGCAAAGACCAAAAGGCATTACATTAAATTCATAGATGCCATATCGCAGTGTTGTCACTTGGACACTTTTTGGACATTTTGGACATTTTTTCAAATTAAAATTACTTAAAATTTTATTAAGATAATCTATTTTAATTTTTTACCAATGAGTCCAGCACCTAAAAAAATATATAATTATATATTTTTTTAAATTACTTTATTGATTAGTTAAACATGGGACATAGGCTTGGACGATTTTGGACAATCTTTAATATTGGACAAAAAATATTGTATGAACACGTCCAAGTGGCAACACTGTCATATCGTGTAGTAAAAGCAGTTTTTTCTTTGTCACGGGGGTCCATGCCAACTTGCAATATCCACTTACAAGGTCGAGAGTAGAGAACCAAGAGCATCCTGTAAGGGCATTGAGCATTTCATCAATGCGAGGTAGAGGGTAAGCATCCTTTTTAGTAACAGCATTTACTTTTCTGTAGTCTACACAGAATCGTAATTTGCTATTTTTCTTTCGTACTAGAACAACAGGTGAGGTCCAAGGGCTATCAGAGGGTTGAATAAGCTTGTGTTTCAACATTCTTTGTATTTTTTCTTGTATAAATTCTTGTTCATTAGGAGGTACAGAATAAGGGTAAGAACGAATAGGGTGTACATCCTCAGTATAGATTCGTTGAATAACCAGGTTGGTTCATCCTAGCTCAGTTATATCATTTGCAAAGAGGTCTGCAAATTCTTCCAATAATTTTCGGAAAGCTAGGCCTTGTTTTTTATTAAGTGGTCCAATATTTAAAGAGGTCTGGGTCAATAGGGTATATTCTTCATGTTCAAGGGTAATAATATTTACAGGTCTAGGTATAAGGGTCTGGTCTGGGTCGACAGGTAGTTTATGATCCTGCCTAGGATTCTTTAAAAATTTTGACAGAGCGTACCCAAGGCATTTGCCTGTTGGTGAGCATTTTGGGCTTCTTCTTGGAAAAAGCATAGTAAAATAGCATTGGTAGTTTCTAAGGTTTCAATTCTTGCTTGAAATTGTTTTATCAGTTGGTCTTGTTGTTGTACTTGTTGTTGAAGCAGATAAAACTGTGAATCATTTTCTATTTTCTTAATAGTTCCTTCAGCAGGTGGAGAGTAAATTTCTGGGTCTAGAAGTTTGCAATCATCACAGTATCCTTGATTTGCATTCAATTCATTCTGGTGTTTAACATGTAAACACTCTTGGCAAAGGTCGACAGAAACTGTAACGTTTCTTCTAAGTACAGTGAGGGCATACTTCTGGTCATAGTCTGGGTGGCTAGTATCAAAGGATTCATCTAAAATTGCTTGTAGAGGGTCAATATCATTTTCCGATAATAGGTCTGATTCAGCTTGCAATATAAGTTGCATTTCCTAATAGCTCTAGGGTTGGGTTATACGGTCAGAGATCAGAGGTTCTAAAGCCTGGGTGATGGTCTGATCATTTTCATCCAAGAGGATCTTTGCAAGTCGATAGATTCTGGTCTGTTCATTTCATATTGATATCCAGCATTCTTTGTTGACTCAGTATAACGCTTAATTCAGGTCCAGAGGTTATAGTTGGAATTATACTGGATATCCTGGCTAGCCTTGTATGCATAGAGGTTTTCAATTCACAAAACCACAATTCTTCTCGAAGACTATCTAATTGACACATTCTAGATCTTGTGTCTGACTTATCACATACTTTACATTTAACAAGCATTCCACGTCCTTCACCTTGGGTGAAGAAATGGATACTTCTAGAATCTTCTTGGGCAAAAGCACAGTGGAAATTATTATGAAATTCTGGGCATACAAGTTTCTCTTCAAGGAGTTTAAGAACTTCTGGTCTGTTAGGAACTTTACATTGGCAACAATGGTGGATACGGTGAGGGCTATGGGTAGGTAGATGATTACTATCAACTTGATCAAGAGTGCATCCACACTGATAAACCAAGTTTTGTCTTTTCCAAGTGGCAAGTGGACAGTAAGCTTCAATATGGCCTAATGTACTGCATCATCTGCAGATATTATTAGAGTAGTCTCTGTATAGATGGTTAGAGGCATTGCAAGTAGGACAGGTAGTACATCTTGGGGCTTGTTTAGGGCATTTAATAGCGATGTGGCCAAATTCTTGGCATCAGTTATATTGGTTGGTAGGACAATTGGCAACGAGGTGGTCAGGAGAACCACAATTTCCACAAACACGCTGTTTAGGAGCTTTTCTGCTTTTATGGCGGAATGATAAGTAGTCCATTCATTTTCTTCTGGTAAAAAAGATTGGTCTGAGTCTTCTCAATCAAAAGCATAAGCTTCTCTGAGGTACAAGTATTCTGGTTCATAAAGGTCTAATTCATCTGGTACAGTTACAGTGGGTTGACTAGGTAGAGGTTGGTTACTTTCATAAGTAGTAGGGATAGTATGTTTCTTGTTTTCCCATTTAAAAGTATAACAGCCATTTTTCCAATTATAGTTTGCTTCAACTTTTTGATTCCAATTATTGCCTAAGAGAAGAGAGTAAGAAGTAGTATCTACTACTTTCAAAGTAAGAGGGATAGTAATATGGTCAATTCTAATTGGCAGGTCTTTTATAATTCCTAAAGGTCAGGTGGAAGTTCCAACTGCAGGAACAATAAGGCTGTTAGAGGCCTTTTCAATAGTCAATCCAAGTTCTTTGACTGCCTTGTAAGCAATTATGCTGATTGAAGCACCACTATTAATAATAGCTTGGTAAAGTTTATTCTGAAGAGAGACATTACATTTGATAGGTGTAGTACATGCAGGAGTTTGAACAAGATTGGCATTTTTGGCTTCCTCATAAAGGTGAGTAGCCAAGGCACCTCGGATAGATGGATTATTGAGTAGTGTTTCCTACTTGCTAGCAGTAAGAGAGGGTGCCTGAGTCTGATTTCGTATAAGATAATTAACACTTCGATGATAAGGAGAAGGAGATCAATTAGAAGAGTTTTGGTAAGAGCTATAATTATCATCATTTCGGTTTCTATAATTATTATCCCTAGATTGGCTCCTAGGACGAGAGTTATTACGACTGCGAGAACGGTCTCTATTATTTGAATATCAGTTAGAAGAGCAACCATTTAGGTCCCTATTTTGGTTGTTATTTTTGTTCTGGTTATTGTTATTATTATTACGACGAAAATTGGATCCTTGTCGTTGGTCCTGTTTTCTACTATTACAATCACGAATAAAATGTCCAGTGCGTCCACAATAATAGCAGATAGGAGGTTCTTTCATTTGAGGGGTTTGAGCGCAGTTAGTAGCATAATTAACAGAAGAGGTAGGTGTAGTCTTTGTCTGGGCTAAAATTGATACTAAGTTTAGCAATTTGGTCCGTAAGTTGTTGGTCAGTATTGGTATTAGGGGTAGTCATTAATTTTTCAGTTTCCCAGCGGAGGGCTACTTAAATAGCATTGTCCAAGGTGTTAGGTATAGCAGCTTGAACATTAACTGCATACTCAGGACATAAACCTTGAATAAAAAGTTGCTTAACAAAATCAGCTAGAAAAACCTCAGTCGGGTCCACTTTCTTTTGTAAGGTATGAAATCGGTTGACATATCCATACACAGTCTCTGTGGGCCCTTGCTTAATATCAAAAAGCTGTTTTTGCCAGAGAGCCTTTTGCTTAGTAGTATAGAAACATGCCTTAAAAAGATGCTGGAAACTTCAGTCCTGGGCACTATCATTATTGAAAGCATTGGGTACTGTGTTTAAAGTAGTGTACCAGTCCAGAGCAACTCCTTTAAGGTACACAGTAGCGAGTTGAAGTTTCCGTTCAGCACTCCATTTATTAGCAGTAGCGGCTCTTCTAAATTCCTTTAGCCAGTCAGCAGGGTTTTGGGTTCCATCTCCATAAAAATCTGCAACAGTTATGAGAGTTTTCTCAGAGCCTTGCCAAGGGCATTAGCAAGATCAGTTATGGCTTGTGCAGCAGTTCGTAAAGCTTGATCACCCATTAGATTTTCTGGTTGGTTAGGAGGTAAGATAGGATTAATTCTTCAGCAAGAGGTTGTAAATTTATTTTCTCGAATTGTGGAGGAGAGTCAGCTCTGACAATAGTAACGTTTTGGTTTTGAATATAATGATCAAGTGGATCAATTAAGTTTTGGTTGTCAAGAGGAGGTGTATTAAGTAGTGGGGGTGTATGGCGTGGGGTGACGTTTATATCTAAATTAACAGTAGGGTAAAATTCTGTTACAGTAGGAGGTAGAGGAACAGTTGTGCGAGCAGGAGAAAAGGTTTGTTGTATATAACGAAGAAATCAATTTCGTGGAGGAGGAGTAGTTTCTCGAGTATAATGATGTGGAATTTCTGAGATAGGTGAAGAAGGAAGTGCAAGGCTTGGAGGGATTGGTATATAAGTATTAGTGGAAGAACCAGCGTCAGCTAACTGTTCAGGTCCTAAAGTATATATAGATCTGGGTAGAGAAACGTCAAAGTTTAATTCAGTTCTTCTTATTGATTTTGAAAATCAAATAGAAGGTTTTCAGTCCTTAGTTGAGTTGAAGCAGGTGTAGAAGGTAAGAGGTTCTTGATATGAAGATCAAGTAGGGTAGCTTCAAAATTTAGAGGTAAGATAGGTGCAAGAGTATAGGGGGTATGTGCAAGAAGTAGACCAGCAATAACTTCTTTTGGGTCTAAAAGGTCGTCATTATAGCAGCAACTAAAAACAATATCTCAAGCAGCAGCTCTAGCAGTATTATAATCAGTAGTAGCAACTAAAACACAGTAAGAGTCGTTTGTCTTTTGTAAATATTGGGTAGCAAAATAATTGTCTCGATATGTTCCCCAAAATCGTCAAAAGGAACAGAATAAATTAGCAACAGGATAACAGATGGTACAGGATAAATCAGAATGGTAGGCTTGTAAAACGTCTACTGCAAGTGAGGAAGGGTGACTTCTTTCGTGTACTTCAATTTGTTCTAAGTATAGTTCATATGCTCTATTCATATAGAGGAGGCAGTTCCCAAGTCTTAAGGAAACTAATAAAAGAATAATAGAATATCTCCAAAATAAAAGGTAAGTAGTTAGTTGTTAACAAAATTTAATCTCCAAAATATAGTAAGTAGTTAATATTCAACAAAAAGAAAATTTCAAATAAATTGTAAGAAAATAACAAGAGTGCAATTAAACAGCAAGAGAATTAGTAACAGCCAAAAAAATAATTAAATTTCTGCCAAAGTAATAATAAAATTTCCAATAATATCCAATAATTTAAATAGGTTTCAGCCAGAAGGCACCAAATGTTACAGTACTGGAAGCCTTCTTGTATTCCGATAGAGTAACAATCACACGACTCCTGAGATCCCTTACTTTGGGCATGAAGTGGTGTGCAAGAGGGAAGTATAGTTTCTTTTATGTCTGTAAGAAACTACACACTTCACTGAGGCAGTTTAGTATAAAACAACAAGAGATAATATACAGTTTATTAATTTAACAAGAGGGCTATTCCAAGGTGTCTGTTCTTTAGAAATCCCAAGAGTTTATTAATAATAAGAGAGGAGGATAATAAATATAAAGGTAAAGATAAAATACAATGTCTGGATCTGTTTAAAACTAAGTGAAATAATGTGGGGTTATATATCTATTGAGCTAAGCATCGCTAAGTGTCATTAAGCGTTGCTAAGGTTCATTAAGCACCACTAAGCGTCATTAAGCGTCGCTAAGCGTCGTTAAGCGTCGCTAAGCGTCATTAAGCGTCACTAAGCGTCATTGAGTGTTATTGCACATCAATTTTGCATATCACTATTACTAAATACCGTTATTACAAAATTTCCTTATTTAGTTCTAATTTCTTAACTAATTTCTACCAAAATTAAAACCTTTTCTATAACACTACCAAGTTTGACTAATTATAATTCTGGTTTACAATTTTAAACCACTTAATATCTAGATACTTTCCCGCACCTGGTTTTGCGCGATGACATCGCACAGCTACCTTATATTATTTTAATAGTACCAGTACTCAGTATGTGACTCATTGATTCTGGTATGATTACTCGAAAGTTAGTTACCGGCCAGCTCATTTTATCGACCTAATATCCCCGACAGAGTGTTTCACCTACAGCACTTTTTGTTGACAGAATCTTTTCTCGACATACCATGTTTTCGACATCCCTTTTCCTAGAAATCTCATATTTTCGACAAGACATTTATCTGACATGACATATTTCTAATTTGACTTTTCTCCAACACTAAGTTTTATTGAATGCACTTTTTCTGACAAGAACGACAAACCCAGTGATCATCATATCACGTGAAATCATGCAGCTACGTCATTTGTTTACTAGCAGTATCAACCCTAACCCTAACCCTAATTTAGGCTGAGTGCTTAATAATGTGATGTGATGAACACGAATATATCACTCTACCTATTTAAACGAAATTCTAATCGGGGAAAGATCTTGTCAGAAAAATGATGTCAGAAACATGTCATGTCAGAAAAATGTTCTTTCTGAAATGTCATGCCAGTAAAATGTCTTTTCGAAAATATGTCCTGTCAAGGAAAGGAGAGGTCGAAAACATGGTATGTCGAGGAAAGATTCTGTCAACAAAAAATGCTTTAGGTAAACATTCTGTTGGGAATATGGGGTTGGTAAAATGAGCTAGCGGGTAACTAGCCTTTAGGGAATCAAGATACAATGGACTCATTAATATTATTATTAATTGTATTTCAATCTAATATTTACAAAGCGCGCATAACGAACGAAAGCCAAAATTTGTAAAATATCGGCGTGACAACTGAAAACGTGAATAAGAATAACTGGCCATTTCTGTATTCTTGATTCTCATGTTTTAATTTCACGATTATGTTATGTCATCAATTTCGATAAGTCAGTGTAAAGTTAGTACTATAAATGCTGATCAATCAATTTATTCAAAAATTGCAACATATATGATGCAAACGATCAAATGTCGTAATAATTACAATTTTGACATATATAACGTATATATGTAATTTTCTACAATGCCAATTTCTTCACACATATGCACAATGAAGCAATTACATGTAACGTATGATATTTTCACAATACCTACTAAAATAGAAAAATATTTGATAAACATAGCACCTTCCAAAATAGAAAAAAATATAGCGCACCAAAAAGTTGAGCGGAACCATCCCTCCACATTTCATGTGATCGTACTGGTAAATAAATCAAATATCTTATAACAATATATAAATAAAATAAACAAGGTAATTATCTGGATAACAAAAAAAAAAGACAAAAAAAAACTAAAAAAATGATGCTAAAGTTTGCAAATTAAGCAATACAATATATTTTATTACTTTCTGTCAGTGTTGTACATGGGACAGTTGGGGCATAAGTTAGAACTTTTTGGGCATTTTGGAACAATTTTATAAATTGAAATTACTTAAGATAATCTAAATTAATTTTTTTAAAAATGTGATTAGCTTCTAAAAACATATCAGTTTAACTAAAGCACACCACTGGCATTCAATGTCAGTGTCAGAAATTAGATCAGAACATCATTGAAAAGTAGGTCAGAAAATCATGTGTCATAATTTGGTATAACATAACACAATCAGAAAAATTCAAAACAAATGTCTTTTTTGTCAAAAAAAGCTTATTTTTCAAAAGTTTGCATAAGAAACCACTTTTTTTAAATAAAAAAGTTTTTCTTGAGCAATTTTACTATATAATAAACTAAACCCAAACCCTAACTGAGCACTCACCCTAACCCTAACCTAACATAAACAAACTTGAAAGAATTTTCGTACTGATCATGTGGGGCTGAATTTTGATAGTGATACTGGGGTAGATATCTAATTTCCAATACTGGTATTGAACGCCAATAGTGTGGTTTAGCAAAACTAAAAAATATATAAGTATATATTTTTTAAATTAATTTATTAATTATTAAAACTTGGGACATAGTTGGGACACTTGGGGTTAGGACATTGGAACATAGCAAAAGAAAGACTAGAACAGTGAAAATGTACAATACTGCCTTCTGCTATTTGGTATACAATGCTTCAACTCTTAGTATATCTACCTTTTATTGTATGATTTGGTGTGATTCACTGTGATTCAACAAAAAGATGCTTTGCTAGAAAGTTCTTTTATTAATAAAATGTTGTATTAATGTTATTTTTTTTTTAAATTTGTTTAGACCCAAAAAATTCTGGTTTTACAATACTATGCTGAATAAATACTTGTATAATTTTGATTCCAGAAATTATTAGAAACTAAAGTCCCCCTGCTCTACTAAATTTATGTATATAAATAATAAATATTATGAACTTAGATAATTTAATACTCATTATTCAAGATCCAAAGTAAATTATAAATAATAAATAAAGCTGAAGTAATTACTTTAAATATTTATATTAATAAGTATTTTTTATACTTATGCACTAAATTAATATATACTAGACATGAATAACTTATTTTAAAGACTTAGGTTTTTAATGTTCTTTATGTTCATGCACTAAATTAATGCAAATAAATAAATAAAATGATATATAAATATTTATAATAATAAGTTTATAAAAAATACTAAGACCAATATTAATATACAGTATATTTTTTATATTTATATACTAAATATATAGTAAATCTTTATGAACTCAGGTAGCTTAATTAGAGCTATTATCTACTTGGTTATCTCAGCTCAAGCTGTATAGTGATATAGATATGGATTCAAAAATTATATTTAGAATATAAATTTCTAATAGTCTAAAAATTTGATATATATCAATAATTTGAGCTATATGTTTATTTGAAACTCTAAGCAGTAAATCAAACTATAGCTTTATTGTCTTAGTTCAATTCTGCAAAACGCTTGTTTAATGCACATTATATTTACATTTAATATAAACTTATAAATATCTAATCTGAATTAAACTCTATTTTTCTATTCTTGCATGTTATAATATCTATAATCTTAATTAGTCTACAGGTATAATTTGAAATTATAAATATCTGCTATATTGACCACAATCTGGTCAGTTTGGCAGTTTTATAATAGGTGACCCATGAGTTTACTTATGGGTAACCCATGAATTGACTATCTAGGTGGTTATAATTCTACTCCAGATTATCTCCAACCTGCAGGTAATCCAAGTAATACCTGTTTAGGTCAAAATGCTAATGCATATAATACCTTTCTAGTATTGTACTATATAGTATATATAGTATTATATATAGGTATGTATATAGTCAAACCTCTGTAAATGCAACTTATATAAATACAATACCTCTCTAAATGCATATTTTTGTCTTGACTATAATAAATTATAGAGCTAAATACATATTTTATCCTTTAGACCATCCAACAAACAAATTTGCTTGCTAAAATTTTTTGGTAATTTTTGTACAATTCTCCAAATTTTATTAAGACAGATACTATTTCTCAAAGCTAGAATAAAAATGCACTATGTGCTAAATGTTATGTAATACTTATTTTGTAAAACTTTCTTAACATTGACCCAAAAATTAACAAAATGAATTGATTGTTATATAGACTATATAAACAAATTTATAATAAAAAAAGTATATATATATACCAATTATAAAATATCTTTACAATTATTATATAGAGGTACCTTTTTTAAGATGATATTAAAGTTGGTCAAAGATTTTTTATGACAAACTTCACAGAACTAATTTTTCAAGCAATGTGAGAAAGATAATATGATTCAAAAATTCAGATAAAATGGTATACTTTATAGCTATTATGTAAATCTATGCTCTTTGTTTGAATCATTTTGAGTATACTACACTGTGGTTATTGAGTATAGTATATGTTTAGATTTTTGAGAGTCATTATAGCTAGTTAGAATAAAGATCTTAATAAAAGTTTTTTTATATTGACTTTGTCCAATTATTTTAGTAGGAAAATATGCTTCTAAATCAAATAGTTTAAAGAATTTTGCAAATAAATGTTTTCTCAAAAATTTTCTATATAAAGCTGTTTTTCTAAATACATATAGCCAATTAAATTTTAGTATTTAAGTTAGATTACACAAACTTGATAATCTAATTTTTAAAAATAAATCCTGTCTCTAAAATAATTGAACAAAACTCAACCTCTTGATATAATAAGTTTTTTTTACTACAATTATAATTTATTAAGAATAATAATTATTACTAGAATAAAATAATATTTATAGACAACTCTTCTCATTGATCACTTGTCCAAAATTTTAAGCAAACGAAAAACAAAATTTTTATTAGTAAAAGACGAAGCAGATATCTACTAGTTTTTATAAAGGTCAACCTTTTTTTGTTTAACTCTCAGGAGTAGGGTTTGAGGCACAGTAAAAAAATCAGGCATGCCTTTATGGGCATCCTTGGACCATGGCATGCCCAGTATGCCTATAGGGCATGCCTATTTAGATCATGTGTGATCACATAACAATCAACCAATCAAATTCTATGTTGCAAGTTTGCCAAATGCTATGTAATACTATAGAATACTGGAATAAAAAATACAGAAATACGTTCTCATTTTTCCATTTGTGAATTATTACAATAATATTTGATATCTGCTTAGTTATATAATAAATATGAGTATGTAAATTTCTTTAAATTATAAGCTTATATTTGATCCTAACTGTTATTATATTCTTTTCAAGATACAGATTTTAAAAAGACGATTTTAAAAAAGTAGACTATATTTATTTAAAAAAAACAGTACAAGATTACATTCAAATATTTTTTTGTCTATTAATACATAATTAATATAACTTATTGCTTTGCAAATATGTTTGAAAGAGGCTTGGCATTATATACTTCGGAAGATAAGTTTTTTTCTCAATCAAGTTCAATTCTCAATATACCTGAAATGATCGATTAATTTTTCTTTGATTTTAAGATAAATGCATACTTCGATAAGTATCCAAATTACTTTCAATAATTACCATATTTGCAAAAAATTATGCCTATGAGTGCTATTTCGAATATAAGGTAAAATAATATTTAATTTGCTAAATTAAGAGTAAAGCTTTAGAGTTTTTTATAATGTATACAGTGGCCTACCATAATATTGTGGACACTTTTGGAATTTTAATTGCTCAAAACCGGGTAAGTAAACGCTGCACGAAATTCATATCACGTGTTCGGTAGATCATAAGGCACAACATACTAAAATTTCACATGATTTTATTCACTCGCGCAGGAGTTATGCACAAGACAAGCCAAATTACTATTTTCGAATTATTGCGAAAATCGATTTTTGAAAATTTTCAAAAAATTTCCTTTTTAAAAAAAAATTCATAAAAAATTTAATTTTTATTAAAATCGGCTCAAATTTCGCCAGAACGTCGCGTGATACCTATGCAACGTTACGCAAAATAAAAAAGGTATATTTATTTAATACAGATTAGCAGAATTGGGCAAAACAATAGATAATTTTTTTTTTCACGAATAATGGGAAGCAAGAAAGACTTAACCGAAGCACAAAGAAGCGCCATAGTTTATGGCCATTTAAGAGGTGATTCCGTTCGTACCATTGCGGCCTTTGTTGGCTGTGGAAAGTCAGCCGTGTGGAACACAATAAATGAATACCGTGGCTCAGGCACCTGTGCGGTGCAAAAAAAAAAAAACGCACTGGACGTCCTCCTGATTTCGCTCAAACCGACCGGGACAACCTGAAGAGTTTAGTTGTTAACGGTAACCGCCGCCTAAATCTCAAACAAATTACAAACCTTTTTAACATTCAAAATGAAAAAACATTTTCTTTGAGTACTATACGTCGTGCTTTGCACAAATCAAACCTGATGTCATGTGTCGCCACTCCAAAACCGTTGATTTCGCCCGAGAATGCAGAAAAAAGGTTAGCTTGGGCTCTTGAACATAGAGGTTGGTCTTTAGAGAATTTCAAGCGTGTACTATGGTCTGATGAAACTACCGTTCGTATTTTCCAAGGGTTTCGCGGTCTTGTCTGGCGTGAAATGCATGAAAAATGGAAACAGGATTGTGTGGGACCCACTGTTAAGCGTAGTCCAGGCCGTATGTATTGGGGCTTTTTTTTCTTGGTACGGGGTCGGTCCTCTTGTCCCTCTGAAGTCGTCTGTAACTGGAAAGTTACATGCTATAATTCTCCGTAAGTATGTTCATCCCGCGGTAGAAAATTTTCCAGGAAAAGAGAATCGTGGTCGTCCAATTTTTCAACAAGATAATGCCAAACCCCACTTTGCTAAGCCAGCAAAGGAAGCTATTAAAGAAACTCGAATACGTGTAATGGAGTGGCCCCCACAGAGCCCGACTTAAACCCAATCGAGAATTTGTGGAGTGAAGTGAAAAGGTCCGTAAGTCGCAAAACGAAGCCGGGTAATCTCAAGGAGTTGGATGTGATCGTCAAAAAATCGTGGCGCGAGATCCCACCCGAGTTGTGTCAGCAGATGGTCGTCAGCATGCTTGATCGGGTTGTTGATTGCATTGAAGCCAGAGGAGGGTCCCTAAAATATTAAAATATAGTTAGTTTTTTTTTTTTTGTTAAAAAAAAAAAAATTGTAAAAAACAAAAATTTTAAATTTTAAGTTTTCGCAATAATAAAAAAACCAAGTTCGGGGTTTTTTTTGCATAATTTCTGCGCAAGTAAATAAAATCACATGAAATTTTAGTATGTTGTGCCTTATGATCTAACGAACACGTGATATGAATTTCGTGCAGCGTTTACTTACCCGGTTTTGAGAAATTAAAATTCCAAAAGTGTCCACAATATTATGGTAGGCCACTGTATAACCAGCTTTTTAAAAACATCTATAGATCTACTAAGCCAACTTGAGTGATTTTACTACCATTATGACCAAAAATATTACCTCTACAAACTTTACTTATAAGAGAAAAGAGATTAGCATAGTAAAAAATTCATTGTTGCAATATTGATTTTTAAATACAATAAGTAATCTTTCCTGATTTTATTATATATAGTCTTTCTTTTCTTGCGAATTACAAATTAATAAATTTTCTTTTATGCTTGCACACTAAATTATTATAACTACTTATTTCAAATACTTAGATTGATACGTACTTTTGCTTATAAAATCATATAATGTTCATTAGTAGTGCTAGTGTAGAACCTTCGGGCGGACTACTTAAATTAGGCACCAAAAGTGCACGTGTGGCTAGTTGTATCCTCATTCATGTAATAAATATTACGTCCCTATAACTCATAATAAAATCCTGGCCATAGTACCCGGCCTTTAAACTTGAAAAAAAAGTTCTTTAGTAGTATTCTTGAATGCTATATGAATTATTTGAATAATTATGATTATTCGAACAGTAACTATTTAAAAAATTTATAATTATTGGAGTTTGCTTTAAAAAAGCTTATTCAAATATTTGTTGAATACGAATTTTATTTAAATAATGAATACAAATTGATGCTGTAATAGTACTATTACATTGTATTTTGAAATGAACAAAATAGAATATTTTAGTCTCATATTTGGAATGCATATATATATCAACAATTTTATTCAACGAAACTCAAAAAAAATTTTAATATAAGACTTAAATAATAAGTTATAACTTTGTTAATAATAAATTATATTGAGAAAATTAAATTCTCATTAAAAATTTTGTTAATGTTAAATTGTTTTTATAATATAACAAATTTTAGCCTTCATGAGGCAATTTATAAAACTTTATGAATATTTTATAAAGAAAATTAATTACAATTAATTGTACAAATTTATTATTCAATATTTATATTCTTTTTATAATTATTTGCAAATAGAAATTTGGCATAAATAATTAATTATAAAATGTATTGGTAAAGTTAAAATTGGTGGTCCCTATTTGAATCTATAATATTTACTAAAATTCACTTATAGTCTTTTTTAGTAAAACTACCCTAAATCTTAACCTAAATTTTAAAAAAACCTGACATAAGGGCCCAAAGAGTTTTAAAATTTAATAGTAAAAAATTTTAAGATCTCAGCTTCAGCTAACACATAAATTATATTATTTAATACAGTAAAGTATAATTACATGCACTTGAGATCGAACTTCAATAATGTATCCTAGAGAACAACAAAAAAAAACATATTTATAGAGGTTATATGAGTGTTATATGCATATTTTGGTCAGAATTTGAGTGTGAATTTATGATAAGATTTTACTGTAGAAAGAAATTTAGCATTAATCATTTAAATTAAATCAATATATAATTTAATACTCACTCCCTCCTATCAAATATTCTAAACATTTATGATTATTTGGTATTTATGCCTTTTATTGATATATTCTTGAAATACTGCAAATAAATAGAAATTTATACTTACGTTCGCACTATAAATAAATAAACATTTAGCAGCGCTAGCTTAATTTTATAATCTACATTTAAAATTAAAAATATTAGTATTATTAATTAATAAATTTTTTTGATTTTACATCTGACCTCTTTTGTATACATTTCGTTTATAAAGTTGAGGAATAATATCTAATAAATATTATTTTTATTTAATATCATTTAGAAATTAAAAATATTAGTATTGTCAATTAATAAATTAATAAATTTATTTAATTTGATATTTAACCTCTTTTATACTCAGTTCGTTTATAAAGTTGAGGAATAGCATCTATAAATATTAATTTTTATTTAGTATCAATTACAGTAGAATTAAAAATCTAGTATTATTAATTAATTGAATTATTATATAATATATTAGGACACTAAGTTTTTGGGGAAAACACAAAATAAAATTTTTATTATATGCTGGAACCTGGCAATAGTCATTATGGTAAGCAATGTTTTTATTAAGTTGATAGCCAAGGCCGATTGAAATTTATAAGCTCATTGATTCGAATCTAACGAAAGTTAGATCCTCAAAATATCACTAAAAAAACATTGTGACGACTATATAAAATTTCTATGTACAGATATAATCAATATAGAACTTTATATAGTTGTCTAATCATTTTTAGCGCTATATCAACATCCATTATGCTGATTTCGATGATTTGAGCACCATTAGTTTAGTTCAATGAGTTCTACAGCTTTTAATTAAACAATATGGCTATTATCTTAATAAAAATTACTTATCATAGTGGCACTTGCCAGATTCCGCGTATTTAAGTAATTTTATCAAAATCCTAATATAGAAATTATGCCGATTTTGTCAGGACCAGTAATTAATAAATCAATGATTTGACATCAGACCTTTCTTATACCCAGCTCCTTTATTGAATCTGTGTCATTTCATCGACAATCACTTCACTGACAACAATTTATTTAACCGACCCCATTTCATCGGCAAGCTTTTTTATAAATTACACCAACCCTGACTCTAATTTAACCTAACCTTAATGACATGACCAGAATTACTTTGTTAAATGGTCGGTGAAGTATACTGTTGGTGAAATGATCTGGTCGGCAAATTAATTGTCGGCAAAATAATTGGTCTTAAATTTAGAGATAGGCTACCTATTATGTAAAAGTCACATCACAATATGCAATGATCTTCTAATAATATGGTAAACTATCACGTTATATGATTTGACCTTTTACATAATAAGTTATTATTACCTTGCCCATCTCTACTTAAATTAACTGTCGGCGAACAAGTTGTTCAGCGAGGTGACCAATTTCTGATTTCGATTTTGATTTTGAATCCTCATTAATTACCTTGTTTGTAACGTTGGGCAAGTATCAATGGGAAAATTAGGAATAAAATCAGAAATATTTTACAAATCTTCATTTTTGAGAACGAGATTTGTAATTATTTTTTTTAGAAAAAAAAAAAAAAAAACCAATAAATAATAAACAAATAACTGTGGTGGCTGAAGGTTAAATCGGCTGAAACTAATTAATACAACAACAAATGGGCGTTCCCATTTGTACAAGTGATCTTGCAAATTATATTTAAAGTTTAAATCGAGAATAACAAATAAATTGTGAATAAAAGTGAGTAATTTATAATTTTTTTAAACTCGGCAAGCGGTAATTGGTCATTGTTGCGAGAGATCAGTAGATCATTATCGCAAAGATCTGACGTGTAGCATAGCTAACCATTAGGAGATAAATATTTTGAGGCTAACGCGAGTTATTGTTTTGCAGTATTTAAAAATATTTTAGTATGCATTTTAATTAGATTAACGTTAGAATTTGCTATCAATGAATAAATTTAAATTTAAGAGGTTTTATATTTTGATCATTAGTGAAAATAATTTTGTAATAACGAATATTTCATCGCATTATTCGTCCGATGAAATCCTTGTCGATTGACAAAACCTCTGACGATTGATGAAACCTTACAAATCAATTCCACTAATAAAATGTCAAATTAATTTCAACGAGTTCCTTTGAAATAAATTCTGGATATGCTGAATCTTCAATTATTTTTCAAATTAATGTTGTTACATTATAACGAAGTCTTTTATTACCATTATTATTGTTATCATTAGGAATTTGGAACTGATATAATTCATGAGCGTAAATAAATTAATAAAATAATAATGTATATATATTTTATTTATTAATATAATCTATTTTATACCTTTTTATTTTAGAATTTTTTAATTCAATTATGTACATTTACTTTTTAAATACTTTGAAATATTTAAAGTATTAAACGTATTTAATTACAAAATTATAAAATCACAGGCCTATATGCACAGTACTAATTTCGTGCTTAGCCAAAAAAAAAGCTAAAAAATCTTCACACATGTACAAAACTCAAATACCGTTTCAAGTATTTCACAGTACAACATAATCTATATCTAACTTTGACAATTGATTTGCACATCAGAACTACCGGTACTACGAACCCCACTAGAGTTTCTTCTAGTTTCACTCTACTTATGCTTACTCAGAAAAATCTAGAAGTTCAGACTAACTAATTTGCGACCTAAACCTACCAAAGTGGTCAAGGCTCATCTAAATTTGAATAATTAGAGTATAATTTGTTAAAATACTATATTTGGTTAAATAGTGGAACAAATACTAACTTTGTGAAGAGCTTGACTGATTTGTGAACAGGTATTAAAGTCCAAATATAGCTAGTCAGAAGAATACAAAGGCAGCTAAAGGTAAACATTTAAAATATGTAATTCAAGTTCATGAATATTTATTATTTATTTTATTTTGGTAATTAGTATAAAGATTTGCTTATTTTCTTTTTTTTTTTTTGTATTTAAGGTAGGGTGTACACATTCCAAATTCATATAAAATAGATGGTAGATCAACTTTGTGTAACATCATATGATATCATGTAAATATCATGTGATTCGACCAATCAGGATTAACAATTCTTTGTACTACACAGAAAAAACATATAGCGACCTCGAAAATATTAATTATATGTGAAGTTAATTTTTTTAAAGCAAAACATATTGTGTAACTTTACTATTATAAACAAACTGGATCAAACTATATAATATATCAATTTGTTACAAATTGGTTAAGATGTTAAAAAGTTTTATTAGAAGCATTTTTTATTTACTATGTAAAAAAACTAAAATACCACATAGATTATATGAAAAATGATCTAACACCCTACTCTAAGACCATTTAGGGTCCTTGCCTTGAAAATCACCTTACATCATTTTCTGATCAAGCTAATTTAGACAAAATGGACCAAAATGCCAGTTCATATTTATATGTATTCATCTTTTGGTTTTATTGATTCAATAGTGTATTGAATAAACTAATGATTCAATGAAAGTAAAAGATTAATTACATATAAATATGAACTGGTATTTTGGTCTGTTTTTGTCCAAATTAGTTCAATCTAGAAATGTCATCCTTAGAACTAACTTATCCTTACAGAAAAGCTTGCTAGCATGATTCATGTCCTACCCATGTGTCTACTCCAGTCTTTTGGTAGTTTATGCCATAATCTAGACCAACATTGGGGTCAGGGCTAACTATTAAACCTATACTACTATCTATTCTGCTCTAATAAGATTTATTTTGATCCTGATACTCGCCTCAACCTTTTCTTTAGTTTTTATACTGATTTTTTCTAAACTTCCAAATAAGTTAGCTTAGATGGATTGATTCATCTAGTATTAGATATTATTATAGTTATTGTTTCTTATACCTATTTCTATAGTATAGATTCTTTTCTTTAGCACAGCCTAGTAGCCAGGTTAGTTGACCCCTTTTTGCTTAGAATCTTGATCTGGTTTTTATTCTTCAGTTTTTGAAGTTCTAGTTTTTGGTAATATTGTTAACAATCTTTACTATCTTCTTATTTGTAACTTGCCAAAACAGGCTTTTATTTCTTTAGTTTCTTGGATTTGTTGCATAATCTTATACAACCACACCTAAAAGCTTCTATAAAACCAAAGCTATAGGCAATATATCCAACTAATTAATAAGAAACAGTTACAATACAGGCCTATTTTTCAAAGGTTCACAGATAGGATTTGAACCTAGACCTGTTACTAGTACTTGGGGTAGCAATTTAATTACTTCTGATATTACTACACTACTATTCAATTTTATGAACATTTACTGCTTAATATTTTTTTTATATTGTATTTGATTTAGAGTAAGTATTAAAGCTTTTATTAAACTATATATTTAATTTTTCAAGTTTATATAATGTTTACTATTTAATTTATATTAATTTAATATATAAAGCCTTTGCAATTAAAAGAGCCAAAAATGAAAATTAGGCTTTTATTATATTCAGATAAATTTTGACATGTGCTATATTTTTCAATTATAAGTAAGCATTGATTTGCATAATAAAAAATCAAAATATTTAAAAAAAAATTTCTTGGAAATTTTATACATTATAGGATTACCTGATATAATGGACTAATCAAATCACAAAAATTTTGATTAACCTGGATTAGTCTGAACAAAACAACTAACATCATATATAAACCAGTTTTGGCCCTTTCTACTACAGAGCCCATATAATCTAAAGAACATAGTAATCTAGATGCTATTAATCTTTATAAATATTTACTATTTAATTTATTTTATTTATAATAATTTAGTAGATAAAAACATTTATAAATCTAAGCATTTAAATAAGCTATTAAATTTAATAAAAATTTTATTTTATTCTTTTTTTTTTTTTTTTTTTTTTTTTAGGACTTTGGCAGTCTTGCCGAAATCTAATAGATTTATTATTACTAAAAATTCCTTTTTAATACATTTACAATCCCCAGACTTCGACCTCATCCACTAGCAAATAAATTTTGCGCCCAGATGTGACCAGCCGCATCAGCTTACATATAAGCCAAAAAAAAATTTGTCAGCTATAGTTACAAACCAACTATGCTTTATAACCTACTCCTTCAAAAACTCCTTCTCTGAGCTTCTCATAAAGAAGAATAAAAACAAGGAAAAGATTAAAATAGGAGACAAAACTAAATATCCAACAAAATTAACCAAAAACCAAAATTATACATCAAAGAAAAATAAAGCAAAAAGAAAAACCAAAGAAAAAGCAAAGAAAAAATAAACTATGAAAGCATTAATAATCGATAAAAATTATATAATACTGCGCAAGAAAACGCCTCGCCAAAGTATTATATGTACATAAAAGAAAACTAAAGGAATATTCTAGAATTTATTTTCTGAAGATTAGCCTACTCCATTGCGCTACATCTCAATATGCATCCATTCCTGTTTATTCACCTGCATGCCTTCTTCCCGATTAGAATAGGAACAACCATACTGATCTTTTGGAGAGGGTATGCTGAATTTCCCACTTTTCATCCTAAATTCTAGAAAAAAAAGACTTTGAGCAAGAATATGATAGCAGAAGTATGGTAAAATATGCTTTTGTAGCCAAAACTTTTAGAGAGTGTGTTGAAAAACTCATTTTTTAGTTCACCGCCTAGCCAAAATACTGTATAAAACCTTTGTTGACAAAAGAGAACTTCCACCAGAATTTCTTGTACCAAGGGTACCCATTGCCAGTTATCTTGCACAACTGACGCTTCTGGCTTGCTTGCCAAATATATAAAGGAGTCTCCTGAGTAGAGTTCAAAGCACAGAGGCACGGGCATGCCTTTTGGGCATGCTGAAAGGCTAATAGGCACCCTAATTATATGATATGCAATCAAATCATTGGCTAAAAATCATTAATAATATTTTTCTATTTTTATAAAATTCAACTCATAATATTACAATATTAGATATTATGCTACAATGAACGATCAACTATGCATGTAAAGCGCATATACTTTTATAATTATGTGCGACATAATATCGCATGTACTTGGTCCCAAGTCACCGAGTCTAAATTAAAACCCATGTTATAAAATCAAGTCAGACTGGACCAAACTTTTTATATTCCTATATATACAGTGGCCTACCATAATATTGTGGACACTTTTGGAATTTTAATTTCTCAAAACCGGGTAAGTAAACGCTGCACGAAATTCATATCACATGTTCGTTAGATCATAAGGCACAACATACTAAAATTTCACGTGATTTTATTTACTTGTGCAGAAATTATGCAAAAAAAACCCCGAACTTGGTTTTTTTATTATTGCGAAAACTTAAAATTTAAAATTTTTGTTTTTTACAATTTTTTTTTTTTAACAAAAAAAAAAACTAACTATATTTTAATATTTTAGGGACCCTCCTCTGGCTTCAATGCAATCAACAACCCGATCAAGCATGCTGACGACCATCTGCTGACACAACTCGGGTGGGATCTCGCACCACGATTTTTTGACGATCACATCCAACTCCTTGAGATTACCCGGCTTCGTTTTGCGACTTACGGACCTTTTCACTTCACTCCACAAATTCTCGATTGGGTTTAAGTCGGGGCTCTGTGGGGGCCACTCCATCACACGTATTCGAGTTTCTTTAATAGCTTCCTTTGCTGGCTTAGCAAAGTGGGGTTTGGCATTATCTTGTTGAAAAATTGGACGACCACGATTCTCTTTTCCTGGAAAATTTTCTACCGCGGGACGAACATACTTACGGAGAATTATAGCATGCGACTTTTCAGTTACAGACGACTTCAGAGGGACAAGAGGACCGACCCCGTACCAAGAAAAACAGCCCCAATACATATGGCCTGGACTACACTTAACAGTGGGTCCCACACAATCCTGTTTCCATTTTTCGTTAATTTCACGCCAGACAAGACCGTGAAACCCTTGGAAAATACGAACAGTAGTTTCATCAGACCATAGTACACGCTTGAAATTCTCTAAAGACCAACCTCTATGTTCAAGAGCCCAAGCTAACCTTTTTTCTGTATTCTCGGGCGAAATCAACGGTTTTGGAGTGGCGACACATGACATCAGGTTTGATTTGTGCAAAGCACGACGTATAGTACTCAAAGAAAATGTTTTTTCATTTTGAATGTTAAAAAGGTTTGTAATTTGTTTGAGATTTAGGCAGCGGTTACCGTTAACAACTAAACTCTTCAGGTTGTCCCGGTCGGTTTGAGCGAAATCAGGAGGACGTCCAGTGCGTTTTTTTTTTTTGCACCGCACAGGTGCCCGAGCCACGGTATTCATTTATTGTGTTCCACACGGCTGACTTTCCACAGCCAACAAAGGCCGCAATGGTACGAACGGAATCACCTCTTAAATGGCCATAAACTATGGCGCTTCTTTGTGCTTCGGTTAAGTCTTTCTTGCTTCCCATTATTCGTGAAAAAAAAGATTATCTATTGTTTTGCCCAATTCTGCTAATCTGTATTAAATAAATATACCTTTTTTATTTTGCGTAACGTTGCATAGGTATCACGCGACGTTCTGGCGAAATTTGAGCCGATTTTAATAAAAATTAAATTTTTTATGAATTTTTTTTTAAAAAGGAAATTTTTTGAAAATTTTCAAAAATCGATTTTCGCAATAATTCGAAAATAGTAATTTGGCTTGTCTTGTGTATAACTCCTGCGCGAGTTAATAAAATCATGTGAAATTTTAGTATGTTGTGCCTTATGATCTACCGAACACGTGATATGAATTTCGTGCAGCGTTTACTTACCCGGTTTTGAGCAATTAAAATTCCAAAAGTGTCTACAATATTATGGTAGGCCACTGTAACTATATAAATAACAATATCGTTTATAAAGGTTTTTTTGGCAATATCTCTGGATCTACTAAGCCAATTTGAGCAATTTTACCACCATTATAATCAGAAAAACTGCTTTTACAAACGCTACTTAGAAGTAAAAAGAGCTTATCACAGGGGCCATCTTTTTTTATTCATAAAAAAGTCACTTTTTTTTAATACTAACTCACATTATACACCTAAAAGTGGACCTTTTTTCTATGAATCAAAAAAAATGGACCCCGCAGAAAGGATGAAATTACTCCAAATCCAATTAAATTTCCGTTCTCATTTACAACATATACAATACGTGTAAAACTAGATTTTCCTATTGTCATATATAGTAATTTTATCATTTACAATTCCGTATTGAAGTTCCTTTATTGAGTTTCGTCAAATGACATCATTTGACATATGCATGTTGAATACATGCGGATTAAATATTCCATTTTGTCCATTATGTCCATTTTAAGACATAATAAAATAGCTCTATTTGCTTTTTTTCTCAAATATTTCTTGATTTGAATATGTCATACAATACAGCCTAAAAGTTGATTATGTAAAAAATTCACAACAAATATAAATATATCAATGAAAATACATTCATAAAAAAATTATTTGATATCGAATCACCACAAATATGACATGTAAAATTAACGACAAAGGATACAACCTCATCAAGAAATTTGAAGGATTTCGTAGCGATTATTATGTTGATCCAGCGGTAAATTTATCAATTTTTTATTCTTTTTTTTTTTTTTTTGTAAAGTAATATTAGATAAAATATTTCGTTGAAATTAGGGTAACAAAACTATTACTATGGCCATTAACATCATGCTCCTCATACTGAAGCTCAAGGTGAAGAATTACTCAGAGAAGACTTAGTGATTGTCGGTTAATGATTGCCATCCGTCCGTACGTATGCAATTATGTTTTAGATGCATCGAATTATTTTGATTTGCATTGCATCAAAAAAACATAATCGTATCAAAAACATAGTTTGTCTTCTCACGTGCCGATTTTGACTTCGTTTTTTACATGATAATTTTATTCTCGCTCTGATCTCTTTATTGAATATGACATTATGAAGAACATGATGGGGGTAGTGCTCCACTTCACCATTTTCTCTTCTATCATGACATACTTGTCCTTTTTTTTTATGTTTACGTGTTATTTACCAATTTGTTACTATGTGCTCACGTGTATTGCTCACGTGACTAAGTAAAATGATGGTCGAATCCACGCTATGGTGTGGCGCATTCAATTTTTACTTCTTTTTTTTTCTTTTTATTCTTTTCAAGTTCGAGCCTACACTGTGGTGTGGAGCATTCAACATACTACGCAAGAGTACTAGGTGCAATGAATTTGAAGGGGAGGGGATGGTGGGTCAATCACGAATAAACCAAATCCGCGAAAAGAACAAGTGAACAAGTAAGAAAGCGCTAAGCTTCCCAATTTACGCCACATGTATCTTTTATAGTGATACGGGCTGATCCCAAAGTAGTGATTGTACCCGGGTCGAGTTTGCAATCATGACACTACTTATACTACTAATCTTATACTACTAATTAGCAATTAGCAAATATCATAATTTGCAATTTTTTATTAAAAACAAAAATGGTCTCACATATATATTTCGAATGTCTATTTTCTATATTTTTGTAATATATGCTTATTACTTTATATACAGTAATGTAAATTAGCTATTTGAGAATACCGATATGCACTACGTGAAAATTATGCACAGTTTCAAATTTATTCTCACACGTCTGTTTAACTGAAATAATAATAACGTGTGAATTAGATTTGTATGAGTTATTAGTGAAGTAATTTAATTCACTCTCTAATTATTAAAGGCGTCTATATATGCATTTTAAAAAACAGATTATTCTCACGATGCACTACGTACAGTATGCAAGTGCAGAGTGCGTACATTTGACGTACGTATGTACATGTTTTTATTGACTAATGTCAAGACACATATTCATTTAATTTCTACATAATTACGTAATTAAATCATATATCATACATTATATATACAAAATAAAATTGAAATATAATGTAAGTTTTATCGTCATATGAACAAAATGATGGGAAAGTGCAGGATTTACTCGCATTAGGATAATAATTTCATGTTAATTCGTTACTTTTAATTCATTTTACAATAGTAATTACTATTATTATCACAATTTTTAATAGATTAATTATTATTAAATTTGTCATTACTAATTAGGAAGGTAATTTATTCCATTGACGTTTTAATTACGGAAATTACATATTTAAAAATTATTTGATGGTTCGAAAAGCATTGCACGCATGTTTCTTATAATTGGAATAGTCCGGTCTGATATACCGGAGTTTAATTTTATTTGATGGATGCAGATTATATTAGCTGTTGAAACTGAAACGGGATATGCTCCCGGAAATAGCAAATAATATTGCGCTGGGAGATCACCGTAAGCAGTTGAGTTTGTGCGGCTTAGCGCTGGCCGGTGGTTTCCCGCCTGCGTAACGCAGGCCGGCCGTTAATATGAACATGTGATGTGTGTGATGTGAATTGACATTCACTAGTTATAGTTATGAAAATGGCAGGTTCATTTAGCTGTGATTTATGTGCTATTGAAATTGAA
>QKWP01000512.1:268677-289014 GCA_003550325.1 Gigaspora rosea | reverse complement strand
TTGTTAGGTTGTTCGTTAGAGTATTGGTCGTCTTCTATATCGGTTTCCATTGGTATCCGGTTTTCTCTTGTGTCGTTGTTGACAGGTTCATGTAGTGGTGTTGTTGCCTACATAGTCGGCAACAGGTTTTTGAAGGAAGTTGGTATTGCGAAGGCTGCGGAGTAATTCCTTTTCCTTAATATAGTTAGAGTTTATGTTGTGTGGGGTGGGCAAGGCCCAAATATCACTGTAACAGTCAGGCTTGTAGTACGAGTTTTGTGTTTTATTTCTGCTGTTTGTTTATTTCCGATTTTTGATGATGTACAGGAGAGAGTTCCTATATGGGATAAAGATATTTATACATCATATATATTGTAAATTTAATATTAAGTTTTAATACTTATTTAAATAAATCAAAATTAATATTGGTTACATATTAATGTTATAGTAAAGATTATATGCAAAACTACAAGCCCAGTATTTTTATTAGTGTTAAACATATGTTTTAACATTCATTTTTTATATTTTTGCTTTTTTTTTACTTTGTTGAGTTGATCAAAATTCATAATTTGATTGGTTGATCATTTGGTTACAATAAAATTGATCATCAAAATCGAATTACACAGGATATTTACCTTTAAGCAAGGTTTAGTAAGTAATTTAGGCAAATGCTCAATAAGTAATTTATGCAAAAATTTAATAAATAATTTGAGCAAAGGTTTAGTAAATAAATTTTAAGTAAAGGTTTTGTAAGTTGAGCAAATATTTTGTTATTTACTTTGTGCATAATAAAATTTTTATTTATTTTGTCAAATAGAAGTCTATAAATATTTATTTTTTATTTTCTAATTTCAAAATTTTAATATACAAATAAGTTTTTTTAAACTATTATCTATTTTTGAAATACTCTATTTTTTTAATTTTAAAACAACTTATCAGGTTTAATTCCAATTTCTAGTCCAAAATATAATATGAGAGGTTGCAACACTATTTTAAGCATAATAGCAATACTATTACATTTTAGTAGTAATGCAATTCAATACTTGTAAAATTAACTTAAATCAGTTAGTTGACTTAACTAAATCAATTTTTAGTACAAAATTTTTTATTAAATTCTTAAAAAAGCCGGCCCAGCACAAAAAATAATTGGTGCATTAATATACAATATAATTAACAATTCCAAATTAATAATCAACCCAAGTTGTCTTAGTTAAGCTAAGCTTTTAAAATCAATTTGGATTATTTAAAACAATAATAATATAAGCTAGATAAAGGGTGTGGCGACTTAGGGAAGTTGGTAAGTTGTCACCCCAAAGTGAAAGATCTAGGGTTCAAATCCCACTGGCGACGTTTTGGAAAAATAGACCTGTGTTACGGTAACCGTTTCCTGTCGATCGGTTGGGTATATTAACTGTAGTCCTTGGTTACATCTCGAATGGGAGCTTTCGGGCGAAGTTGTGCCCGGTGACACAGATAAATCCAAGGAACTGATAAAATGGAAACCCATTTGGAAAGTCCCGAGTAAGGAGGTAGCAACGATCTTTGACGGTGCTACCAGAACTGGAATATCGGAAACCGGAGCTGGAGAACTGGACGATATGACCTTCGGAGGAGAGGGTCCACCAAGCTGGCCGCCGGAGTCGTACCGGAGGAAAAGGACCTATGTTCTGGAATTAGGTACCAGGGAAGAAAAACCATAGTAGCACCTAATGCTAGGTAGATTATCCTTTTTGGTCTATTTGTTTTGTATTTTTGGGCACCCGGTGATGGACCGGTAGGAAAGTAATGGTGGGTACCGGGGTCGGTGTGAACCTTACAAGGGCAGAAGTAGGTAATGGTAGCGGTTAGGTACCCCTGACTGCAAGTTGCTTGCCTCGGTGAGTGCATAAGTTACCGAAGTATAGGTAATACCTGTGTAGGACTGCTCTACCAAGTTTACCCGCGAGGATAAATTAGTCCTAAGGGGATGTAGGTAGCATCCGGAACTGTCTTCGACT
The DNA here is from genome assembly GCA_003550325.1 of Gigaspora rosea. Classification (NCBI taxonomy): domain Eukaryota; kingdom Fungi; phylum Glomeromycota; class Glomeromycetes; order Diversisporales; family Gigasporaceae; genus Gigaspora; species Gigaspora rosea. The sequence goes on along the minus strand of QKWP01000512.1, from coordinate 287,038 downwards.
GACTAACGTATCGGAGGGCTGTACCGGTGATCACAAGTAGGATTGACATGCGAAGCGTTGGACCAGAGGGTTTAAATAGGCAATCCCCTAGTTGGGTTGTAGGTATGGCAATTAGTGTAGAACCTTAGGGCGGACTACTTAAATTAGACAACCAAAAGTTGTATATGTGGCTAGTTGTACTCTCATTCAATGTAACTCAATTGTGGGTGCGCCCAAAGAGGCACCCTTGATCCACAGGCTTGATTAAATAAACTCTCACCCAAAGCGGAAACTTTAATACAAAAAAAAAAATAAAATAATATAAGCTAGATAATACTAAAGTATTTTAACACATAGTATAAGATATACATTTATATTTCTTTTACAAAAAAGTATTAAGGTTTAAAGATATAGTTAGAGAAAGGAATAAGTAAAATATCTAAACCTAAACTAGATAAGATTTTTAATAATATGTCAAATAGAGCTGCATATTTTTCTGGATGGATAGATTAGTTTTTATTAATCAGACAGAATTTTGCATTATAGTCTAATGTATTAATCACATATTATATACTGTTACAAGTGACTATAGCTTTCAATATGGTATTTGCAACACAATACCATAGTGATAGGAATCTTGTAAGGGTTAGAAAAAATATGAAGTAGTATGCAGGTAGAATATTACTTCACTAAAGTGGTTTATTAAATATTTAGTAAAGAGCAAAAGAATATTTATTTGGCAAAAATATATTTTATTTATTTAGGGGCATGCTATTTATTACGTGATTTTTACTATGGATACATGGTCAAAGGTAGTGATCACGTCTATATATTATATTAGTTAATTAGAATTAGATAAAATGACCACACTATACATGGATAGGAGTGGCTACTAAGTAAAAAATATCATGTGATAAATGGCACGCCCCTTAGATACAATATCCAAAAGATAAAACTATTCCTAAATATTGGAGAAGAGAGAAAGAAAAATCTGAGTCTAATATACAGAAGGGTGAAAAATTAGAGTTTATATATTTTTTAGAAAAGTACAAGTGTAAAAGTATAAGAGTATAAAAGTAAAGTAAGTATAAAAGTATAAAGTATAAAAATATAAAAAAGTAGTATAAAAGTATAAAATTATAAAAGTATAAAAGGCCATTTTATACTAGTGTTCAATTATTCTATATCTCTTTTTATATTATACTAAAATATTCTTTTAGAATGTTCTAATACTCAAAAATTAGAAACATATTTTATAGCAATAAAAAGTGAAGAATAAAAACTTCATTATCAATTGTTTTATAAGGAATTAATAGTCAAAATAACTTGTAAACATAAAATAAAAGCAACTATTATTGATCCATTATACATATTTTTAAACAGGTACATAAAGAAGAAATTAAAATAATTAATTGTATATGAATATTTTAATTAATTATAGTGAAATGAAGACTTTACTATACAGTTGAAATAACAATCCTCTATTGGCAAAGTTAACAAAAAATTTTTCTCTATCTATTAAATTCTTAACATTATTATAAATTAGCTCAGTGACCAGATTTTGAGTCACAACCAAATTAAGACAATTTAAAAAGAATTTGGTTTGATCAGAATTGCTTGAGGTTTTTTCATAAACAATTTCTTGAATCATTTGGAAAATATTTTCAAAAAGCCAAAAATCAAACATTTTAGTATAAGAATATTTATAAAAGTATAAAGCAAGAACCTGCTTCACCTCTAATAATAAATACAAATATAAAAAATTATTAAAAATCACTATAAAATAGAGAAGTTAAACATTTAATTGTTATACCTCTATTATAAAATAATATATACAGTCAAACCTCCATAAATGCAACTCATAGGGACAAGCTTACAATGTGATTTAGGGAGGTTTGCATTTAGAGAGAACCAATTAAATTGTAGCTTTAAAAATAGATCATCAAGTTTGTATAACTTCTACTAAAAACTATATAATCTATCTTAAATACAAAATTTAATTGGCTATGTGCATTTAGAAAGGTTAGTGTGATATAAAATGTTATTTAAGAGAACATGCATTTACAGAATATAGAACATGCATGTTGTGCTAATAATATCTTATGGAAAAGAAAAAACATGCATTTAGGGAGATATTGCATTTATAGAGGTTGCATTTATAGAGGTCCAACTGTACCAATTCTAAAGGCAATTTGTAACTTTTTTGTAACTTCTTTAAAGAGAGGATCTAGACTTGATGAACATTTAATTGTTACACCTTTACTATAAAATAAAATATACCAATTTTAAGGCAATTTTTAACTTTTTTTGTAATTTCTTTAAAGAGAGAATCTAGACTTGATGAACATAAGAATTCATTAAATAGAGATATTAGCAAATATAGAATTAATAGATGAATTTGTTATATTCGGATTAATTAGAATTGGATTTGGGTTAAGCCAAATCTATACTACAAGAAAGGGCTGGGGAATAAAAAATTTTTCAGATGCTGATAACCCTTTCATTAGATGGCAGTGCCAAATAACTAACAGTAATAATAGTAAAGTTTCAAGAACAGGTTTCTACTTAACAGGTTTTGCTTTTTTTATCTACTTATTTACATCATATTGTTATCCTATACAGTATTTACTTCTTCAAAGATAGTAGATAACTAGAGTGATTTTAGACAGTGAACTCTTTGTGTAATATTATTTGCTACTGTGATTTATCTAAGTCAGAAGGGCATTTTTTAATAAAACTTAACAAAGAAAATTTAAAGCAATTTGCAGTTACAAAAGATGCTACAATTAAAAGTATATGAGGATACTAGTAATTGTTTAATTTGTGTTGTAAATAGTTGTATTTTATTATTGAAAGAGTATGAAGACTTGATGTTGAACTTGGGATTCACATTGGCTGCTTTTATACTTTTTGAATTTTTCCAAATTTAACAGACTATATCTACTATCTACAAATTTGATTTATGAATTATAAGCCAAGTTGTATTTTGAGTACATGATTTTTTCTTTTTGATCATGCAGATAAAGATCAACTATTTTTTTCTTGGAGGGTACTCTTAAGACCCAACATATTTTATACTCTAGAAATACAATTTTTGGTTGCTTTTAATAATTTCATACTAATACAAAATATTCTAGTTCTAATTCTAACTTTCTTAGTTTTATCTCTTCAAAGTAAACTAAATTATTTTTTCTCCAAATTTATTACAATGATCAGCACAAAAACAAGAGCTTTGAATTGTTTTTTAAAAGATTTCTTAAATTTTGATAATTAATTTCAAGATCTGATCTTTAAAAAAGTTATAAATATTTTTATATGCAAATATATTTTCAAAAAGATCTATATTATCAAATTTAGCAATCTTTCATATATTATAGCCTATTAATAGTCTTCTTTCTGGATGTACTTTTTAATATGATCTTTTTTAATTGTTAGTCATAACATGTGTATGAGATACTACATTTGCAGTACAGTATATAAAATATTATATAAAATAGATAATAATTTTAATTATAGCACAATAAGCTTATTAAACAAATATTTGTTTTAAAAAATGCAGTATTCAATATTAATGTAATAAAAATATAGATATTTTAATCACTTGAACTATATCAAAGTTTTTTATTGCTAATTCTCTTTTTCTTTTTTGTATTATAATATTATGTTTTTAATAAAGCATAAATTGGCCTTTTAACAACTCAAACAAACAACTAGTAGCTATACTTTAATTTCTAATGCTTTACTAATTTTTAATTATAATTAAAATTAATACAGTATTGTTTTAAATAAGTTAAAAGTTTTTTTATAATTATTATCTATTGATTCTGAAATACTTAAAAATTAATTTTTAACAAGTTTAAGTTAATTTCTTTTATTGTTATGTTTAATATTATTTGAAAAGGAGATTTATTGGTTTATTTACTTTCAAAAAAACATCTACTCTCTAAATTAAAGATCTAAAGCTGAAATAAGGACGTGAAATTCTGTAAGAAATTCTACTTCGGCTAAGCAAACAGCCAAAGTTGCCCTTGTGTTTTTTTTGTTTTTTTGTTTTTTACCCAGTAATATAAGAATTGCTCGTTATGCTATGATATTTTATTGATTCAATTGTATAAATTATATTGTATAAAGCACATCATTATAATTTAAATATATGAATATATCACAGGAATTATGTGATAATGCCGTGTGGATATATTCATCTCCTAATTAATTGTGCTTTTTTCAATTGCCGTATGTGACTCAGATAAATTTTTCCCCTCATTTACATTAAAGAGCCAGTACTATAGTTCATAAATCACATTAACATGAGGCCCAGTGTATAAAATCTGAAAAAAAATTTTGTGCACATGTGCACATTGGAAAAATTTTTTTGTGCTCACTTTAAAAATTTGTATATAAAATTGTGCACAACCTATATGTTAATTAAGAAAAATCTTTGTGCACATGTGCACATCCAATTTAAAAAATTGTGCACATGAATTTTATTCACTGATGAAGTCATACCACGAACTTCTGGCTCCGGGAGGCCCCAATTTTATTTGCTGTAACTCTATTCTCCAGCTTGGTCGATGAAATGACTATACACGTTGCCCTTGTGATTTAATAATGCATATAAGAGCATGAATTTGAATTTGATCATCATTATAATTAATATATTTAAATTCATGTTCTCAACAAGAAGATAAAGGTGTTGGGGTACAGAAATGGAAAGAATAGTAGGCGAAGGAAATGCTACTAGGGAACCTGGTAGTGCAGTAGGGAACACTAATAGATATAGCACGCGAAAGGTAATATAAATGTATTAATAAAGTAAAACTGAATAAAGTACGCCACTGAGCGTCTCCATAGGAGATCAAAAAAAAAAAAAAATTCATGTTCCAAAGCACTAATTTTCGTAACATTCTTTGACAAAGTACTTAATAATGCAGCAGCACTTTCAATCCTGAAGAATGTTAAGTGCCGTGAGAAAATTGCCACTTTGTACTAATGAGAAAAAGATTTCTGCTTAAATGCAAGAAATATAGAAAAACATAATAAGGTTTCGGTTTAACTGGCTTGGGATTGATCCATTCTCTAACTTTCTCTTCTAAAGGTGATAGATCAAGAATTTTTAGGAACTTGCAAATCCAAGTAGCGTTTTGGAAATTTGCTATTCATCCTACATTCTATTAAACCGAATTTTATCGTATTCACTAAAAGATGAAAGATTTAGAAATGAATAAAGACCTTCGATCGAATGATAATAATCTTGCACTAGTGTCGGTTTACAAGTGCACATGAGTTTAAGGAAGAAATTCATTATTTATATTCTTGAGTATAATCTCCATTAATTCGGGGATATCGCCCATAAGCATTTTCGATGGCATGAGTTAGTTTTGTGTTAATAGAAATAAAAAGGAACTTTAGGAAAGATGTTAAAATTCTTGTTTCAACATTTATACTATTACGGTATCTATCCATTTTAAAAACCTGATCTGCTCACTTATAAACAAGTGAGTGCTAACAAGAAAAAACCGGGTTTGAGGCTTTTGAATTTACTGTATACCTTAACGAACTCAGCCTCTGAAAAATATAGTCAATCGATGCACAATTACTACAATTCAAAATCCAATTTTTCAGGGGCTGAGCCCATTAAGTTATAAACGCAAAAGCCCAAATTTGTTAAAATATTTAACTTATGTATTATCTCATCTAGGCAGTCAAACAAGTCTACTGCAAAATTATCAGTCGGTCTTTTTTTTTTTTTTTTACTTAATAAATTGAATTTTACTTATTGGTAAAAATATTTAGTTATCTTGAGCAAAATTTATCAATATTGGCCCGTCAGACCAGACCTGATGCATTCCAACCCGAATTGGCTATTTTTAAATTAGGATTAATTTTTTTTATTCATAGATTTAGTAGACTATTACATGTCCGTAAGGACTGAAGATCAACTCTTCAAACCTACGTATGTATGTAATATGCAATTTAACTGTTAATATTAAGTAGTATTTTATCTCGGTGATAAAGTCCTAAAGATTGAGTTGCGAATGTTTGGCTCGCATTTGAGATTTTGATCGATTTTTATTATAATTTTAGACTTTGATTTTTACAATTTTTATAGTTTGAAATTAACAATCAACAATAATATGTTCAAATGGTACCAATGGAACATATGCTTCCATTTCCGTTCTAGTCTTATCATATAAATCTAAATAATTGTATACACCCACGTAATTCAAGGTTTTGTTTCGTATGCAGAATTCGACTAGTGCTTTGGAAATTTTCTCGTTGCCAAGGCGATAAATTAACAGCTTTTTTAAAGGTGCATTGCAATGATCGAGAAAAATATCTGTATATGGCTCTATCCAATTATCCTCTAAGTCCAAATATTGTAATGTTAAAGGTAATATTTCTGAAAACGTCATAACTCGTATTTTCAGTTCTTCATCTTGTATGTCGTCAATACTGCACCATAACGAAAGAAATTGAAGTTTTTGTAAATCACCAATAAGCTTTATGAGTTGTATGGAAAACTCAATACCAGTAATGTTGAGATATCTAATATTTGGACAGGATGACTTAAGTGTTTCTAATAATAAAGATTCGTTCCAAATTCCTTCACATGATCCAAGTTTTAATCGCTGTAATAATAAACCAGATTTTTCTAAAATTTGTATTATAACCGATGCATCAACTATCTCTAAAGTGCTAATTTTATAATCAAAAATGTTTGACAGTTTCGTATCGCAATACCAAATACGAAGCGTTTCTAAATTCTTACAACTATTCAGTACATCGAATTCTGCACTAAAGTCTCAATTATCTATTATAACTTCTTGTAATGAGTTTTTTTGGCTTCCTAAAGCTGAAATTATGCCGTGGAATTCTGTAAGATACTTAACTCCAACTAAGCTAAACAACCTAAGCTGTTCTTGTGATTCAATAATATGCATAATTACATAAAATAGCGCTTGAAATAATTGTGGCTCATAATAATCATAAATAGAAACAAATTTTTCAAGTTTCAAAGCTCTAATTTTCGTAGCATTTTTTGCCAAGGTCCTTAATAATATAACAGCACTTTCAATGTTTGAGAATGCTACTTCGCTTAAAAATAGATATTGGAGTCGTGAGAAAAATTGTACATTTTGTCCTAATGAGCAAAATATCTCTGGTTTAAGTTTAAGAGAATCAGAGAAAAATACAACTAATTTATCCAAAGTAGCACCATTTTCAATAAATAAATTGAATAGTAAATTAATTATGAAATTCATCAATGTATCGTTTATCAATTCAACAAGCATCCATTCTACAACTTTTTTTTCTAAATTATATAGATCAAGAATCTTTAAAAATCTCGCATATTCAAATAGTGTTTTAGAAAATTCTGCATTTATCCAATATTTTTTAAAGCGAATTTTTCGTCTTCGCCAAGAGAAGAAAAGTATCTAGTAATAAATAATGGATTTTGATTGAATTGTGAAAACGAATCTTGCCATTTTGCACCAATATCGGCTCACAAGCGTGCATGAGTATAATGAATTAAATTCATTATTTAAATTATTAAGAATATTTTCCATTAATTCGGGCATATAGCCCATAAATATTTTTGAAGCCATTGAATTCAATTTGTGTTAATCAGATAGGAGTGATAATTACAGTATTTATGCAGCATAGCCTAGATAAACAAATCAAATCATGTGTAACCACTAATCGAAATTGTAATCATATGATAATCTGGCCTCCTAATTAAGACCGGGAAACCTTTGTTATATGTTCTTGTCGCAACAAAAAATTATGCAGTCGATTCGGCATATTACTGTATTATTAAAATCAAATACAAGGCCTATTTAAAAATTAACAAACGAAAGGCCAAAACCACTCTAGTATACCACTAAAAAAAGTTACGTATCTGAGTTTAAATTTCTCCGAACAAAAGGACCCATTTTCAAAACTAACAAGTATATAAATTCCATATTCTTTCTTACGTTTTACTAAATTAGAAAAATTATATCGAAACACTACATATACTACAATTTGAATGTAAAATTCGATGAAGTTTGTCATATAAATATATTAATTCTTTCGATTGCTATGAATTTTTTGCAAAATAAATCTATACTATTCTGGCAAAATATTTGTCCAAATTATCTTGTAATTGCAAAAAAAAAAAAACAAAAAAAAAACAAAACTAGATAAATTTATTTTTCCCGTCCATTCTTTTTTTCGCATTTTCAATCCTTTTCAGATAATTAATCAATCACCCAATTTTGATTCTCATTTAATATTTTTGATAGGCATTAAATTATTCAACTGCACTTTCATAATTGCGGAATTTCTTTCATTATTATTTGAAATTGGGTTCACATTTTGTGCCATAAATTTGTGAAATTGTTGTTTATTACTTTGTCTTTAATACATTAAATTTGAATTAAGCCAAAAATAAATCCATACCTTATAAAAAACAAAAAAAAAAAGGCACTTTAATCGTTCTAACAGATGTAACAAGTTTTTACACATAAGAAAACTGCGTTTTAAAATAAGGAATATGAGCAATGCCATGCAAAATTAATTAATTGGTTTTCTTAACCCGGCCAGGTCAAAATTTAGAAACTTCTAAAAAAATTTTTTACATGTTTTAATAACAGGAGGAATTTTTTTAAAAAATTTTTTTATAATTTTATAAATTTTATAAATGAATTTAAAAAAAAAAGCCAGTCAGCCTATAGCTGGTAGAAGAATTAATTTTACAAATTATTATGTTATGGTCTTGCCATTTTGCCGTAATTGTGGTAAGCCATAAAGCCGAAGAGCCATAATGGCACCGTAAACTGCAAAGCCATAGTGTCGTAAGCCGTAAAGCCATAATATCATAATGCTATAATGCCATAATGCAGAAATACTATCTGTTATAATACCATTGGTTAAAATGCTGTCTGCATTATGGTTTTATTAAATAATATAATATTAAATATTTTTTCAAAATTGATTTCTGTCAACTTCAGTGATTTAGTACATGTAATGACTATGAAAAAAGAGGTTTGCAGGTTTAAGTTTTATTTTGACTTAAACATCATGATTTATTTTTTGGCCAATTAGACAGTCTATATGTCATTTGTTTGAGAATGTCTTTAGCGAGCTAATTGGTCGGAAAATGGCATCATTGTTAACAGCATTTATAGTTTATATAAGATGATAATGCCTACATACATATTTACATGCTGCAGAATACACTTTAAATAACTTTTATGTAGGGATGTTAAGTGGTTCATTCAGTCCAGTTCTGGTTCAGTTCCAAGAAGTTCAAAGAAAAAACAAACTGAACTGAAGTTCATGAACTTTAGTTGAACTTTAAAGGTTAAACTTGGGTTTGAGCTTGAGTCCATAAACTCAAAGCTTGTGATGCCACAAAAATTGATTTTTGAAAAAGGCCTATTTCAGGTTCATTAGAGCAAACTAAAATTTTTTATAAGGAAGAGCAAATAAAATTATACAGTTATATTCCTTATCTGTTATAATTTCGTCTATTCAAAAAAAGTATCAAAAAATTTCAGGGTTTAAGTAAAATAGATCAAAAACTATTTTGGTGTCAAATTTTAATTTTGGGTTTCAAGCCTGAAATAATATTGTCCTTATGTATACTCAAAGCTTAAACTTTGGGTTAGCTTTAAGTTCAAACTCAAGTTTATGGACTAAGTTTATTTAATTTTAAATATAAAAAACCATGCTTAAAATAATTTTTTTACACTTTCTTAATTATATCACGAATTTACAGTATAATGTTTTCAATTTATTTTCAATTCATTTGGTGTAAATATTAATACCTTTTTTTGCAAAGAATTGAGTGAAAATATTATAATCATGTTTATTTAAATTTAATTCCTATTGATGCGAATTAATTACAACTTATATTAAAGTAAAAATAGTTGAAAATGACCAATAAAATTTTTTTAATGAATACATGATAATAACTCAAATATTTGAATACTCAACTACAATAGTTTAGAACAATATGTATTAAATATAAGAATTCGAAAATAGTGATAAATAGATACAAAATTTGCAAAATGTAAGTACTAATTAAATTTTTATATGACTGTAAATGTTTTAAATTTTGAGAAAGCCATCTAATAAATCTAATTTTGATTCTACAAGATAATAATTCAGTTATGTAGTTGCCAAAATTTATTTACTTAAAGTTAAAAATAAAATTCTATAAAGTATCTCTCAAAAATTTATTTTTTGATACTACAATATTTTATTTTTAAGAATGAATAAAAATCAAAAAAAAACAATTAGAAGCAAAAATGATATACTTCAGAACCACTAATACAATAAGCAAATTGACAAAATTACAAAAAACAATAAGTACTATCACTAAGCAAAAAAAAAACTTCCACAAAGTAGCACTACTAAAGCAATGAAAGAACAGTCACTAAGGTGCAAGAGAACTAAAGCAACAAACGAACTACAAAAAAGCAAGAACAAATAAGAAAACCATCACAAAAGTGATAAAATTGCTAAAATTAATTAATTGCAACATAAATTGAATTAACAAATTGATTGTTGTTTGTATATAAAAGAAAAAATCTCTACTTTTATCAAAAATTAATTGCAAATTCTTAATGTTAATTTGATTATTGATATTTACAGAAAATGCTACAAACAAAAGAATGATTAAAATAAAACACATAAAAACCAAATAAAAGTACAGAGCTTTGAACATGCTTGATTAATAACAATTTTGCTAATATATGCACAATTTGGATTAACAATTTCTTGATGTTGGTCAATATAATTATAATTGAAATCTTCATTACACATATTTGGCTATTGCTATTTTCATTAATGCTGAGCCAGAGATTAATTGTTAATAAATAGATAAATTGTGGTTGATTATATTGTTGAGTTGAGAAATTATCTTGAATATTATGATTTTGGAAAATAGAATCTGAATAGAAATTTTGATTAAAACATGATTTTATTGATAAAATATCAAAAAATTAGCATGAATGTTATATTTGTTATTTAATCATTTTTGAATACAAAATAAACAAAGTATCATTCTTGATTAAGTAAGAGCATCAATAATTATTTAATGCATAAAGCTGCTTTTTCTAAAATATTTTTTTGAATTGTATTAGCAGATAAATATAACTTGACTCATTTTTTAATAACAAGGTACAATACAAAAAAAAAATTTTTTTAGATTAAGTAGATTTATAATTAATATTACTTTAAAAACATTTAATAATTAGAAGATACAGAGCAACAATTAAACAAGCATCCACAATTGGAACTAGTACAAGCAACCTCCTTAATTATTGTAGTGATTTTTTTGACAATTTAAAATTAGGTTTGTAAATTACGTCAAATAAGTATTGTTATAGCGATCTTAATAAAAATAAGTAAAGAATAGAATGTCAATGATTTTTGAAGATTTTCCACTATTACTATTTTTTTTTAAACAATACATGATTGTTAAAATGAACTTTAACATGAGATTTTTTATTCAAAAATTTAGAATTCTAATTGAAAAGGTCTATTATTTCCTTTTAAACAATTCAAGTGTATAATTACAGCATTTGTTAATATCAATAACTTTCTATGACTGTAATTAAGATATTATTTAAAAATAAGATATCTCACAAATTGTTAAGATATAAAAAAGATAACTGTGTGATAAGATTTTTTGAAAATAATCAAGTCTGAATTTTCTGAACATACTTTGACTTTTATACTAAAAATCTTACTATTATGACTTCTAAACTAGCTAGTAAAAAAACTGAATCCAAAATTAAAACCCAAATATTAGCTTAACAGAAGACAACTATAGCTGTTATCAACAATATTTTACTGATAAATTTTATGTCAAATATAAATTAGATGTACCTTTTTCAAATCAAACACTTCTATTTCATATGGGAATATGAAGAATTAATTATTAAAAAAGAAATAAATTTAGAGATAAATTTGGAGATACCAATAGTTATGCTAAAAATTATTTTTTTATAGCCATTTGAGAATTTACTAGTACTTATTTATTTATTGTTAAATAATTTATTTGTTGAGATTAATGATTTTTACTAATTATATTCTCTTTAACAATATAGAAAACTGAAAACATTCTTATAAAGGTATATATTGTTTTATAATTTTGAGTTATATTCATTTCATGATAAATCATATTTTTATCCCTATTAATAATAGGTAATACAAGAAGAGGATTAAGTTCGTCAGATGTTTTTACTAAAAAAGATCGAGAACTAGCACTATCAGATGATGCCATGTTTGATAGTCTAGCTTCAACTTTAGATTAAGATTTGATTAAAATGGATCTAGTTTTAAATTTCTCTTCCTCGGTTAATGAAAAAACATATTTCACATGTCCTAAGACCCTACTTAATAACCAAAAACCAGCGTCATCAGAAGATACCATACTATTCTTAACTTTAGCTCAAGATTTAATTATTGCGAATCCAGTTTCAACTTAATCTTCCTTGGTTAATTAACCATTCTCAGTAACTTTAGACCAAGCACTTTACACATGTCCAAAGACTCCGAATAACAATATACCCACTCAGCTACAACAACAAAGTATTAACATCAATTTAAATGCTAAAAATAATCTGCATTGAAAATATATACTAAAAAACCTAGCATTTTTTTAGCAATTATTGCTGTATTTACTATATTTAGTATACTTATTGTAAAGATAATAATTAGCTTTGTTAATTCATACTTTTAAAATTTTTATTAAAAGTTTATTCTTTTGAATAGAATAAAGATAAAATATAGCAATAAAATTATACTATTAATAGCAACTGGAAATATATAAGTAAATTATATTATAAAATTTGATATTTAATTAAATTATTCTTAACATATTATTATATAATTATAATCATTTGATAAAGTACATGAAACATTGGCCCAAACATTTAAAAGTACTTTTTCTGAACAAGTAAGTATCTTTTTTATATTTAGTAACTTTTAATAGTTATTCTAAATAATATATTATAATAGATTAGAAAATCAAGTATATATCAAACAACTGAAAAGACTTATAAAGAGCTCAAGATTAAATATGAAGTTCTTGTGAAAAATAATGAAGATCTTGAAATTAATTATAAGAATACCAAAAAAAAGCTTAAAGCCACCAAGAAAGAAAATATGAAACTTGACAAAGAATTTACACTAAAGCAACAAGAGCTTGAAACCAACTATAAAAAATATGTGACCTTGACAAAAAACTTTCAATAAAAGAACAAGAGCTTAAAACTGCCAAGAAAGAAAATGCAAACCTCAACAAAAACTCAGACTAAAGAAGCAAGAACTTGAAACCACCAAGAAAGAAAATGCGAACCTTTAACAAAAAACTTACAGTAAAGAAACAAGAACTCAAAACTGCTAAAAAAATAATATAATCCTTAATAATAAACTCTCAATAAAAAACAAAAGCTTAAAACCACCAAGCAAAAAAAATTAAAACTTTTTACAATGAAATTAAATTAAAGTTTTAGAAAAAAAAAATAAAACCCTTGAAAATAAAACAAAAATCTTGAGAAAACAAAAAATAAGAGGCCGAGAAAGAAAAAAAGTATATGAAAAATTAACATTTGCATTTCAAGAGTTAGAAGCTGAATATAATAAAATAAAAGAAAAAAAGCAGAGAAGAGATACAAAAATGTAAAAAAATATTCGAAGATACAGTCAAGTTATTAAATAAAAATGAAGAATGCCCTTATTGTTAACAAACATATTCAATAAAAATAGAGATTTTTTTTATATACAAACAACAAATCAATTTGCTTCATTAATTAATTTATTAATATTGTAATTAATTATTTTTAACAATTTCATCACCTTTGTGATAATTTTTTTGTTGCTTTTTGTAGTTTTTTTGTTGCTTTAGTAGTGATTCTTGTGCCTTTAGTAGCAGCTCTTTCATTGCTTTAGTGGTGTTACTTTGTAGAAGTTTTTTTTTTGCTTAGTGATAGTACTTTTGTCTTTGTCTTTTGTTATTTGTCAATTCGTTTATTGTATTGGTAGTTCTAAAGAATGTACTTTATTTTTGGTTTTATTTTTTATTCTGTTTATTTATACAAATATTAAAATAAAATATCATAGTATCAAAAAATAAATTTTTAAAAAAGCACATAGAATTTTATTTTTAACTTTGTGTAAAAAATTGTTAGTAACATCTAACTAAATTGTTATCTTGTAGAATCAAAATTAGATTTATTAGGTGGCTTCTTTAAAATTTAAAACCTCTATTAAAGGAAATGTGTTTGCAGTTATAGATAGCAGTAAAATTTCTTTTTTTAATAAAAATTTATTGTTGAAATTGTTAAAATTATTTGATAAAATTGGTGAAATTAATGAAATTAATTTTTAATATCAAAAATTAATTTAAATTATTAATTAAAACTAGGCTATGAAGTCTGGGTCCGGATGGACCCAGACTCAAACCATAAATTTTGAAAATTTCAGACCCAGACATAGACCCAAACCTAAAATACCAAACCTGAACTGGACTCAAACATAATTATAGGTTCAGACTGGGTTCAGTTCAAAGTTCACGAACCTATCCAGGTCCTGATTAACAGTAAAAAAAAAAAAAAGATAAAAAATTTCTTATGCTAATCTGATCTGTAATTTGGCTTAGATCATAAATATATGTAGTACAAAATATAAAAAAAACTTAAAAAAAACCCCCCAGTACCGATTTTTAATTTGTTGTTTTGATGTTATAATTTTTAATATAACTTACCAATTACTATAATACTATACTTGTGATTATCTTATTGGAGTTAGTGCTCATACCCGGATAACTCTGTATCTAAAAGGTTGTAACCTTTAACAAAATCTAATAACTGGATTCTATTCAAATAAAAGAATAATAGTTATATCCAGAATATTTATATTATAATGCATTAATCCAATAAAGTAACTCTATATCTCCTTATAATAAAATTGTCATCTTATCACGTGTGCCCATTACATTTTTACCAATCATTCCGATCATGTGAAGTGAATTGTAGTATAGATATTGTATTAATAGAAATAACGGCGATTTGGATTTTTTCCTTTTTTTTTAGTATTAGTGTAGTAGTGTGGCCATGGTAAATACGTAAATATAACGTATTGAGCATTGATAGAGCATGGGTGTGAAAAAATAAGATTTATCTAACATGTTAAATATAGGTATGTCATACAATAAATTTATCCTTATTTGCTTAGATATATTATTTATGTATAATTATGACAGATATAACCGGTTATATGTCTTAATAGATATGGCGTGCGAATTTGTGTTGATAGATTTAATCTCTTATTAATATATAATTATGATATATGCAACCGGTAAATCACGTGCTAAATAAATATATGTACTAATAATTATTTAGAAATCTGTAAAATTGTATGAGTACTATAAAATTTACGGGTGATATGATCGACAATCATATATTATGATATTATTTAATAAAAATTTGCAAAGCTTGGCTTGCTAAACAGGAATATGAATGAATTAGTTTTACTATTATAGAAATTATGTGCCACATGCAAATAAATTTTACTGTTATTGGTGTATCGTAAGTATTTAATATCTGTGTGCTATAAAATTATGTGATGCTAACGATTAGATTATGTACAATAAGATTAGTTATATAGACGATAATTAGTTAATCTTACTAAACGAAAACATATGTGAATGAATTTTAAGTCATGAGAATTGTATGTTGCGTTAATTAATTTTTGTTGTTAGCGGATTGGAAATTTGTACATTGTAAATGCTTGGCAACATTGTAACATAGAATATACATGTGCTATAAAATTATGTGTGATACTGTAATTTTAGTAGAAATCAGTTGGGTTTAATAATGGAGATCTATATAATTGAATTTTACTGTTATAGAATTTGTGCGGCATGCGAATTAGTATCAGAAGATTTATATGTAATTGTTATGATACAGAAATATAATGACAAATGTAAGCGGTAAATCTTTTTTTATTATAAGGAGAAAAAAAAATTAAAACTGGTGACACTATGATTTAATTATAGCTAATATAATCGGTAAATCATATACTATAATTTAAATGGAAATTAATTAAACTTACCAAGCTAGAGTATACTTAAATGAATTTGTTAAATTTCGAGATTGGTGTCTTTTAGATATATTAGTATAGATATATAGATAATATATATCTATAATAGACTTGATTAGTAAATAACATTATGAAATTTAAATAGAATAAATTACAATACCGTGGTATTGATTACGTATTAATAATCATTTATGTATGCATAAGAAATATTCTAAAAAATTTAAATAATATAAATATTATATACGTTGAATAATTCAATGCGATTAATTTATTTTGTATAATAGTATAGATATGTGAATATATATCTCCTTATAATATATATATTATATGTATATATATTTTTATTTTTTAATGAATTAACCTTTTCCATTTGGAATTGAGTTTATTAATTTTCTTTCATGGTTTAATTCTGTCAATTATATCATTAGTTAATTAAATAAATCTCCCTATAATAAAATTATCATCTCATCATGAGTGTTCTGTACATTTTTACCAATCATTATGCATGTGTGAAAATTAGATGGCATGAATAGTCATGGTCACATGTCATAAGAAATTCACAATATTGATGGCCTTTATAACATATAGTATCATGATTAATTGCTTGCTTGGTAAGTATAAGTGTGTAAATAAATTTTAGCTTTTAAGGGTATGAATAATTGAATAATTCATATTAATAAACAATTACCGGTACGACTAAATGACAAATCTGTTACACATTAATTATGTTATGTAAATGATCAGCAGATTTAATATATCGTCATAAACGATGAATTTCCCACGTTCTGATTACAGCTTTTTGGCAAAGCGATTGAATTTTTTTAATGAATCAGCTGTCGATCAATTTGATTTTTAATAGCAATTCATAATAGAGACCACAATAATTTGATCAAACTCAACCTTAAAATATATTATCTGTCGAATAGGTTTGTAACAGAATTTTTTATAGTAATTCATGATAGAAATTATAGTGATTCTAATACAAAATAATTCACCTTTTCATCGTTACTGGAATAGTGAATTCTGTAGCGAAATTTAGAAAATCGAGTTTCATTCATTATGGGCACTTTGTCTTTGAATTAAATTAAGTGGAAGATCGCAGATAAAGGGTATAAAATGATCGACATTTTATAATAAATCACAGCAGAATTTAATAGTAAATTTCTATAGTGTGCGAATGGGGCTTGCTTACATATAAAAGTAATTTTTTTATTAAGTAACTCTTTCTTATTGCTTAATTGAAAGTTGTAGAGCAAATTATTGTGATTCTAATGGTAGTAAAATCATCAAAAATCGGTTTGATAGATCATAAGATACGAGTATTTTTCAATTGTTTACTATAGAGTTTTTTCTTATGAATTGAAGCACATGACGTTCCACTTACTATATAAGGTAATAGTCACATGCCCGCCGATTTTTACTATGAAATTTGTTCCCTTTAACTGCGGACTACTAATTAACTGAGATGTGGATAATGTTAATGTAAATCATATACTATGTATTGCCAGAATAGTAAGGGTTATAACAGTAATACATGATAGAAACCATATAATTCCAATGTGAACTAATTAAACCCTAATACTGTATTGTAATTATTAGAATAGTGCACAAGTTTTATATGAGAGTTTTTAACAGTAATTCATGATATAAACCCAACGTATTATCCGTTGAGTAGGTGTAACAGAATTTTTTTTTATAGTAATTCACGATAGAAATTACATAATTCTAATACAAAATAATTCTTTATTATTATGAAATAGTGAGTTCTGTAGTGGAATTTTAAAAAAACGAGTTTCATTCATTATAGACACTTTGTATCGTAAAGGGCCTAGCGGCGATCCACAAACACTTGTTGTTAATATAAAAAATGATTTATGCAGGAAGTTGTACAGTACTTTGTATATTCTATTCTAACTTACATATTCATCAGGTGTCATTAGTGGCCAGACAAAGAAGATCTATGGTGCCAGTGGCTTTAAACCTCCAATCATGTGACTTTGTTCACTTTTGTTTAAAAGTCATGTAATATAAGTATATCCAATCAAAAATGCACAGTTGGCTTGTTTTTTTTTTTTTTTTTTTTTTTTTTTTTTTTTAGTAAGCAATTTTTTTTAAGGCAAAATTTTTTAACAGCCCAAAAAGCAGTGTCACGTGACCATAATGCTGCATTCTGATTGGGTTAAATTTTAAAACATATATGTTCACATTTTTACAATTTACTAATAAATTGTCAATTTTTAAAAGCCTACTGCTCTACTAGTTTAGCTTTAAATTAAAATCTAAA
>QKWP01000512.1:229314-268244 GCA_003550325.1 Gigaspora rosea | reverse complement strand
TTTTTTTTTTTTTTTTTTTTAGGGAGCGACTTTTATTTTTATCTAGAAAGTATTTTTATTTTTTAAAGAGAAAATTTATTTATTTATTTTTTCTGTTAGCTAGTGAATAATAAAAATAATAAATAGTTAAATAGTAAATAATTATAATGCTTTTTTTTTTTTTTTAGGGAGCGACTCTTTTTTTGAGACCAAACGTTTTATGACAGCCCAATAAGTTGTATCACGTGACCATTATGCTGCATTCTGATTGGGTTAAATTAAAAAACATATACATTCACATTTTTACAATTTACTAATAAATTGTCAATTTTTAAAAGCCTACTGCTCTACTAGTTTAGCTTTAAATTAAAATCTAAACCACAAGTTTTATTTTTTAGATTATAAAGAACAAAACTTGTAGATTAGTTTTACATTTTATAAATTTTTGAAAGAGGAGTAGTATTTTTTGCAAAGCTATTTTTTATGGAGATTTAAAGCTGCTGGCACCATAGGTGTATTTCAAAATAAATAAGAGTTTAAAAAATCTTATTTGTGTATCAAAATTTTGAAATCGGAAAATAAAATAGGGTATTTAGAGACTCCCATTTGACAAAATAACTAGAATTTTTTTTATAATACAGATCAACAAACTATTTAATAATAATAAACTGATATTAGAACAGTATTGATTAACAATAAAATAATTTATAATAATGAATAAATATATTCAAATTTTAATTAAAAAATAAATAATATTTGTACATCTCTTATTTGATAATAAATATGTAGTCTTCTTTCATAGTAAGACATTCATCTAATTGGTTAATTTTTGTAGATCTACCTGTGAGACTCCATAATAGTTAACCAATCAAATTATCATTTGATCAATTGCATAATTTATACGTAATTTATATAGTTTAAAGTACTTTGTTCAACTTTCAAGTTTTTTTAGCTTCTAAAGTGTTAATTTTCGCTATATAAAAATAATAAAATATAACAAAGCACTTATTCAAAGAGAAAATATGCCACAACTTACTAGACCATTTGTTATTACTATTTGCTAAAAAGCTTCAACTCAATGTTGAAGAGTTTTTGAAAGTTTTTTTTCTAAAGCCCGATCTAACTATACTTTGCCAAGTTATCTTTAAGGGGAGTAACAAAAATCAGGTGATTTTTTAGGGGGGAGGGGGGTAAAAAAAAGTTGAAATTATATATAAGAACCTGACTATTTATATATTAAGAAAGAGGGAGGGGGGTAGGCCTCTGATAAAAAATAATCAGGTGATTAATAACACTGCCCTAATTAGGTAATACAGTTTACTCAAACTGTTATAATGGCATTGCCATAAACAGTTCAAATGAATTCAAAGAGCATTCTAAAGAGATTAGGTCTGTTGAAGCTGAAATTGAAGTTGAAGATACTAACTTCACTTTGCCTTTTTCTAAAGCAATAGAGTCGTTAGCAAATATTTTATATGAGCGAGAAGTTAAAAAAAAAAAGTCAACAATATATTTATTGTAGGATTCAAAACAACTATGTAACAAAAAGATAAGAGATTAAAGTTGTTTTTCAAGGAATTGTATTATCGTCTAACCTACTTTTTAAAAGTAAAGATCACAGATACAAATAAAAAAACAGCTTTTATTCTATTTTCTGCAACAAGTTTGTGAATAATATGAAAAGTGATATAACAATATATTTGGATTCTGTTAGTGCATCTAATTTCTTCTAAAGATACTCTTGCTAATTTAGGTATAACAATGACATCTTGCACAGTTACTTGGCATAAAACAACCATATCCAAAAAATATGCTACCACTATTGATTCAGCACTTGCACAATATATGAAAAATGCAATAGTCATAAATATCAATGATTATCATAGTATCTATACAAAGAGAATTCCAAATACAACTGCCCATCAGACGCTGCACACCTAGCAACAATTTTAATGAATCCAATTGCAACACAACAGGCAGTTTCGAAAATAAATATTCACAACCCTCTTTTGGTCAATGCCAATTTATTTTTTTATTTTTTTATTTTTTGGGGCTTTGGCAGTCTTGCTGAAATTTTATAGATTTATTAATACTAAAAATTCCTTTTTAATACATTTACAATCAACAGACTTCGACCTTATCCGGCTACAAAATAAATTTTGCGCCCAGATGCGACTAGCCGTTTCAGCTTACGTATAAGCCAAAAAAAATTTGTTAGCTATAGTTACAAACCAACTATGCTTCATAACCTACTCCTTCAAAAACTTCTTCTCTGAGCTTCTCATAAAGAAGAATAAAAACAAGAGGAAGATTAAAATAGGGTGACAAAACTAAATACCTAACAAAATTAACCAAAAACCAAAATTATACATCCAATAAAAAATTAAAACAAAAGAAAAAACCAAAGAAAAAGCAAAGAAAAAATATAGAATATTAATAGGCGATAAAAATTATATAATACTGCGCAAGGAAACGCCTCACCAAAGTATTATATGTACATAAAAGAAACTAAAGGAATGTTCTAGAATTTATTTTCTGTATATCAGCCTACTCCGTTGTGCCACGTCTCATTACGCGTCCATTCCTGTTTATTTACCTGCATGCCTTCTTCCCGATTAGGATAGGAACAATAATGCTGATCTTTTGGAAGGGTATGCCAAATTTCCCAGTTTTTATCCAAAATTCTAGAAAAAAAGGACTTCAAGCGAGAATATAATAGCAAGAGTATGGTCAAATATGTTTTTGCAGCCAAAAACTTTAGAGAGTGTATTGAAAAACTCATTTTTTAGTTTACCACCTAGCCAAAATATAAAACCTTTGTCAATGAAAGAGAACTTCTACCAGAATTTCTTGTACCAAGGGCACCCACTGCCAGTTATCTTGCACAACTGACGCTTTTGGCTTGCTTGCCGAATATATAAAGAAGTCCCTGGAAAGTTAAGCAAAAAAGGTTGACCTTTATAAAGACCAGTATTATATCTGCTTCGTCTTTTACTAATAAAATTTTTGTTTTTCTTTTACTTAAAATTTTGGACAAGTGATCGATGGGAAGAGTCCGTTTTTGCTTCAATGCCGATTTAATTAAAATAAATATAGTGACTAAGTTTATTAATTGATAATCCATTTCCGAATTAGAGAAAATATATAACCATATATAGTAAATCATGACGCACATGACTATGAGATTTACTATGATCAAAAATGCCATTTCATATAAACAATAGTTTGTTTACATTAGTTGGCAAATCATTTTACGGCAATATCTCTGCATCTACTAAACAGATTTTAATGATATTACTATATTTGAATCAGAAAATGATGTCTACAAGTTTACTTAGAAATTAAAAATATATTTACTTAGTAGAAAAATGTCTTCACTTTGTCGTGAAGTGGCATTTGTGGCTTAGCAATTTTATATAGTAAATCATATAGAACTGCGCGCCGCAATTTACTATGTATGTCCCACTCATTCGGAAACAGATTATCAATTAAGTTTTTTGGTTTTTCGCATAATCCTCATTAGGGTTTTCGGGTAGTGATGATGATACAAGAATGGAAGAACTAACTATATACTAGGTTAAAGGAAAAATGAAGCACACTTTCATGAAAGACTCTATTCTTATAGATTTACAAAAAAGTGACCTTTATACTACTGATACATAAATTAAAGCTATCAACGCTATCACAAGCATTCTATCTATGCAACTATATATTAAAAAGAAAATGTTATACCTGTTGTTGCCGATTGGCCTGAGCAAATTCATCTTCGAACAGCAATTTCGCATGATTTGTTGTATCATGAATTATTGAATATTACTGACAAAATATTATCTTTTCTTCCTATTATAGGTCCACTTCACATTTCATTGAATAGTCGAAAACTTGTATTTCTTTAGTACCAGCCTTTTTTCCTGCTATGTATAATTATATTTTTGGAGAACAGAAGCCCCTTGCACAAAACCCCAAGCTATAGCGAATTAATCTTCTTTTGGAGATTTCCCGTAGTGCCTGACAAGAGAGAGATTTCTTTAACTATTGAAACGACATTTGGATCCTTATGTAAGGATGTTAAATATCTTGCATTTTAAGGATCTTCTTGATAATGTGATCCTACTTGTACTTGATATTTATACTGTATTCTTCCATTCTGGCAATTTTGACTCATATTTTGAGTTTTGTTTTTTGGATTTGGACTGTTTTTCTTAAATTTCAACATAAAAATTACACAAAGGTTCCACTAATATTTCTTTCTGGTATGTTTTATTAGAAGTTAATAACTATCCAATTCTAGATACAATTAAGCACAAACTTCCAAAATTTTCAGATTCAATGGTTGAGATATTTCATAGCTTTATGCATTGAAGTATACAGAAGCACACCGAAGCAGAGCAAATAATTAAATACCAGTATTATATTAATCAATTACGTTCTAATATTAATGGGTTTAGAGAAAATTTGCATGTACATCTAGTTGGGCAATGCAAAAGTATTCAGTGCAAGATATAATGGCACTAACTAAAAAAAGTGCCTGTTTTCTTTTACAGTGTTTTGCTGAAATTTATTTCCGTTTTTATCATCATAATTTATTAATATCACTTCTTTCACAAACAGGCTTATCTTCTAAAAGAAAACATGATAAAAATATTAAAACTATTTCATTAATTGCGATGAAAATGCCAGAAGCACAACTATGCCCCTCCCTTTGGGTTTTAATACTTTGTGTAAACCAAATTTATCTTGCTACTGTGATGCTTCTAACTGTCTTTCTTTTTCTGTTAATATAGGTACTATTGAAGTTCTAGCTTGTGGTCATATGTATCATAAATTATGTTATGACCAATGAATCTAAATGCATGCACTACCTTTATTCTTACAAGACGGTGTTGATGAACATGTTCAGTCCTTACTGGAAAGGCTGCAAAAGCTCAATAATGGAAAAAAGAAAAATAAGGGAAAGAAAGTAACTGAAGAATCAAAAAATAATACTCCTTGTAATGACGATGAAGAAGTTGAACCCGTAAATTATAGAGTACTTTTATTAGAGCAGGCATTACAAAAATTTCAAAGTCAATGAATATAATTATATTATAATAATTTATATTATATTAAAATTTTGAATCTTTATTGTAATTTTATTAAATTACAAAATAAATAAATAGATAAATTACAAAATAAATTAAAATAAATTAAATTAAAAAAATAAATTAATTTCACATATTAGTTCATGTATAAGAATATAATGAGATCTAAAATCTGACTAAGTAATCTCTGTAATATATAAGAAGATATTTTTATTAGTATACCTAAAGCAAATAGTAAATACAAAGCTTTTCACCAAAACTTACAGTAGAGCCTCTTGTTCGCCTTTTAGTAGACCATTTTTTGGAATTCAGACATATGCGCTTATATATAAATAAAGTAAAATACTAAATTAAATTAAATAAACTAAATAAATTTTAAAAAAAATGAAATGCAATATATTAATTTTGCATATTGATTTGAAAGAAGCAATGAGATCTAAAGATCTAACGAAGTAATCTCTTTTACCAAACCTTATAGTAGAGCACAGTAGAGCCTCTTGTTCACCTTTTAGTAGACCGTTTTTTGGAATTCTATTATAGCACTTATTGAAATAAAATAAATAATTAAATTAATTTAAATTAAAAAAAAATGAAATAAAATATTATATTAATTTACAAGAATGCAATGAGATCTAAAGATTCAACGAAGTAATCTCTAATATAAATGAAGAATATAGTTAGATCGATTATTAGTATAAGTAAATATTAAGTGCAAAGCTTTTTACAAAACTAACAGTAAAGCCTCTTGTTCACCCTTTTAGTGGACTTCAGACATATATAGCGCTTATATATAGCTATATATAAGGACTATTATATAATATATAGAGAAGTTCACTTCTAAGTGAAGTTCTTGGGGTTACTAATTATTTTTAATTATTTTTGCCTAGTGAATATAAACACTTTGCTAAAACAAAAAATGGCTTTTGCAGTGATTTTTACTTAGTGAAGTATCAGGTTCTTAAAAAGTACTTTAAAGTGTATAAATAAGTTACCCAGGCAATTGATTATGCCAGCCAATCAAATGAATGTCCAACTATGAAGTCTTCTTGTTTTCAAATAAGATTTACAAATTTTAATTCTAAAACCCTTTATTTTTATAATGTTCTGAATTTATATTTATTCTCAATTGGTATATGTTAATATAATTATTTCTGATTCTCAATTGGTATATATTATTTGTAAATCGTGAAATATCTTTTGTTATTTAGAACCACTATCCATTTATCAATTAATAAAAAAAAAGTGAAAATAATAATAATAATAATAAAGTAAAAAATTAAAATAAATAAATAAATATGCGCAAATAAAAATGAATCGCTAAATATTAAATACTAATTTTCATATATTAAAGGAATACATTCGAATATTTATATATATTTTAACAATATAATTAATAATTTTTGCATTCTCCATGTAGAACACATCCGCATTTGTTTTTTTCTGCAACAGCAGAAATCTACTAGTCGAGTGTATTGTCTAACCTGAATATAATAAGAAAATGGAAGATAATTACAAATTTTTTTTAAAAAAAAACCAAAATTATCTTTAGATTATTTTGTAAAATTTTTAATATAACAAACTTGCATCCCCAAGTTATTCATATTTTGTTTAGGCATGAGCAGTTCTTCTGTTGAATTCTGGGTTACACTAAAAAACAAAATTTTTAGTATTTAACCATTTATTATAACGAATTTCACGAAGCACAAGTTATATCCTTGCTCAATAAAGTGTATACTATAAAAAAAAGGATGAAACAATAAAAGAATTAATTGTCTTTATAAATATCAAAAAAAAAGATCATTGCAAATATAAATGTAATTATTAACAAGTAACTATTATATGGTCTCATGATCTGTGAAAATTGAGAAAGTGCATGTTTCAATTCAGAATGAAGTAAATTCAGAAATGGCTCAAAATAATAATAGTATAGAATAATCCTTTTATTACGCAGCTTTCAACTTGCACTTTTCTTATTATATTCTGTACTGTGTAAAGTATGTAATAGAAAAATAAAATAAGTGACAAGTATGTATTCATATATATAATATAATATAATAATAATTATTACAGTATATACTTACAAAAAATTGAAAAGCCAGTATAAGTTTAAAGTGTAATTTATTTATATTGACCTATTAAATAATATAATAAACAAACAAAAATATTAAAATCATGTTCTTATTTAAAATACATTAAATTTATGATGTAGACAAGTTTTATACCAGGTGATGCTAGTACCTATATAAAATTTTAATGGGATAAAATGTGCATGATTTGGAAATATGCAAATTAATACGCATTTACGCGCATGATTGGAGAATTATGTGCATGTATGAAACCCATTTTTAGACCTGGGTGATACTTACCAGAACAGAACACTATAAAATATTTACTATCTTATGCATATTGGATTGGGTTTTGGACTTTCAGACTGGACTCAAACTTTTTGGACCAGGCTCAAACCGGACTCCAACCAAGCCAAAAGTTTGATATTTGAACTCAGACTGGACTGAGTTGTAAAATAGTTTGAGTTGAGTCCAGTTTGAAATTCGAACTGGACTCAGACTTGCCTAAAGTCCGGCCTCAGTTCGGGTCCATCGGAGCCCTAATTAAAACTAAACTAAATCAAATACAATAGTTGTTTTATAATTAATTTATAAACATATTAATTCGTAATCTGTGAGTAAGGGAAAGGATTTGATTAGTGATCGGCGGGGTGCATATTATAATCAAAACAATTAATACCCATAATCTGGAGCCATTTTTTAATTTTCTTGATTTCTGCAAAGCTAATATCTTTTGTGTTTCTATAAAAATTATAAAGGCGATTTTTCTCTTCCTAAAAGTGGTGAATTTATTAAAATTGACCCAATGGGCCGTGAGATATTATCATTTTATCTTCACAATCATATGAAATTTCTTTACAGATCTGCAAAGAAATTTCATATGATCGTGAAGATAAAATGATAATATCTCACGGCCCATTGGGTTAATTTTGATGAATTCACCACTTTTAGAAAGAGAAAAATCGCCTTTATAATTTTCATAGAAACACAAAAGATGTTAGCTTTGCAAAAATCGAGAAAATTCAAAAATGGCTCCAGATTATGAGTATTAATTGTTTTGATTATAATATGCACTCTGCTGATCACTAATCAAATCCTTTCCCTTACTCACGGATTACGAATTAAAAATAAAGAATTGCTATTTTTACCCCCACTTTTGCTAATTCCACCCCAGCCGGCCTCCAACCCTTCTGATCTAGTTACGTGCAATGTAGTACAAATAGAGATTACTCGACTTTTGAATTCATGCATTTTAACAAAATTTTAGATTACGCAAAACCTGTTATAGCATGATTTTTGTAACCAAAAGTCAATTAAAATTTAAACCTGAACTTGGTCCAAATTGAACCAATTTGGGTTCACGTGAACCATTTCAGGTTTACTTGAACCAGAAATTGGTTCAAATTGAGTAACTTTGGGTTCATTTAAACTGAACTTGGTTCAAATTAAACCACTTCGGCTTCATTTGAACTAAGTTCTGGTTCAACTGAACACTTTGGGATCATTTGAACCAAATTCTGGTATTGAACTACTTCGGGTTCACTTGAACTGAGTCTGGTTCAAATTGCACCACTTCGAGTTCATTTGAACCAAGTTTTGGTTCAAATTGAACCACTTCGAGTTCATTTGAACCAGAAGTTGGTTTAAATGAACCTGAAGTGGCTCAATTAGAACCAATTTCTAGTTTAAGTAAATTCAAAGTTGTTCAATTTAACTAGAACTTGGTCAAAATGAACCCGAAGTGGTTCAATTGAACAAGAGCTTGGTACAAATGAACCAAAATGGATCAATTTGAACCAGAACTTGGTTCAAATAAATCCAAAGAACCTGAAGTAGTTCAATTTGAACCAAGTTCTGTTTAAATGAACCTGAAGTGGCTCAATTTAAACCAAGTTCTGGTTCAAATGAACCTGAAGTGGTTCAATTTGAACCAAGTTGGTTTAAATAAACCCGAAGTTGCTCAATTTGAACCAATTTCTGATTCAAGTAAACTTGAAATAGTTCAATTTGAACCAGTTCTGGTTCAATTAAACTGAATTGGTTCAATTTGGACCAAGTTCTGGTTCGAATTTTGATTGGCTTTTTTGGTTATGCAAATCACGTAATCACAGGTTTTGCATAATCTAAAATTTTATTAAATGCACGAATTCGAAAGTTATGTGATCTCTATTTGTACTACATTGCACATGACTAGGTCGGAAGGGTCAGAGGCCAGATGGGAGTAGAATTAGCAAAAGTGGAGGATGAAAATAGCAATTCTCTATTTATATAGTATTCTATATAATATTTATGTAAAGTTTAGATCTATATAGATTTTATAAAAAATGTACTTGCTGATGCAAATTTTTATCCATGATCCTTTGAGATAACCTATATGGGTTATCTAGATTTATACATGTATAAAAATTATCCAGCTAACCCAGATTAGATATCTCAACCAAATCATAACCATTTCTATTTAAGTGATCCAGATTTTAAATTTCGAGTATAAATATAATAATGTGCATTAAATATTGGTTTACTTTAAGTTGCAAAGAACTGAGCCAATAAATCAAATCATAGCTTAGAATTAAGAAATGAAGATTTAAGTCAACTCAATTAATATGTATATCATTTTAAACTATATGACTTTTAAAACCACATTAGAGCAATGCTGAGTTAGGAAATCCAAACCTGATAACTATTTGTCTCGATTATAGACAAGAAAATTAATCAATAAAATAAAGGACATTCTGAATGTAAATTTTGAATTAATAAACAAATATTCATGTTCAAGGTGATAACTAATAAAATTTATTCAATTCAAATATAATTAAAAATAAAACTATTTATTTAAAAGAAAATAGACTGTTATTATAATTATGAATTATGGTTTTTTAGGGGAGTGACAAAAATCAGGTGATTTTTTAGGGGGGAGGGAGGTAAAAAAAGTGAAATTATATATAAGGAACCTGACTATATATATATTAAAGAAGAGGGAGGAGGGGTAGACCTCTGATAAAAAATAATCAGGTGATTAATGACATGGCCCTTAGTATTTCTTGGAGTTCCTACAGTCACAAATTTTAAATCTGCTATATTAATATTTGTGCTAGTACTTTAGTGGCAGTTTTCTTGAAAGCCTATTAGTATATGATAATATAAACACCTGGATGTGCGGTGCGCTCTTAAAATAATAAAAAAATAAATGATCAAATTTCTAAACTTTGTGAAATTAAAATAAAAATTAAATAAAACAGTATAACTACTTGTAATTCTAATTATATATTTCATTAGTTCGTATACTTTCTTAAGCTTATACTCAAATAAAGGAATCTTTACTTGTTTTTTCATTTTATTAAAATGAAAATAGCCTTCTTTTGCTCTTGAAAATATGAATGGGTAAATATTGTCCTAATATAAATAACAAGTAAGGAATAATGAAAAAAACCCTAATTAATTTGTTAAAACATACCTTTAAAATTAAGACTAAAAGTCTTTGTTAAGTCTTCATAATCAAACTTTTTTACATTTGTTTTACTAGCAAAATTTTCAAATGCATCTTTAATACTATGTACTAACCTATTATGATCAGAAATTTCTTTCTTTGAGGTTACTTCCGGTCATCCCGTTTCTATGCTAACTAGCTCTAGGTCTTTGTCACTAATTGCTATATGCAATATAAAGACCAGTTTATTTCCATGTCCTTTTTTTCGAACTTTGCTCAAAGGACTTTTTATTTTTCCCCTATAATTAAAATGATATCAAAATTTGCAAATAAATTATGACAATTTAAAAGAAAAATCTTACCAATTTGTCTTGTAAGTTACCAGAATTGGTATTTTAGCAAAGGTTGTTAAAATTGGAGCTAAGACCTCCACGACGTATGTTTCTTTATTTAGTTGGTCAAGACAATTTGCTATTGCTGTGTAATATTGCATTCTCCAAATATTTTCCCTATAAAAAGGAAATAAGAGTAAGCGAAATATTTTTAACACAAATAAATAGTTCAATTAATTTACATACAATGCATTGGATATTTTAGCTGCCATTGATAATATTATAATATCATTATGTTTGTACTTTATAAAGAATAAACGATTCATACAATCATCGTTATCGAATGACTTTAATTTGGCCTTACGTGTGCTTGTGTTCTTTTTAGGAGGTATCTTGGATTTCAATTTATTTAAGGCCATAATTTTTGCTTTAATAAAAGCTTCAACTTCTTCACTTTCATCCCTAGTCCATTTGTGGTTTTTGATCCTTTCAACATTGCTGTAATTATTGTCAGTTTGTTAAGTTTACCATTTATAAAAATTTATTTAGGCCCATAGTTTTTGCTTTGATAAAGGCTTCAACTTCTTCAATTCATCCCCAGTCCATTTGTGACTTTGATTCTTTCATACATTGCCGTAATTATTGTTACTTTGTTAAGTTCACCATTTAATAAAAAGTTTCTATGATTAAATTTTTAATGTAAAAGGTTACTTTTGTTTACCTGTTAATATTTATTATGTGGAAATGTTCATGTAATTGGCTAATTTGTGTTTTGGAAGATCCAATCATGTGTATTAATTATATACAAATTTTTTTTTTTTTTGTAACAAACCTCGAATCTCGAGTTTTGTTTAATTAATTAAGTACTAATTCATTACTAAAAATAATTTCATATCAATTTAATATTGCGGATTCGTGAAATTAATATGTAATTAACACATGCACACGTAATTGGGTTAGGGTAATTAGCCAATGGGGTTTTTAGATTTTATGATGAATTAAGGGTAGGGTGAACGTAGATCATTTTTCATATGATTTACATAGTATATTAGATTTTTATATAGTAAATAAAAACATGCTTCTGATAAATTTTTTTAAGATTTTGACCAATTTGTATAAAATTTATATAATAGGTAGTTTTAAATAGTTTGTTTATAATAATGAAGTTGCACAATATCTATTGCTTTAAAAAAAATCAACTTTACATATAATTAAATTTTTGTAGGATGCTATATAATTTTTGTAGGTTGTACAAATAATTGATTGGTCATATTATATGATGTTTACATGTAAATTATATGATATCATATAAATTGGTTACACAAAGTTAATCTACAATCGATTTTATATGAAATTGGAAATTTGTACACCTTACCCTTAAATAAACTAAGCAGAAGTGTTTTATAGTAAAAAAAATTAAAATAGAAATAATAATTAAAAATTAAATAAATAAAATTAAACAGAATTGAGACTCAAGTTTTATAGAAAAAAATTAAAATAGAAATAAATAAAATTAAATAGAACTTGAGATTTGAGTTGTGTAGTAAAAAAAAATGAAATAAAAATAAATAAAATAAATAAATAAATTAAACAGAACTTGAGATTCGAGTTTTGTAGTAAAAAAAATTAAAATAGAAATAAATAAAAAAAATTAACAAATTAAATAAAATTTTAGTATTTATCGCCAGTAGTTATACCACCACCCTTATATAATTTAGCAGGTTTAAGATAAAATAGGAGTTTTATATATTATAATGTAAACTTAAATTAGATATAATGTTCTGATTCAGTTCTCATGAGGTTTTCAAGGTTCTAAAATTCTTACTTAGGCCTGGACCTTATTTACTTAGTAAGTTTTTAAGTATAGCATCCCAGTTATACAACCACCAGTAATATATAGCAAAATTCATTAAATAAACAGAACTCAAGACTCAAGTTTTGTAGTAAAAAAAATTAAGAATAGAAATAAATAAAAAAAAATTAATAATAATAATAATAATAATAATAATAACAAATAATACAGTAATAAAAAAGTACCAAATTTGATAATTCATTATAACTTGCATTATATTTAAATAATAAAATAGCTACTCATTTAATAAATCATAAAAGCTACAAATGAAAAAACTGTTATTTGTATAACCTTCAAGTTCTAATTAAGCTTCAAACTTCTAAGTTACGTAAATTGACTTTATTATAATAATAAAGTTAGATTATTACAATAGTGAAGCTATATAAACATATATCTAAATTTGTAAGCATATAGAATGTATAATTTAGCAATAATTATAATTAATATAATTAAGCTAAATAGTTATGATAATAAAATTGTTTAAATATATAAGCATGCAACTAGTATTAAATGTAAAAGTAGCAAATGTAAATTATTAACATATGATAACTAAGTTGTCAAATAAGGAATGACATAATCAACAATAATTATATAAAGTTAAATTACGATAACGAAATTATTTAATATACAGTATAATATATGATAACTAAGTTGTCCAAATATTAAATATATAGAATAACATAATTAACAATAATTATACAGTATAAAGTTAAATATTACAATAACGACATATAGAATTTATGATAATGAAGTTGTCTAAACACTAAGTATATGGATATGTCATAATTAACAATAACTATATAAAGTTAAATTATTACGATAACAAAGCGTTTAGCATTAAGCATATAGAATGATATTATTTAATAAAAAATATAGTAAATAAATATAAATAAGTATCAAAAAAGAAATCAAAATAAATAAATTAATAAATAAATAAAAATAAGTACTATTGTATTAAAAAATTTTTCAAAAAATAAATATGATAATTCAAATAAAGAATATAACTACAAATCTCAGGCTTCATGTCTTCTTTATAATAATAAATTTCATGTTTCAGGTTTTCTTTTATTGGAAAACTGAACTCAATTTGTTATTTGTATATACTGTATATTTGTTACTTATGGTACTTGATTTTAATTGGATTTTTTTTCTTTTGTATAATAAAATATTTAATATAGTTGTTTTCAAGAAATTTTCATTAGAATTAACTAGGAATTGGAACTATTTAACCGTTTAAAATGCACCTTATATTTGAGAATAGTTTTTATCAGCTGGCAAGCCATCTGATAAAAATATTAGCTAGGTGACTGTCAATGTCTAGAGCCAAACCAATTGTAAATTTTTGTATTTGGGATTTATCGGAGACTTCAAAAGTAATAATAGTATTAAGAATAATTATATAAATTTGATTAGGGACAAAAATTACCATATCCGCAAAATTTCGCACATCATAAGTAAGCACATTCAGAGCTTCCTTTTCCGAGCAATTCCCTTGGATTTTTAAAATCTTACGAACAGTATCCTGCTTACTTGATTTTTTTTTTTGCAACCTTGCTCGTCTTTTAAGTTCATTTATTTCTTATTAGAATTTTTTGAAATCAAACTTTTATTACAACCCTGCATTATGCTCTCTGGCCTAAATTATGTTATATATAAACATGTAACCTTAAGCCACATTAGCAACTGATTATATTACATCAACTGGCTAAGCCAACTTAGATGTGGCTACTTTAGCTAGCTTGTAACATGCCTTAATAATTGTCACAGCTGATGTTGAAGTTGGCTGATGCTGAAGCTTTGACCTATTTGAAAAATTTTAAAATTTTTTTTGGATGTTTTTTCGCTTTTGTCTTATAGGGTTAGGGTAGGGTTTGGGTGTAGATTTTATATTTATAGAGTATATGTGGATTTTAGCAGAGCTTATAGTTTCCAATCGAGACCCCTGAGCTTCAGCATCAGCAAC
The DNA here is from genome assembly GCA_003550325.1 of Gigaspora rosea. Classification (NCBI taxonomy): domain Eukaryota; kingdom Fungi; phylum Glomeromycota; class Glomeromycetes; order Diversisporales; family Gigasporaceae; genus Gigaspora; species Gigaspora rosea. The sequence goes on along the minus strand of QKWP01000512.1, from coordinate 253,544 downwards.
TCCAGCATCAGCCATGACAATAATTAATGCCTTAAACAAATCTCATAAAATCATAAAATGTAAATTTGGTTATATTGTTCAATTACCTAATATTTACAAACTATTTTGAACAAAAAATAAAAGCAGTTTATATAATGGTTTCAAGTTAAAAACAAGTACAAGAACTATTGTATGCAGGTGTAATTGCAAGAACAAGAACAATTACCTGCAATATATAAAAGAAAACTTAATGAAAATATGAAATATATTAGCAAGTATTAAGAAACATTACTTTTCACTAAAGATTGAAATGATTGATTTCTAGATTTTTCTATTTTTCATAAATTTTTGGCCACAGCCGGATTATCTGATAATTACTAGCTTCCTCAGTCATACTTGCTTACTAACCAATAAATTCTTTTATATCCAAAATGTGTTAAGTGTACTAAAATTAATATAGCAAAATGACTATTGTATTGATAAGCAAGTTATAATCAAGAATATTATCTCAATTATAATTCATTAACAATTGTACCAAATCAACATTAACCATATATGATGTTATGTGTCAATTTGTAATAAATTTTTTAGTGGTGAACCACAATAGAAGTCATGAATCAACCAAATATTATGTCATGACATCAGATATCTTACTGTTTTTTATAGTAAATCATGGTAAGTTTTCAACAAATTTTTTTAAGTAAATTGTAATAGAAACCACAACTATTAATCTTAATAAAACTAATCCAAAACTATACTGTGTGTTATCACAAGTTTTGTAATAAATTTTTATGATAAATTTTGGTAGAAATTAAGACAGTTGATTCCAAATTAGTGTTGCAGGTGAAACCAAATCATGCTAGTAAAACTGGTGACTATCTAAAGTCTGATTACCAGTAAATAGTCACTAGTTTCACCAAGTTTTACTAGTTTCACCAGCAACTCTATTCCAAACTGACTAATTCAACAACATATTGCAATGGCAGATAAGTTTTTTGTTTTGTCTCTTATTTTGGTATGGTGCATAACTACAAAAAAAACATATATTGGTATTGTATCTTTTGCTATTAAGTAATCTACATAAATACCTTTTTTTCTTTTTTGTTTTGTTCTTTTTTGCATTTAACAACTAAGCTATTATCCTAAACCTTGATCAGTGACTGTTATCCTGAAAGCCAAACTGTCCAATACACTTGGCTTAATAACTAACAATACTAAGCACACATATATTATACTTTAATCACTAATCAATATACCAACTGTCACTAAAATAGGCAGTAAGTTTTAATTTCAATATAAAATCATTACTGTGTAATATGCATCACAAATTTCTAGTAAGTTGTAAAAATTTTTTTACAATAAATCATAGATAGCATTATTGAATTTACAACTATAATTCAAACATAACTGTGTATTATAATAACAATTTCTAGCAAAATTTTCATAATAAATCATAATAAAATTTATAACTACAATTAGTAGTTTGTAAATTTTTGCAACAAATTCTTTTACAATAATGTATAATAGAAATTGTGACTTAGTTTCAATACTGCAATACATATAATATGCTACTGTATTATTAACCACATATCTGATAGATCATAGGTTTTGTAATAGAATTTTTTATAGTAAATCAAATAAAGTTAGCTAATAGTAAAGTTATAAGCAAAAGTAATAGGTTCTGTAAAAATATCTATATGAAAGAAAGGATCTGAAATAGATAATTATGATTTTATACAGAATAATGGTAATCACGTAATTGAAAAGGAAAGCAGTTACATATCATGCTACCTGAAATCATATGGAATACATTTTCTGTAAAGAGGTGATTGAAAGCTAAAGATTATATATAAATACAGTAATTAAGTATATATTAAAAACTTCAGTTGCAAGTTCATCACCCAGCTGCAAAAATTGTGCCCAAATGTAATATGTCACACTAAACAGCTCTGTTGAAGACTAACTCTTTTAGATTCTTCTTATCTAAGCAACCAGATAGGATACTCTTATTCTAGAAAAAATAAAATAAATAAAAGAAAACAAGAAGAAAATAAAAAGGGAAAATTATTTTAACCTATACAAATAACCAAAGTACATAAAAAATAAAGAAAGACAAAGATAGAAAAAAACAAAAAAAAAGCAATAACAGAAATGGGGGTCCATTAAAGCCAGGTACCTTTATATGTTTTTTATTTTTTAATTAAAATTAGGATAAGGGTTAGTTAAGAGTTTGGGTTAGGTGTTTTATAGGTAAAATTACCTTCCTGTTATTTTTTATTAATGCTCTGAGAAAGGTTTAGACACTCGTTTCTTGTATTTTTAGTGTTTTTCACTTTTTTCTTTGTTTTTGTTTCATCGGGCTAATTTGTGATGATCAAAATTTTACAATTTGATTGGCTGTAAGTTAGATGATAGTTCCTGGCTTTAACAGACCCCAAAATAAAAAGTGTACTATTAAACCTGTACTACTGTATATTGTAAAAATTATATAAGGAAGCTTCCGGAAATTAGCTGATTTCTGGGTGGGTGGGTGGGTCAGCTGAAGTATCAGATGTAATTCCGGCCAAAATTTCATAATTCCGGCCAAAATTGCAAAATTAATTTTGAACAAAATTATAGATTTATTAATAAGGCCACTCCAATTTAAATCTATGTTTAACATAACCCCTCTAGATTGAGCAAATTATGGGGGAGTTAAACAACATATATATATATATATAACTTTTAGATTCAAATTTCATTTTTCATATTACTAAAATGATCCCATACAGAAAGATAACCAAAATTAGAGTAGCTGCATGATACAGTCATGCTAAACCTTGGAACATTATATAAGTTAGTTAGAATTAATTAGTAAAATTTTATGAATCATAAGATTTTATAGAATTTTATTAATAAAATTTTATAAAATCTTATTATACACAAATTTTTATTAATTAATTCTAAATTTATGCACTAAGTAAACTTGTACAGCTCCTAAAATACAGCAAATCGGCAGGGTTGTTTTTATTTTACTTGAAATTTGGATAATAGATGCATAATTTTGGATTTTTGATCAAAAAAGTCAAATTTAAGCATCTTTTCTCCAAATTTCAAGTAAAATAAAAACAAGACTGCCGATTTAATGTATTTTTAGGCCCTGAACAAGTTTACTTAGTGAATTAAGTTAGAATTAATTAGTAAAATTTTATGAATCATGAGATTTTATAGAATTTTATTAATAAAATTTTATAAAATCTTATAATACACAAATTTTTATTAATTAATTCTAATTTTATGCACTAAGTAAACATATTCAGCACCTAAAAATGCATCAAATCGGCAGAGTTATTTTCATCTTACTTAAAATTTGGAGAATAGATGCATAATTTTGGATTTTTGATCAAAAAAGTCAAATTTAAGCATATTTTCTCCAAATTTCAAGTAAAATAAAAACAATTCTGCCGATTTAATGTATTTTTAGGTTCTAAATAAGTTTAATTAGTGTATATAGTTAGAATTAATTAGTAAAAGTTTGTGATTCATAAGATTTTATAGAATTTTATTAATAAAATTTTATAAAATCTTATAATACACAAATGTTTAATAATTAATTCTAACTTTATGCACTAAGTAAACATGCACAGCACCTAAACATACACCAAATCGGCAGAGTTATTTTATTTTACTTGAAATTTGGAGAATAGATGCATAATTTTGGATTTTTGATCAGAAAAGTCAAATTTAAGCATCTTTTCTCCAAACTTCAAGTAAAATAAAAACAATACTGCCGATTTAATGTATTTTTAGGCTCTGAACAAGTTTACCTAGTGAAATAAGTTAGAATTAATTAGTAAATTTTATGAATAATAAGATTATATAGAATTTTATTAATAAAATTCTATAAAATCTTATTATTCACAATATTTTACTAATTAGTTCTAACTTATTTCACTAGGTAAACTTGTTCAGAGCCTAAAAATACATTAAATCGGCAGTATTGTTTTTATTTTACTTGAAATTTGGAGAAAAGATGCTTAAATTTGACTTTTTTGATCAAAAATCCAAAATTATGCATCTATTCTCCAAATTTTAAGTAAAATGAAAATAACCTTGCCGATTTGATGCATTTTTAGGTGCTGAAGATGTTTATTTAGTGCATAAAGTTAGAATTAATTAATAAAAATTTGTGTATTATAAGATTTTATAAAATTTTATTAATCAAATTCTATAAAATCTCATTATTCATAAAATTTTACTAATTAATTCTAATCATTTCACTAGGTAAACTTGTCAGCACCAGAAAATAAATATAAGTATATTCAGACTCAGACCATTCTGTATAAAATTTAGAGGCTGAGTCTGGTCCAATCCTGGACTGGACCTGAACCGGACCTATCCCGATCCTGGCCGGACCCAAACCGGACCTAATCATTTGTTGTTTAAGCCCCCCAAAAGATTTTGAACTTGTAATGTTAAACAAAGAATTAAATTGGAGTAGCCTAATATTAGATAATTAATAACTTTGAACTACTGGACCAAATTTGATAGTTTAACTACCAAAATGATCCTCTCAATGGGAGGATTCTAGTGAGCCCAAAATTGTTAAAATCCAATCACAGGATCCTGTGATCGGAATAGATTTGTGTTACTATAAATGTTCTATAATTTATTAAATAATTATCCCTTAAACCATTTGAAATTCAGGGCAAATTTGCCCTGAAATTTTCTGAATCATTTGTATCATAACCGTGTGTACAAAATAATAGCAAACATGATAATAAATTTATACCACAATATAAAAATCAATATAAAAATAATATTTATTTTATTATTTATGTTTATGATACTCAATAAAACAATCTGGACGTTGTATATTGAGACATAAAGGCACATGATATACTGTACACCACACCTGGCTTTGCGGTGAATTTTTATTGTGTTTCTCTTGCTAAGTCATATTTTTAAACTCGCACCAAACACAGGAACTCATATCAGTATGATATACTGGGTAATGACTTCATGGGTGTAATCGTTCAATAGATAAGTCAAATTTTTTTATGATATAAAATGATCTTTGCATATTTTGATCATCCTGTAATTCTGACTGAATTTTTTCCATTTTTTTTCGTGTATGTAATTGCTGACTCATTTCGAGTGATTCTTCCACCAAATTCTATACCAAATTGATTCAGAAATTTTTGTGTATCGTTTCAAATTAAGTTTTTTTTGAAATTAGGAAGGTATTACCGAAGCTGGTATCCAGGAGCCAAAAAAATAGTGGCATCCAAATGCGACATACAGGAACTAGTGTACCATAATAGCCCTTAATTGGTCAGCTATATCATCGTCCATATTGTATATTTTAATATCTAAAAAAAATAGTATTGAAGTGGTAAAAAAAATAAGTAATAAAAAATAAAAAAAATTACGATGATCATGATCGACAAAGCTAATCTGTAATAAAATGATCGAACAATAGGCAAAAAAAAGAACAATACTTTTATGTAAACAATAAAAATAAATGAATTTTCAAATAAGTAAAAGCCAGGATTTTCTGGTAGATTGGTAAATCTTTAATTTTTAATGTAGTACAAGTGCTACATGAGTTAACGAATCAAATTTCAAAATTTCATGGCAAATTTGCAGAAGAAACGGTTTAAGGGATAACCGATTTATAGCAACACAAATTTATATCGATCTTAGAATTCTGTGATTGGATTTTAACGATTTTGGGCTTGCTAGAATCCTCTCATTGAGAGGATCATTTTGGTAGTAAAATCATCGAAATTGGCCCAGTAGATCAGAAGTTATTAACAATTAAAATTAATCTTTAATTGTTAATAACTTTTGATCTACTGGGCCAATTTCGATGATTTTACTACCAAAACGATCCTCTCAATGAGAGAATTCTAACAAGCCCAAAATCAGCAAAATCTAATCACAGGATCCTAAGATCGATAAAAATTTGTGTTGCTATAAATGGGTTATAATTATTTAATAAATTATAGAACTTTTATAGTAACATAAATCTATACTGATCGCAGGATTCTGTGATTGGATTTTAACAATTTTGGGCTCGCTAAAATCCTCTTATTTAGAGGATCATTTTGGTAGTTAAATCATCAAATTTGGTCCAGTAGTTCAAAAGTTATTTACTATTAAATGTTATATTTAACTTTTTAATAATCGTAAAATTTGATTGACTAATTGGTGTATCAGGTGTGGGTGGGTGGGGGTAAGCTCATAGTAAACAAATATTAGCTGATTTCTGGAAGCTCCCTAATATACTAAATAAATAAGTTTCTACTCTAATTCATTATAAATACTATATATAAAGAGAATTTCTATTTTTACTCACAACTTTTGCTAATTCCACACCCCATTCGGCCTCTGACCCTTCCAACCTAGTCACATGCAATGTAGTACAAATAGAGATCACATGACTTTCGAATTCGTGCATTTAACAATTTTTAGATTATGCAAAACCTGTGATCACATGATTTGTATAACCAAAAAAGTCAATCAAAATTCAAACCAAAACTTGGTCCAAATTGAACCAATTCAGTTTCACTTGAACCAAAACTGGTTCAAATTGAACTATTTCAAGTTCACTTGAACTAGAAATTGGTTCAAATTGAGCAACTTTGGGTTCATTTAAACCGAACTTGGTTCAAATGAACTCAAAGTGGTTCAATTTGAACCAGNACTATTTCAAGTTCACTTGAACTAGAAATTGGTTCAAATTGAGCAACTTTGGGTTCATTTAAACCGAACTTGGTTCAAATTGAACCACTTTGGGTTCATTTGAACCAGAACTTGGTTTAAATTGAGCCACTTCAGGTTCATTTGAATAGAACTTGGTTCAAATTGAACTACTTCTGGTTCTTTAAATTCATTTGAACCAAGTCCTGGTTCAAATTGATCCATTTTGGTTCATTTGTACCAAGCTCTTGTTCAATTGAACCACTTCGGGTTCATTTTGACCAAGTTCAAGTTAAATTGAACAACTTCAGATTCACTTAAACCAGAAATTGGTTCTAATTGAGCCATTTCAGGTTCATTTAAACCAACTTCTGGTTCAAATGAACCCGAAGTGGTTCAATTTGAACCAAAACTTGGTTCAAATGAACTCAAAGTGGTTCAATTTGAACCAGTCTTGGTTCAAGTGAACCCGAAGTGGTTCAATACCAGAACTTGGTTCAAATGAATCTGAAGTGGTTTAGTTGAACCAAAACTTAGTTCAAATGAACCTGAAGTGGTTTAATTTGAACCAAGTTCAGTTTAAATGAATCCGAAGTTGCTCAATTTGAACCAATTTCAGGTTCAAGTGAACCTGAAATGGTTCAAGTAAACCCGAATTGGTTCAATTTGGACCAAGTTCAGGTTCAAATTTTAATTGACTTTTTTGGTTACCAAATCATGTGATAACGGGTTTTGTATAATCTAAAATTTTGTTAAAATGCATGAATTTGAAAGTCATGTGATCTCTATTTGTACTATATTGCACATAACTGGGTCAGAAGAGTCAGAGATCAGCTGGGGTGGAATTAGCAAAAGTGGGTGTAAAAATAGCAATTCTCTAAAAATATTGAAATTTTTGTTGAAATTAAAAAAAAAATTAAAAATGAATTTCACAGTCATATAATTTTTAATTAGTACCTACATTTTGCAAATTCTGTATCTATTTATTGCTATTTTCAAATATCTTCCAATACTTATATTATTCTAAACTATTGTGTAGTTGAGTATTCAAATATTTTAGTTATTCTCATGTATTCATTAAAAAAATTTTTAGTGGTCATTTTCAACTATTTTTATTTATTAATATCTTAATTATTCTCTAAAAATTTAATTTGTTATTTTTGTAAATACTTTTTCATAGTTATGAATGGTAATTAAATTGCATCAATAGAAATTAAATATTTTATTTACTTGTTGAATAATTACTGATTTGGTTAATTATACTAAAAATCATACAATTTCTGTGTCTCTGATTTTTTATTTTTTTTTTTTAAATGTTAAAGGTGAGACCGTCTCTAATTTTTATTAATAGCTGCTTATATATGTACATATGATAAAATTGTCACTAAATATGATTTTATAAACACTCTAATTGCACTAACAGTCATAGGACATTTCCACTTAAAATTAATCAAAATGCTGTCTATTAGTGCTCCTAGGTCCGATCCAGGATCAGACCAGACTCAGACTCTAAATTTTACTAATTTCAGACTTCAGACCAGACTCAGACTCAACTATGAGTCCGGCCCGGGTCTGGTCCGATGTTTGCAGACTGGTCTGAGTCCGAATATATTTATATGTATTTTTTGGCGCTGAACAAGTTTACTTAGTGCATTTTGTTAGAATAAATTAGTAAAATTTTGTGAATCATAAGATTTTATAGAATTTTATTAATAAAATTCTATAAAATCTTATAATTCGCAAATTTTTATTAATTAATTCTAACAAAATGCACTAAGTAAACTTGTTCAGCACCTAAAAATACATTAAATCGGCAGGGTTGTTTTTATTTTACTTGAAATTTGGAGAAAAGATGCATAATTTTGGATTTTTGATCAAAAAAGTCAAATTTAAGCATCTTTTCTCCAAATTTCAAGTAAAATAAAAACAATCCTGCCGATTTAATGTATTTTTAGGTGCTGAACAAGTTTACTTAGTGTGTTTTGTTAGAATTAATTAATAAAAATTTGTGAATTTTAAGATTTTATAGAATTTTACTAATAAAATTCTATAAAATCTTATGATTCACAAAATTTTACTAATTATTTCTAACTTAATGCACTAAGTAAACTTGTTCAGCACCTAAAAATACATTAAATCGGCAGGGTTGTTTTTATTTTACTTGAAATTTGGAGAAAAGATGCATAATTTTGGATTTTTGATCAAAAAAGTCAAATTTAAGCATCTTTTCTCCAAATTTCAAGTAAAATAAAAACAACCCCGCCGATTTAATGTATTTTTAGGTGCTGAACAAGTTTACTTATTGCATTTTGTTAGAATCAATTAATAAAAATTTGTGAATTTTAAGAATTTATAGAATTTTACTAATAAAATTCTATAAAATCTTATGATTCACAAAATTTTACTAATTATTTCTAACTTAATGCACTAAGTAAACTTGTTCAGCACCTAAAAATACATTAAATCGGCAGGGTTGTTTTTATTTTACTTGAAATTTGGAGATAAGATGTTAAAATTTGTCTTTTTTGATCAAAAATCCAAAATTGTGCATCAAATCTCTAAATTACAAGTAAAATAAAAACAAAACAGCCGTTTTGATGCATGTTTAGGTGCTGAACAAGTTTACTTAGTGCATTTTGTTAGAATTAATTAATAAATATTTGTGAATTATAAGATTTTATAAAATTTTATTAATAAAATTCTATAAAATCTTATGATTCATAAAATTTTACTAATTTATTCTAACAAAATGCACTAAGTAAACTTGTTCAGCGCCAAAAAATACATATAAATATATTCGGACTCAGACCAGTCTGCAGACTTCGGACCAGACCCGGACCAGACTCAGACTTGACTAAAAAGTCTGAATATAAAAGTCTGAGTCCGGTCCGAAAATCAGACCAGACTCAGACTTGACTAAAGTATGGTTCGAGTCCGGTCTGTAGGAGCACTACTGTCTATAATAAAAATTATAAAAAAAACATATGAATTTACTATATAACTTTGAGCTAAAATCTTTATCAATCTAACTTATTAACTTAAAATTAAATTTTACAATTATATAGAACAAGAAAAGAAGAAAAAATTGAGCTTAAAAACCAAGTTAAAATTTTGTTATTTTTGTACAATTTCAAAATGTAACTTCGTCAAAAACAAATATTTACTAATTTTAAATCAGCAATTATATGTAAAATTATGCTCTATTTAGGCGACGGAAGTAGGTTACCTTGAAAGAAAAATAGGTTATCTATGTACTAAAGTTAAAATTTTTGAGTTTTATATTGAAAACTCAAAAATTTTAACTTTAGTACATAGATAACCTATTTTTCTTTCAAGGTAACCTACTTCTGTCGCCTAAGTAAAGTTGTTCAGAGCATAATTTTACATATAATTGCTGATTTAAAATTAGTAAATATTTGTTTTTGATGAAGTTACATTTTGAAATTGTACAAAAATAACAAAATTTTAACTTAGTTTTTAAGCTCAATTTTTTCTTCTTTTCTTGTTCTATATAATTGTAAAATTTAATTTTAAGTTAATAAGTTAGATTGATGAAGATCTTAGCTCAAAGTTATATAGTAAATTCATGTTTTTTTAAAAATTTTAATTATAAAAAGCAATGAATGGGAAATGTCCTATGACTGCTAATTTTATATCATATTTATATTCTCCAATTAAAAAATTGTTTTTTATGAATAAAGACTTGAGGTTTTTGTATTCAGTTTTAAGATTTGTGATTTTAGTGTAGAAATAGTATTGCTTTGCTTATAGAATATGTAGTCCATTTTTAATATAAAATTTTAAATTTTTGACTTGATGATAAGATTATTACAGTCGTCCCTCTCTATAATCACCAAATCCGTCGCACCCTATTTTGGTGATTGTAAAGAGGTGTGACTATAAATAAAATACCTCATTATGGTCATCTATAGGCGAAATGTGGCGTGCTTCCATCTAAACCTTTTCTTACTAAGTTAACGACACATGCCCACTAATTGAAAGTTGTAGAGCTCGCCGAGACGCATCTAATGGTGGTTAGATCATTCAAATCAGGCCAGTGGATGGTGAGATATCGTCGAAAAACGATTGGCCGACTATTTAAAATCTCTTAAGTAACAATATTTGTTTACACAAAAGATTTTATATAGTCGGCCAATCGTTTTTCGATGATATCTCACCATCCACTAGGTCGAGTTGGATGATCTAACCACTGTTAGATGCGTCTCGACGAGCTCTACAACTTTTAATTAGTGGGCATGTATCATTAACTTAGTAAGAAAAAAAGTTTTAGATGGAAGCACTCCATATTTCGCCTATAGTGATTTTCATATGTAATCTCCATCACAGATTTTTATATAGTCGGTCAATCGTTTTTCGATTATAACTCGTCATCCACTGGGCCGATTTGGATGATCTAACCACCGTTAGATGCGTCTCGACGAGCTCTACAACTTTCAATTAGTAGATATGTATCGTTAACTTAGTAAGGAAAAAAATTTAGATGGAAGCACTCCATATTTCGCTTATAGGATCACTCTCTAGTTGACAGGTGGATTATCAATTAATAGATAATTTTAAATATACGTGAATATGAAAATTGGCCAATCAGATTATATAATCCATATTTAGTAAAAAATTGGTGACCATAATGAGGGTTTTTTATTAATAAAATTGTTAAAAAATCAAATTTTCATGGTGATAGTAATTTTAAGTGATTTGTGACTATAATGAGGTTTTTTTACTATGTTTGAGTCCGTCGCACAAAATCAGGTGCTTAAATAGAGGTGTGACTATATGGGTGTGACTATAGGGAGGTCTAACTGTATTTGAATTGAATATTTGTCAATTTGTGCAATCAACATCTCATAATTTTTGAAAACACACTTCTTATTCATTTATTATTATTATTTTTATTGTTTCTGCTTTGGCTTTCCTAATTGGAATAATATTAAATAGATTTGTTTATTTGGTATATAATTTTACTAGTATTTAAATTTTTATTCATTTTCAGAGTTAATTTTTACATTTTGCAATCTTTTATATAAATAATCTTACAATTTATCACTTTGCATAATTAGGATAGGTTTGAATTATTGCACTTTAGATGTACATTTAAAATTGGCAGATGAGTATAAAATTTTTGTTAAAAATGTTAAGCTAGAAAATACTCAAATATACTTTTAATTTTTCATATTGTGCAAAAAATTAAATGATAAAATACACGATTCTGAAATATGAAAAATTAATTTATATAAATGGATAATCTGTTATTCAGTTATTTGTATTTGAAGTAAAATTTCATGCAATATATCGAAACTAAGGTGTTTATAAAAAATTAAACTAAATACAAATTCACATACTGCTTCTTATATTTGATTATTGATTTGTTTAAATCAAAAAGAAATCCTAATCAAAGTGCAAAAATGAACAAATTACTAGTTGTTACATTATTAGAAGAAAAGGTAAATTTCATATAATTGTTAAAAAAGGTATTTTACTAAGGGTTTGAAAATTCCACGCACCTGCATGGCCGTGCACCCCGTGATCGACCAATCAGAATCGATCACGTGAGCACGTGATCCGTCACTCGTAATTGACTTTTTTTTTTACTAAGTTTTTTAAGTTTTATAAAAAAAAATTGTTTTTTATTGATTCAAAAAAAAAAATATATATAACATACAACGCGACAAACACGAAATCATATTACAGAGAAACTAACACTAATGCAAACTAATAATTCTGGCCTGTTAGAAGGATTTCCTATAGAGCATTCTAACCAAGCCATAATTCCGGCCAACCCTAACCCTAACTAAAGGCCCCAAAAAAGCGAAAGCCACAACAAAAGCACCAACAACATAACGACAAAATCGGCCCAGACGAAAAGAAACATATTCAAAAACGACGAATCTAATTATTACAAAAAAAAAAGCAACTTAAACAATGTACTCGACTCCAACAACAAATCTAATAACTCCAAAAGCGACGACTCCAACGACGAGAAACGTACTATAGAAGAAGAGAGAGAGAAGAAAAATTAAAAAAAAAAACAAAAAGAATGAAAGAAACCCACCATATTCGATGTATTAAAAAAAAAAAATAAAAAAGCAACTCAAACAATGTACCATGAATCTAATAATTCCAAGAGTGACGACTCCAACAACGAGAAACGTACTATAGAAGAAGAGAGAGAGAAGAAAAAAGAAAAAAAACAAAACAAAAAGAACGAAAGAAACCCACCATATTAGATGCAAGTTACGAAACAAGGCAAGACCTGCAATATGCAACACCACCACCAGGGAAGTGTGCAAGACCACCCACCGGAGAAACATACAAGACCACCACCAAGAATGCTCTGCTTTCTACAACTTGAAAAAACATACCGAAAATATACACATGACTGACCATTCCACAAGAGACACACAAGACTACTCACCGAAGAAACATAGGGTATTGAGCCTAGAAGAAAAATCTAATGGTGGCACCAACAACGGCACCAACGATGACACTAGCGACGACACTTGAGACAACACCTGGGACCAGTGTTGTACACGGACATTGTCCCGCTGATTTTTCAGGGACGCGGACAGTCCGGGACGGGACGTCCGGGACATGTCCGCAATAATGTCCCAACATGATACATGTCCACCAGGTAAAACCAATCAAATTGCGGAATTATACGAATTTTATTGGTAGATGCTCACGTGTTGAGTCGCAAAATGTCTGGGACAAAAAAAATTCTGGGCAGACATGTCCCGGACGTCCCGTCCCAGACTGTCCGCCGTCCGTGTCCGTGTCCCATGACAACACTGCCTGGGACGACACTAACGACGGCACTAACGACAACATTATACCAATGACGACGACAGTAACAGTAGCTAAAAAAGAAAAAAAAATTAGTAAGTAAACGAAAACATAAAAAAAATCAAAACAAAAAAAAATAATAAATATTTTATCTTGATGATCTTATTTATATCCCTGCATATAGGGGTGCACAACCATGCGGGTGTGTAGAAAACATTTTCCCTTTTACTAATATATTTTATTTAATTAGATAAAAATTTACTATTTTATGCTTTTACTTAATCCAACAAATCAATCTAATAGCAAAGATAGAATTATACAAGAATTGGAAAATGAAAATTAGTTTTATTTGGAAATTAAAACTCAGTTTTTGTAAAGTAAAATTGGCATTTGAATATTAAAAATCAATATGAATTTAAATTCTACTTTCAAATAATATGACTACTATTATTTTATACTTTTTTTATTCATCCTTTTTTTTACATTATATAATTATAATTGATACTTACTTATTAACCTTTTTTATTAAAAAAACTGATACTTACATAATCTAACAAGTATCTATTAGCTTATGTCCTTTAATCCTCATTGTTAAATAATTTTCTATTATAGCGAAAAAACATAAAAATTCAAAATTTGATTAAAGTAAAAAAAAAATAAAGATCCAAAATTCGATTAAGCAAAAAAAAAAATCCAAAATTCAATTAAATGTATTTCAAGAATAATTTAGTTTAAATATTTTGTTTTAACAGCCATAACAGCTGTACTTGATACTTGGAAAAAGTGCAGAATAATATTCGAAAGAATTCAATATAACATGTTCAATACTAATTAAATAAGCAGTTACTATTTTTGATGTTTAGACATATATACAGTGAATTTCTCCATTAGGTTTATTACATGATGCATTTTCTATATTTGGTTTGCTTAATAATATGAGCCAGATAATGCAGACCAGATAATCTCAAATTAAAAATCTTGTACAAGATAAAAAGTATTAATAAATAAATTTTAATTCTGACACTTTTTCTAACATTAAGTCCAGATTATATTACTAGAAGGTTTTATAATTTTATTAAAATTTTTATTGAAAAAATTATTAGCTACAAACAAGTTGGTATTTAATTATATTTTTTCTTTTTTTTGTATTATAATATGGGTGTTCTAAGTTAAAAGGGTCCATTTTTACATATAGTTTATTTTGAGATAATTGAGTTTAATCATTTGTTTTGATTTTTGGACTGATCCAGGATTAATCAAATGTAACGATTTTGATTGGTTAATGGTAACAGGTGACTATCAGGTAATCTCATGATGTGTTTGCCCTACACAACCTCATGTAATTTTTCTTTTATATTATCTTGATTTTTTATTATGCAAATCGACTTTCCTTTATAATTGAAAAATGTCAACCATGTTAAAATTTATATGAATCTAATAAAAACTTATTTTTCAAAAAATTGTAAAAATGGGCCCTTTTAACTTGGAACATCCCATATGATCTAGTTTTCAGCATTTAATTTGACTATCAACTTATTTATTACTTTAATTTCTTCTTTCTGTTCTTTAATTATCTTTAATAAATTATTTTCTATATCAATTGTTCTTTGATTTCTTTTTCCAGTTTTTTTTATCTTTTCTTCATCCATTGTATTTTTTGTTAGTAAATCTGTGTACTGATCATTAAGTGTTTTGTGGTATGCTTTGAGGCTTGTTAGTTGTAATTGGAGATCAATACTTTGATTATCAAATTCTTTGATTTTTATTTTAGATTCTTCAATTTGTTCTTTGAGGTTCTTGGTAAGTTTTTTGAAGTTTTTGTTGTCTTTTTTGAAAATTATTTTTTGTGATTTAGGGCCTCATTATCTTTTTTAGGCCTTCTTTTTTTGATTTGAGGGCAGTGTTTTGAGATTTAAGATCCACATTTCTCAGTGCTTTTATTTTCAAATCTATATTTTCTGATTTCAGGTTATTGGCATTCCAAATATTTGCTAGTACCTATTCAAAATATAATTTATTAGAATAATTAAAATGATTATATTAATTATTAATAAATACAGGAGAATTTTTACATGTTAAAATTTTCTATGATCCCAAATAATTTTTTGTTGGTCTACTATAATGATTATCAAAATTAATTAGTAATACTAATTAAATATTATATCAAAAATTTTTTAGATATACCTACATATTGCCAGATAGTATTAACATTATCAATATTATTCTATTTAATAAAAGTTTTAAATAACATAAGTTAATAGCTAAATTGATTAAATAATTTTATTTATATATTTAGGGCGCTGCCAGGAATCAGCTTATTTGATTTTGGCCAAAATTTTGACCCCTCCTATTTTAGTCAGGTCTTCATATTAAATTTCCAGTTTTTCAGCCCCCCAAGGAAATCAGCTGATTTCTGGCCCTCCCCTTATACTTTTTTTCTTCTCTATAATTATGCAGCTTGTATCAAGAAAATTAGCAATTATAAAAGAGTGTAATTATATAAAGTCTTTTTTTATAAGTCTATTAATAAATTGTCTCAAAATTTAATGTGATTGTACAGGTGTTGTGATTATATAGGAGGTAATTATAGAGGAGGAAGACTGTAGTAAACACACAGATTATTATAAGTGCAACAATAATCGCAATAAAATGTCAGTTTATATTATCTTGATTAGTTACATTATTCTGATTATTATTATAATTATTAGGATAAATATTAATTAATTGATACTGTTGTTGAATAGTTTGTGTTTGATCCAATTCATTATTGTTCGAATCTTTGCTCAAACTTTTGTATTTATGATAGAAATTCTATTATTACATAAAATTAAGCTATTTTTGAATTTGTTGGCTTTGATTCGAACTTTCTGCTATTTGATTCAAAAAATATTCTTTTGTATTTTTTTCTTTTGATTTGAATTCGAAATAATACATTCTTTAGAATTATAAATGGAATTTGTTAATAATCATTCATTTGATCTTTAATTAAGTCTAATTAGATTCTGTTTTCTTTTTACTATCTTTGACTCAAGCTCTTAATAATTCTAACAAAAAATATAATTAACAATTTAATATGAGATTTCTAATAAAAAAAAAATACAAAATAAATTTTATACTATTGGCATAACATCAGATAGTAGTATAAAATTTATCTGTAAAATTATTTTCATTTTGAATAGCTCTTAGAGTATCATGAATTTCACTTGATTAGAAAAAGAAAAACTATGTTTTAATTGAATTGGAAAATTTTCATGATAGTTTAAATAATTAGTTTCTGATAATTTGACATTTGGAATTTGATTTTTAAGAATATAAGCCATTATGGTGAGATTTAGAGCAGAAATCTGATATTGAGATTAGAGGCAAAAATAGTTTATTCTAAAAATACAAGTTTTAAAATTATAGTAAAAACTTATATTCTTTAAATAACGATCAATCAAGTAGATGTATTTCAAGTATATAGATCTAATCAGTACATATCTCACAAAAACTATTTAGTCAGTCAATAAATGAAAGTTGTTAAATATCGCAGGTTGCTATATCCAGGTTAATATGATTGGCCAATTAGATCATGGGATCTTGTATAACAAAACGAATAAAAAATTAGAAAAATTACAAAAAAAATTTAAATTTTTAAATAACTTGAAATTTCATTATATAAACCAGCCGGGCTTCTAATTAAAAGTTTTTTGTACTTAATTTTGCATATATATATATGCACCCTCTACCTAATATAAATACTAGTTCGAACCCTAACTTTAACTAATAATCATTTTGATTTTTTTAAATATTATTGCAACCTGCTAAATTTATTAAAATTCTAAAAAATTACCAGTTTTAGCAAATAAAATATAAATCTATATATATCTCATGTTAGATAAATAAACAAAATTTTTATATTGATAACATTAAATTGTTTGTTACTCTAAAAGAAGACTGAAAATCCCAACTGTTCATAAATT
This sequence comes from Gigaspora rosea, assembly GCA_003550325.1. Classification (NCBI taxonomy): domain Eukaryota; kingdom Fungi; phylum Glomeromycota; class Glomeromycetes; order Diversisporales; family Gigasporaceae; genus Gigaspora; species Gigaspora rosea. Next base: position 236,118 of record QKWP01000512.1, on the reverse strand, counting down.
TAGTATTATACTGTTTGTATTCTATTAATTTACAAATTTTATTCATATATAAGAAACTAAGATAAAATTATATAATTTTTTTTGCAAATATCAGTTGTTACTTATTTAGTTCTTTAATTTTAAGTTTATGTATAAGATATTTTGCTTTTTCTAGCCAATCAGATGCTAGAAATAAACTATATATACAGTACATACTGTACGTTAATACAAATACTAATTATAATAAATATACTATGAAAACAGATTAAAATTAATATGTAATATATTATCTTGCCTTATATGATTTATATATAAAAAAATATAAAAATATAACCAATAGCATTTATATATTTATAAATTACATAATATTTTGAACTACGTTACAATATTGAAGTAGTTTAAGTATTTATGCATCTAAAATTTTTTGATATATAAATGAATATCAGATTTATGTTTTTGTTTTAAAGTCAATATCTTTTGATAACAAATAAAAAATGAAGCATACTAAGATAATTATATCTTAAACAATGTATGTTGAATATAGTTAAATAATTTATATTGTACTAAATTTATACAGTATATTGACCAATAATTATTGATTCTAGATCAAAATCGAAACAGATGGGGTATCACACTGACAAATTGTCCTCTATGTGGTAAAAAAGAAGAAGCAAGAAAGTATAATTGGTGTTCAGTTGACAAGAAAGATTGTTGTTTTAGAGATAGAACTATAATATATTGAAATTGAAACAATGCTGAATATGGAACCATAGATGGTGTAAATTTTGTTAAAAAACTAAAAATCATAATACCAAAGACTATTGTTTTAAAATCACAATTAAAGAAGAATCAATTAAAGAAGAATGGAAAAAAAAATTAAATATTCAAAATGTTCAGTAAGATTTAATGCTGTATATCACAATGAGAGAGAACAATGCCCTAAAACTTACAGATATTGGAATAATGATTGAAAAAAATAAATTCTGAACTCATATATTATAAATAAAATTTTAAAAGTAGAACCAAAATTATTTTTATTCAAATAAATCAAATTTATACTAAACTATTTGTATTTTTTATTGTTAAAGGTGTATCTAAGAAAAGGTGCTTTGGCAACCCATCAGATTTTATATAATAACCATCTAACTGCCAACTTTGTTATGAGTGAGTTTTTAAATAACATGTTTCATTGAAAATATTTTATAATAAAAATTTATTATCTTAAATGATAATAACAAAGATCCAATATTATTCATTTGCTGCCAAAACATTCATACTAAGATATGAATTTAAAAAAAAACAAAATTATGCACTAAAAAAAATACAGATTCTAATTGAATTTGTATTAAAATTGTTAATTTTGCTGTATTATTTTTGTTTTGCTCAAAGAATAATAATGATCTAACCAAATTATATGATTATATAAAAGACAATTAGTTGTAAGTAGAGATGTTATTTATATGATAGCACAATTTTTTTTTGTGTATAGTATATACAATATGTACAGTATGTACAGTACATATATATACAGTAGTACAATAGTATTTTATAGTTTCATTATTGCTCTTCTTTTTTGTATAATTAAAATCTGAATATATCAATTGAAAAATTGAAAGATCATCCTTATTCGAAGCTTTAGTGATTTCTTTCAAATTGTTGAACCATTTAATTTCTTTATCAAAAATAATTTTGTCTTCTATGAGTGCATTGCATTTTTGATTACAGAGAATCCTAATATATCCTTCAATTTGTTTAATTAACTAGGACTTATTATATTATCTATTATGTCTTTTTTCTTGTCTTATAGTACTTAATTGCAATTGTTGTTATAAATTCACTAATGTAGTTTTATGTTTCCTCAAAACATGTCCATCTAAATCTTTAAAATAACCACCACATTTTGAACATTTAGGCTTTCCACTTAATTCACCTCTATTATATAGAGGCATTCTTTTTTCAAGTTATTTAGAGGTATAAATATAAAAACAATAGTGAAACCTATTCTCATATACTTTTAAAATCATTATTGTGCATATATTGTCTACCCATTATAATTTAGGATCCAAATAGGATCCAGAAAACTAAGGTCTTGGTAAATATAAATATAAAATTTCTAAGTATAATAATATTTGTAAGAAAGTTTGTTATTTTTACAAATACCAAATTTTTAATAGTGTTTTTGAATAAATTAACCAATTAGTATGAGAACTGCAATAATTATATTAGAAATCAATTTGCTCATATAGTCCCAACTATTATACTATGTCCAACTATACAAATTTTATACTAACTATTATGCTACAATGCTATGCCCTATACTAACTATTGTTGTGTTCTAACTAGTAATTTAAGCTAGCTAAGGCAGCCGCAGCTAAGCTAGCTAGCTAATGTAATATAATCAGTTGGCTAATATAACTAAAAACTAACTATTATAAGAATTTGATAAATTCTGAAAAGAAAATATGGACCAAATATTCTGAAATATTCTGAATACAAACCAATAGTTAGCCATTAGCTAGCCGCTTAGCTGATGATTTACTTAGCTAGCTAAGCCAGCCAATTAAATCTATATGGCTTAAATTACTATTACTAACTTAGTTAGTAACATGATGATGTTAGTCTAACTATTATACTACATCACATACTACAATGTCTATCATGCTATGTATCATGCTAATTAGCCAATCAAATTATAACTTTAAATAATTAATATTTTTATTTGAACTTATCATTATAGCAAATAATGGATAATATTATATAATATACTATATAAACTATATAAAACTGTTTTACTATAATAATTCAAATTATAGTTCCGTTCTAATTTAATTATTGAAAATGCTAATTTATTTATTACTTTTTATTTTGACATGAATTTATACATAGCTAGTACATACATGCATAAATTATAAATTATCTAGTCTTTTCAAATCATACAATTCTTATAACTATTACAAATAATCCAAACATATTAAAAAAGACAAATTGTCCTGTATATGCAAAAATTATATATATATACAAAAGAAAAATATCAAAATTAATACGTATTATTTGAGCTAGTAAGGATTATATATGTTTAGTTGTAGACTTATAAATACATTTGTATCATTTAATATTCATACTTATATCTAAAGCCAGGACCCTTTGAATATCCATCATGACTATTCAAGGAATATTCACGGATTTTAGTAATCCACAAATAATATAGACCGAATATCTATATTTTTATGAATGTTCATAAATACTCATAAGAGAATTTATTATGAATATTTTTATATAATATAAGTATTATTGAATATTCACAATCTAAATGAGTTTTGCCACCAAATATTTGCTTTTATTAAATGTTTATTTTTAACCGTATTCACAGATACTAACTCTTTATCAGCTTATCAGTTATTTAATATTATACCAGTTTTTTTTAATAAATGCTCATATTTATATTAGTTTATTCTCTACATTTCTGAAAATTCTGGTTATTTATAATTTATTTAGTCAAATTTTTTTGATTAATTATGTATGTGCACTTCTGGAGGAAGCACGCATTAAGTTAGAGTATTATTTAAAGAGGATGCACTTGGGGAGGTTTGACTGTATTCTGAAATATATATATTAGAATCTAGAAAAGGTCAGAGATTTGTGAGTTAACTAGGCTTGAAATTTGATAATAATTTGAGTATTTAGAATTTGACCAAGACTTGGGATTTTAACAGAATTTGGGATTATATTTGCCCAACTGTACAGTAATTATTCCAGTTATAAGATATAGAATTTTCTATTTGAGATTCAGAATTACTCATAAATCACCAGATACAAAATTCTGTGACTCACTATGTACTATATTTGGGTGCAGTCGCAGGATCTTTGTGGTTCTTTTTAAAAATCTATAAACACAAAGTGTATATATATTTTAAATTTTTACATTATATGAGATAAATTCTCGCCATATACTATACTCAGCATCTATTAAGGTTTTAAAATTGGTGGAATATAACAGACCTGGATCTTGTATCCGGCGATTTATGGTAAATGGGCATTTGAAAACTTGTAATTTGAATAATACTATTTGCAGATCATATTGTCAAATAAAAACTATTTTTTGACAAAACTTTTACATCAATAGTCCGATTTAGAAACTCGATTTTTAGATCAATACTACAACACTTTTTGTAATTGGACCAAAATTAAGAACCCAAATTTATTAAATTATCAATATAATTTCGACTATATGATGCATATACTAAAATGACCCTGAGTCGAATAAAACTAATATAGTTGTTGCATTAAACCTATCTCCCACCATAAAACCCATCTTTTTTTTCTATAAATTTATACCAGTATGATCATATTAAATATGGAGAGATGGTTCTGTTTAACTTTTAGTGGTCTATATTTTTTTCTGTTTTAGAAAGCATTATTGTTATCTGTTTATGGCATAGTTCAAGATTGTGAGAAGCTATATAATAGTACAGGAGCAGATCAAAATCCTGATAATTAGAATCCCAACAGGTCATAGTCCCAACAAAAAAATCCTAACAATAAAAATCCTGACAATTCTGACAATATAGAAATTATTAAATTATTTAAGTTAGGTTAAGGTTAGGTGAATACCTAGAATAGGATTAGAATGATGCCTAGGCTAGGGTTTGGTTTAGTTAATTTTATAGTAAAGTTGCTCAAGGAAAGCTTTTTTGATTGTTGGGATTTTTGATTGCAAAGGTTTTTTTGTTAGAATTATAACCTGTCAGAATTTTGATCCACACTCGTAATAGTACTAATACCATGTGCTAATTTTTACAAAATCCTTTTTTAGTAGAAGTGATGAATTTCATTTATTTGTTTTTAGAAGGAATTAAGATTTTTGCATATAGTAAAACTAGGGCTCTGAAGTCTGGGTCCGGCTGGACCCAGACTCGAACCTGAACTTGAACCATAATTTTTGAAAATTTCAGACCCAGACTCAGACCTAAACCTAAAGTACCGAACCTGAACCGGACTCAAACATGATTATAGGTTCAGTTTGGGTCCAGTTTGAAGTTTGTAAACCTGTCCGGTTTGAGATTAGCATTAAAAAAAAAAAAGATAAAAAATTTCTTATACCAATTTGATTAGTAATCTGGCATAGATCATAAATATATGCAGTACAAAATGTAAAAAAAAACCCAAGTAACGATTTTTAATTTGTTGTTATGATTTTTAATTTGTTGCAACAATTTTAGACCATCTCTAAACCTAACCCGTTTGATCTTGGTAGGACTGTAAATCGATTCTATAATAATCATTTTAATCGTTAATCAAATTAGAATTGATTCTCATTCTTTATAATAATTTTAATCAATTTTACAAATGATTAAATATTCTGAAATTGATTCTAAGATTTAGAATCGATTCTAAATATATAATTATTTTATATTAAATATTTAAATGAATAAATTTTTGATAAATATTCTCTTCGTTTTAAGTATATGTGTAAAAAATATAAAGCTATGTTTATCATTGAAAACAATAAGCTTAAAGTTTAAAAATATATACACTTTATAATTTTTAATAAGTTACAATGTACTAATAATTATAAAATGGCTGAATACAAATAATTAGCATAATGATTTTAATTATCGATTGATTCTAATTTTTAGAATCGATTTACAGCCCTAGACCTAGATTTAGTGTCACATGTTTCATTTTTTTAATTATACTTGAATCGTTTAGAATTATTGTAATTTTTATCATGAGTTTTTATAAAAAATTCTATTACAAAATTTGTTTGCAATACCAGTAATTACAATATACAGTATTGGGTTGCTTTGAATTAGTATAAGCTAACCAATAAAAAGTTTGTTACAAAGCTCATTACTCTAATAACAGATAATATGCAGCTTAGTTTTATTGGTGAATGGCAATTTTTAAAATAAGTATTGCAAAGAGAAACCTTATATTGCTATATTAGTTTTAGCACATTGATTACCTTTTGAACATAACCATAATTTGATTGGTTGATAGATCGATATAAAACTATGATTCACTAGTCGATTATCAGATAATCTGGCAACAAAAATTCTAGAAGTCAATTATCTAATTTGTTGAATGAAACTTTTTATTGATATTCACTAATATATTCACTATTTTTTTATTAATCATATGTTTTAAAACAATTATATTTGTAAACTTTTTTAGCCCAAATAGTTTGTAAATTTTAGGCAATCAAACAACAAAAATAAATTTGGAAACTTCACGTTCACAATTTTTGTGTTGTTTAAGAGCGTTAATAAGCGCATTACTCAAATTTTAAAATAATTACTCAACATGATAATAGTCATCATTATCTTATGTATTTCTGTTAGTTTTCCTACATTTAGGTCATATTTTTCGAATGGAACCAATCAAAAATATTAAACCGAACAGATCCAGAATTGAAGTATATTGATAGATTAGAATGTTAATTATACTTATTTTATATTTAATTTTTCTATATAAAATTTTAATGGGATAAAATGCGCATAATTCGGAAACATGTGCATTAATGTGCATTCATGCACATAATTGAGGAATCATGTTGTTATCCTATATCCACTTCTTCAAAGATATTAGGTAACTAGAGTGATCTTAGACAGTGAACACTTTGTGTAACTTCAAACTTTGTTACTGTGGTATATCTAAGTCAGTATGGCGTTTTTAAGAAAACTTAACAAAGAAGATTTAAGGCAATTTGCAATTACGAAAGAGGCTACAATTAAAAGTATATGAGGATACTAATAACTGTTTGATTTGTGTAGTTAATAGTTGTTTTTATTATTGAAAGAGTATGAAGACTCGATGTTGAACTTG
>QKWP01000512.1:98875-211111 GCA_003550325.1 Gigaspora rosea | reverse complement strand
GCTTTTATACTTTTTGAAATTTTACAAATGTAACGGTCAATATCTTTTACATGTGTAATATATACTATAACTATTATTAATAAAATATATAGTATAACTAGTATAAATATAATATATGTAATAAATAATATATATGTAATAAATAAAATATCTAGAATATAAGCTATAAATATGACATCTTTTAGATATGTCAGATCTACGATTTTTGTCCGCAGCAATCGCCTAGCCAATCAGATTGCTGATCAATTAATAAGTATAGGAGTAAATGTTTGACAACTCCTATCTTGGCAACCAGAGGTTGTACAGAGATGTACCATAGCTCGTTAGAACCGTCTCGGTGAGCTGAGTCGAATGGTGGTGGTTTCATTTAATTTGGCTTAGTGGATCATAGGTTATGATCACTTTTGTGTTTTTCTCTAGGTCAACAATGTGCATGCATGAAACCATATCTAGGTTTCAGACTTTCAGACCGGACTCAAACTTTTGGACCAGGCTCAAACTAGACTCTAACCAAGCCAAAGTTTGATATTCGGACTCATACTGAACTAAGCTGTAAAAATAGTTTGAGTTCGAAATTTGAACCGAACTCGGACTTACTAAAGTCCGGCCTCAGTCCGGGTCTGTCAGAGCCCTAAGTAAAACTGACATCACTAATTATTAATTAATTATGATATCATACAAAAATGATACTATTAATTAATAATATAGTTCAAGATGGTAAGAACATATTCCAGTATTATCACATGAAATGTGCAATATGAAATGTGGAGGAATGGTTTGATTCCACTTTTTTGATGTCTGCTATACTGATTTATTACAAAAATCTTTTTTGTTAGCAATAATGATTTTCATTTATTCATTTTGGAAGGAGTAAAGATTTTTGCATATAACCCACATTTAGATCACATTATATGATGCAACTGATTATTAATTTATATAATGCAAAGCTGCCATTTATAGTGTAGCTCAAGATGGCAGGACTATTTGCTATATAATTTTAATTTACTGGATTAATTTTTTGATCTTAAGGGGCATCCATAAATGACGTTATGTACCCCCTCATAGTAGCGCTTGACCCCTCCTCTACTATATAAAAAAATTTTTCAAAATTCATATATTTATATATAAAATTTTACAAAAACTTGAACATATTGTAACACAGTGATCTGATTTGGATTATTTAGGTACTATTCGATTCATCTTAGTGAGACGAATCCAATGATATCAAAATCATTTCATTTGGATTATTGGATAAATAGTTATTCACAAAAAACTATTGATTTTATTGTCATTTTATAAGAAAACATAATAACCAATAGCATTTGGATAATAACTTTTGATCCAGTGATTCAAATGAAATGAAATTGGTACCATTTGACTCCTCTCACGGAGACGAATCGAATAGTACCTACCAAAATCATTAAATTTGGACCACTGGATCAGTTTTTAGACAATTTTTTCTAAAAAAATCGTGTTATATTTTTTGACCCCCCCTATTAAGAGAAAAATCATTTATTTTGTCAGACCCCCTCCCCCTCTTGTATAATGTTAATTCTGGATGCCCCTAATTATTAGCACAATTAAGTTTGTGAAACTCAAATTTACAAATCTGCTCCCATTTTCTCTAATTGTTAATCTTACTAACTTATTTAAGTGACAGAATGCATAAAAAAAAGCAACTTTAAATATTACAACTGCTATTATATTGTATATAGTCTCTTGTTACTTAATACTCAGTGTTTTGAGCTGGCCTATATTAAGCTAAGCACTTCGTAGAAAAATTATCATTGATATTATATTATTGTAATAATAATAAAAAATAAATTCAATTGCACTTTGATATTTATAATTTGACATATCCAAAAACCTTAGTCTGACTATAAGAAAATTAATATCGTAATAAGTTTGTCATAATTCGTAATTGATTTATTACTATAAATTAATAATTAGTTATCAACTATTTATATTTATTTTTTTATTTTTAAAAAAATCATCTTTCAATTACATGCACTTTGTATTTTTGAAATTTAACAAGTAGACTTCCGTTCGTTATTTGCATATTTGTATTTTTGAAATTAACTGAGATATGAATAATATTAATAATATGCATTATTGAGTCACATATTGTGTTTCACCAGAATAGTAAGGTTTATAACAGTAAATCGTGATAGAAGCTATAATAATTTCAATGCAAACTAATTCAATCTCACCCACATATGGGCAGCCGTCAATAAAAATAAAGTAGTTAATATTTTAAAAAAATCAATATCTTTACTTTCATAGCTCATATTTCAATGAATATTGAAGCTATCTTGATGAGATATAAGCTAATTTTTTTTAAAATGTTGATCTCTATTGACAGGACCTATATTATAATTGATACTATAGAATATCGAGCAAGTTTTGCAAGAAAAATTTTATAGATTATTGTACCAGATCATAATGAAATCCAAATTAAATGAAATGATAGTATAAAATCCCGAAAACTAAATTTTTTTAGGGTACATTTTTTAGAATTAGGGGTTTAGAGTTAGGGTTAGGTTTAAAAAAATTATAATAAACAAGTATTAATAGGTTTTAGAAGCCTAGCAGGTTAAGTATAGAATATAGATTTCATTTTAAATTATGATCTGCAACAATTATTGATAGAAGCTATATAATTTTGATACAAACTTAGCCTAAAATATATATCTATTCGTAAATTTGTAACAGAATTTTTTATAGAAATTTACAATAGAAATTATGATATCTTTAATACAAACTAATTCACTTTTCGCTATTACTAATATAAACCACAATGCTTTTCTATAATAACATGCTACAAGTCACTGGATAATGACTAAGATAATAAAATTTTTTAATTGATAATCCATCTATCAACTAGAGAATAGCGAAATATGGTATTCATCTATATAAATTTTTTTTTTTACTAAGTTAACAATACATGTCTCTAATTGAAAGTTTTAGAGCTCGTTGAGATGCATCTAACGGTGGTTAGATCATCCAAATCGGCCCAGTGGATAGCAAAATATCATTGAAAAACAAATGGCTGCCTATATAAAATTCTGTGATGCAGATTATATATAAAAATCACTATAGGTGAAATGTGGTGTGCTTCTATATAAAAGTTTTTTGCTTACTAAGTTAATGGAATATGTCCACTAATTAAAAGTTGTAGAGCTCGCCGAGATACATCTAAAAGTAGTTAGATCATCCAAATCGGCCTAGTGGATGGCAAGATATCGTCAAAAAATGATTAGCTGACTATATAAAATCTCTATATAAACAATGTTTGTTTACATAGAGATTTATATAGTCAGTTAATCATTTTTTGATGATATCTCACTATCTTCTAGGCCAATTTGGATGATCTAACTACTGTTAGATGCGTTTTGACAAGCTCTACAACTTACAATTAGTGGAGATGTGCTATTAACTTAGTAAGCAAAAAACTTTAAGATGGAAGCACGCCATATTTTGCCTATAGTATCACGGAATTTTATATAGTCAGCCAAACATTTTTGATGATACACTGGGCCGATTTGGATGATCTAACCACTATTAGATACGTCTCAATGAGCTCTACAACTTTCAATTAGTGGACATGTATCGTTAACTTAGTAAGAAAAAATTTTTATATGGAAGAACACCACATTTTGCCATTCTCCAGTTGACAGATGGATTATTGATTAAAGTAACAATGATGTCCTTAATAAAATTGACACAATTTTAACTGCACACTGTGGTTACTGAATATCAAAGAAATTTTGTAAACTCGAGTATAAAATTCTGAAAACTCTTTTGATTCTTAAAACTTTTAATTGGTAATCCGCGAATCAACCAGAGAGTGGTCATAGTGAAACGTGACGTGGATTACTTATAGAAATTAGGGTTTTGCAAATGTGGAGTGCACACATCTAAAACTTTTTTATACTAAGTTAATCACTCTTCTGACTTAAAAGACTTTTGTAGAGCTCTTCAAGACGCATCTAATGGTAGGTAGAGCGTCAAAATCGGCCTGGTGGGTGCTGAGATATCTTTCTTTTACTATGTAAATTTCTTTACAAACAATACTATTGTTTGCAAAGAAATTTACATAGTAAAAGAAACGTTTTTAAAGATATCTCAGCACCCACCAGGCCGATTTTGACGCTCTACCCATCATTAGATGCGTCTTGACGAGCTCTACAAAAGTCTCTTAAGTCAGAAGAGTGATTAACTTAGTATAAAAAAGTTTTAGATGTGTGCACTCCACATTCGCAAAACCCTAATTTCTATAAGTAATCTGCGTCAGGTTTCATTATGACCACTCTCTGGTTGACTCGCGGATCACCAATTAAGTATACTTTTGATTTTAATTTGTTACTGCCGATTTATTACTAAAAATTTCAATAAAAAAAGTAACAATTCAATACAGCCTGTTTTTGGTCTTTGCTACACCACTCAAATTTTGCTTGTTACAATAGACATTGAGGCAAAGGGTAGAACCTATATTACACTATATGAAATAATGCATTCAGATAACATGTATATATACATTACATAAGCATTGATTTGTAATATATGTTGGCTCATTTTATAAAGAATAAAGAATCATTATATGATTTTTTTATTTTTTTTAAAAAAAAAAGAGCAATATCTTATAATTTCACTAATAAAACTTCTGTATATTTTAACAAAAAAACTTCTTACAAAATTATACTTTATATGCAGTTAGCTTGATTATCTTACATTGATTATATAAATTTATTATTTAATAGTTAATTTATATTAATATCGAAATGGAACGTGTATTCATATTTATTAACTGTGCCAGGCATTGACAAGCAAACTGCTGCAAAACCCGAGTCATTTACAATCCAATTGGCATGAGCATACAGTCCTATATGGTCCATAGAATCTGTACCAATTTGGACATACAGTTGGACCTCCCTAAATGCAACCTCCCTATATGCATATCTAAGTAAAATTTCCCTAAATGCTTGCCTTTTTTTTGGCCTAACTTAATATAACACTTATAGATTTTTACCTCTCTAAATGTATATTTTTGAAAATTTTTACTATGGTCCCGATGCTATGCATTTAGAGAGGTCTGACTGTACCTGTACAAATCCTGTTCTTGATTTGTATCACAAAGACCCATGCCTATCCAATACCAATTTGGACCAATTTTCATATAGAGAAGAATATAATTAGTATGAAGTTTAATTTGTTTTCCTTAATAATATATATACATATTTAATTAACATAATTATTTAAATTCTATTTACTTTAACAATTATTGGACTTTACAATTATATTTGTATCAATCAGATAAATTAAATATATTTAAACTAGTAAAAAATATGATTGAAAGCTGGTAACAAGTTTCTCTTATTCAGCACACATGATTGTACTGGTCCTGCGCAGCATCGCATGTTGTGCAGCTATGCTAATTATTATAGTATTATATACTATAATATAAATTTTAGAGTAGTACAACTTATTACATGTAGATTAATCAAACTTTCAATCCCAAAATCTTGGCTTGAGGTATATCATTTAGAGTTCAAAACTTTACTCATTTTGTAGTTTAATGTATTATTGTAAGTGCATTTTTACTATCTGATAGGAGTTTGTATTATTTTATTGACAATTACTTCACCAATATAACATTTCACTAACAAATACTCACTAACAAGTTCATTTTACTAACAGTTTGTTTTACCAAAGCTTATTTCACTGACAAGTTTATTTTTAAACAGTACACTAAATTTAGCCCTATCTATCTAATTCTATCCTGATCCTAATAACAATGAGCAAAATTACTTTGTTAGCAAAATGAGTTTCAGTGAAATAAACTGTTTGTAAAATAAACTTGCTGATGAATAATTGGTGATGAAATGTTATATCAGTGAAGTCGATTAATTGATTGCCACCCATGATCCATAATATTGAATATGATTATCAGCATTGGATAGGGGTTGAAAAGGATGAACATAAGGCATTCAGTTATTATCAAAAATCTGCTGAGATGAGAAATGTTAATGGAATATTTTAGATTGATATTGTTACAATAAAGGAATTGGAGTTGAAAAAATAAACATAAAGCACTCATCTATTATCAAAAATTTGCTAAGATGGGAGTTGCTTTAGAAATATTAATGTTGCATATTGTTATCAAAATGAATTGAAATTGAAAAGGATGAACATGTGATGTTTATTTATTATCAAAAATCTGTTAAGATGGGAGATGCTGTTGGAATATATAAAGTTGGATATTGTTATCTTCTTGAAATTGGAGTTGAAAAGGATGAATATAAGGTATTTATTTATTATCAAAAATCTGCTAAGATAGAGTTCGCTGGTGGAACATATAATGTTGGATATTGTTATCATTATGGAATTGGTATTAAAAAAGATAAGCATAAAGCATTCATTTGTTATCAAAAATTTTCAGAGATGAAATATGCTAGTGGAACATATAATATTGGATATTGTTATCTTTTTGGAATTGGAGTTGAAAAGAATGAACATAAGGCATTCATTTATTATCAAAAATCTGCTGAAATAGAAGATGCTAATGGAACATAAGAAGTGAGATATTGTCATCAAAATGGAATTGGAGTTGAAAAGAATGAACATAAAGTACTTGGTTATTATCAAAAATCTGCTGAGTTGGGACTTGCTAGTAGAACATATAATGTGAATACTGTTATCTTTTTGGAATTGGAGTTGAAAAGGATAAACATAAGTCATTCATTTATTATCAAAAATCTGCTAAGATAGAACATGCTCGTGAAACATATGAGGAGGTTAATAGAAATGGGACAAATTTATTAGATAAATTTGTTCCATTTCTATTGACTTCACCCATATAATGTTGGAGTTGAAAATGATGAACATGAGGTGTTTATTTATTATCAAAAATCTGCTAAGATAGAAGATGCTGTTGGAACATATAAGGTTGGATAGGATATTGTTATGATAAAGGAATTGGAGTTAAAAAGGATAAATATAAGGCATTTGGTTATTATCAAAAATCTGCTGAATATTGTTATCTTTTTGGAATTGGAGTTGAAAGATAAAATAAGACATTCATTTATTATCAAAAATCTGCAGAGATAGGAGTTGCTTTAGAAACAAATAATGTTGTATATTACAATAAATTTAGAAACAAAAACAATTATTAGATGATTAACTATTGTTGATATTTATTTTTTGTAAAAGATTTAAATATAATAATAATAATCTTTTAGCAGCAAATAGGCAAATTTATGATAATTCAGATATTGATGATAATTTAAAAAAAATATTAGCTGAAAGCAAATATCCATTAACTTGAATCCTTATAATAAATTTGAAAATATTCAAGCTATAAGAATTGGTGAATTTGCAACAGTATATTATGCTGAGTGGATAGATAAAAATAATAACTCTCGATGGCCTGTTGCACTTAAATTGCTTCATAATTCAAAAGAGTATAAAGAAGAATTCATAAAAGAGATAATTTATCATTATATACTAAAGTGATTGAATTTAAAATTTATATTAACTACTTATTTTTAATGCTAAAACTAAAGGTATATTGTGATATTGTTGATAACAACCTAACATTTTTAAGGTGTTATAGGATATCAAAAGATAATATTCTAAAAGTTATATTATTGTAGTACAATGCACACCTAATGGCTCTTTGTATAGTAATCTTTATTCTGTATCACAAATAGAATAAAAATAAAATTAAATTTGCTATATTGTATTGCTTCAGATCTTTAAATAATTCATTCTCAAGAATTTATTCATCGAGATTTGCATAGTAGTATATTTTACAAACTGATTTATATACTATTTATATTGCAGATTTGGGGCTTTCAATATCAAAAAACATGGCACTAAAGGCAGAACATTGTATATATAGCACTGGAAACTTCAGACAGATGTCAATATACAATAGTGTCAGATATTTACTCATTTGGCATAATTATGTAGAAAATTTTATAGAAGACCTGTATCTTATAGTCAAGAATTTGAAATAAGGCCTCAAATAAGAATATGCCGTAATGATTTATGACCAACAATTATTGAGAATACTCACCAATGTTATTTAAGCCTAATGAAGAAATGTTAGAAAAGAGACCCAGAAAATCATCCGTCAGCAATAAAAATTTGTGAAATTTTTACAGAATGGCTGAATAATGAAATTATTTTATCTGGTTTAACTAAATCTAATAAGTTATTAAAGAATATTAAAAGTATATATATACAAATATATCCTAATAATATTTATAAAAGCAAGTTCATTAAATATACTACTTTACTTTGTCAAGGTAATTTATTTTTGCTATTTTTTAATAAATAAGTTTATTTAATTCTTAACTAACTTTATAATTTTATTTTTTAACAAATAGCAGATTGATTAAGTTAAAAATTGCAAGCAACAAAATATAATTTTATAATTTACTATTTGTGCATTTTAAAATGAATTTTGGTTTTATAGTAGCTTTTGCCATGTTAAATTGGTTTTTTACATCCCTGTGATTGTAGATATATATATGCATTTGTTTAATTATTTCTTTTAAAAAAAATTTAGCTAATATTATTGGTTTATAAATTACTGTATACAATTCTGATCATTGAATGGACTCAAATTTTGTATTTCAAAGTTTTAGTTAAGTTGAGTCTAGTTTGGGTCTAAGCTTGAAGTCTAAAACTGTCTGACTAAGTCTAAATATTACTGTATATTACTGAATATAAGCCATCTTCAAAAATAAGCTGCTTCATATTCGATAATAGTTGCTTTATAGTAAACTGATTAAAGTCACTTAATTGATAATCTACTTGTCAACTAGAGAATAGGCGAAATGTGGCGTTCCTCTATCTAATATTTTTTTACTTGCTAAGTTAATAATACATGTCCACTAATCGAATTTGTAGAGCTCGTCGAGTCGCATCTAACAGTGGTTAGATCATCCAAATCGGCCTGGTAGATGGTGAGATATCGTCAAAAAATGATTGGCTGACTATATAAAAATCTGTGATGGAAATCATATATGAAAATTACTATAGGCGAAATGTAGAGCGCATCCATCTAAAACTTTTTTCTTACTAAGTTAACAATATATGCCCACTAATTGAAAGTTGTAGAGCTCATCGAAATGCATCTAACCACTATTAGATGCATCTCAACGAGCTCTACAACTTTCAAGATAGATGTGCTCCACATTTCGCCTATAGTGATTTTCATATGTGATTTCTGTTACAGATTTTTATATATTCAGCCAATCATTTTTTGATGATATCTCGCCATCTCTGGGCCGATTTGGATGATCTAACCACCGTTAGATGCATCTCGACGAGCTCTACAATTTTCAATTAGTGGACATGTATCGTTAACTTAGTAAGAAAAAATTTTAGATGGAAGCATACCACATTTCACCTATTCTCCAGTTGACAGGTGGATTATCAATTAAGTAAACTTGTTTGAAAATCAAAATACACATATCTTGAATTTTTTATAAAAATTTACTTTCAATAAAAAAATTAAAATTTTTTTAAAAAATATATTCTTGACTTAGAAATTAAATGTTAAATAATAAAAAACTATCCTATGATCATATAGTGGCTTCGCTGCTAGGTATGATTTGACCTCAGGCATATTAAATATTATAAATAAGTTCAACTTTTTTAAAATTTGAATGATTCAATTTAATATATCAGGATAAGTCTTTATTGATTTGCGATCTTAGATATGATTTATGTATAATTGAAGCAAAAGAATATAGTCTCAGAAATATCAAATATTATGCTAGATATCAATATAAAAAGTTGTGTATTTAATATACAGTATTGGTTGGTGGTTTCTTAGGCTGCATAATATAAGTTTGGCATTAATGTGAAAGCAACTATCATAAATTGAGATTTGTCTGATTAGTTAGATCCATTTGTGATTACTCGAGATAACTAACTTATTAAATTATATAGTTAAAGTATTATCATTTTGATAATATAAGAAAGTGAAAAAATTTTGGTAAAGATTACATGGGCTGCCGTCAATAGAAATCAAGCAAATTTTTTTTAGTAACTTTTTTTTAAAAGTTTAAATCAAAATAACTTAACAAAAACTTGATCAAATTTGATAAATTTTTTTTTTAAATTAATTCTATAAGTTTATGAAATTAATTTTAAAAAAAATTTATCAAATTTGATTAAATTTTTGTTAAGTTATTTCTGTTCAAAGTTTCAAAAAAATTTATTATAAAAAATTTGCTTGATTTCTATTGACTCATGCCCACATGTTAATAAATATATAGAAAGAATTTATCACATAAAATTAGAGAATGTGTAATGCTGGATAAATGTGATGTTTATTATTAATAAATTCGAATTTATCAAGAGTTTAATAGGAAAATAAAATTATTAGTGAACTATTTACTAGCTTTTAAGCTTTTTAAAAAAATTAAATTTTATCACTATCTCAACCTTTATCAAGTGATTTGATTTTTAGATCATGGAAATAACTTTGTATCAATATTTTTAATTATAATACTCAGGTTATTTAGATAAGAGTATTAGCTTAAGTTTTTGCATTATTAGGATGTTAAACAGTATATACAGAGTTATTTAAATTTAGATCTTATATGTAATATCTCAATTTTCCTTTTTTTTTTTGTCAATTATTTTAGCATTTAGAGTTTACAATAGTTAACATGTGACTAGTATATGAGAATAGTAAAGTAATCTCTTTTAAATGAAGTTTTGGAGTTAAGAATTATTTTTATTATTTTGTATAGTATTTATACATAATGTATATTGAAATTCTACTGTTTTAATAGTAGAGGGTATGTAGATTATTTTTATATAGTTTTTATATAGTATTTTGAAAATTTTATATAAAATTAACATATGCTACTAATAAAACTTTTTTAAATTACAACTAATTTTTATTAAAATTTTACAAAATATAACAGATAATAAAACAATTTATCTATTATGGTAAAATTTTGAACTATTATTATATTTTAAAAAATATATTTAATGTTTTTTGGGTTGGGCAAAAAATTTTTGGGGTTACACAGAATTGCTAATGCTGATTGGTCAATTTATGTAAATTTATAAGTTAGTTTTATTATTAAATTTTAATACCCAAATTTTTAAAATTTTATATCTAGGTGTGGCAACATAGAGAAGCTGTCTGGTTGTCACCCCCAAGCGACAGGTCTAGAGTTCAAGTCCCACTGGAGACGAATTGAAAAAATAGGCCTGTGTTATGGTAACATTTGTTCATCGATCGGTCGGGTATATTACCTGTAACCTTGGTACCACTATCTTGAATGGGAACATCGGCGTAGTTGTGTAAGTTACACAGACAAATCCAAGGGACTAGAACAATTGAAACCCGTTTGGCAAGTCCCAAGTAAGGAGGTAAGAAAGATCTTCCAACGGTACTACAGAAGACCGGAATTTCGACTGAAGACCGAAGAACCGGTTGGAAAAAGCCCTATGGCAAAAGGGAACACCAACCTGGCCGCTGGGTCGTACCGGAGGAAAAGGACCTATGTTACAGAATTAGGTACCAAGGAGAGGGAGTTTATCAGGCGCATAAAGCTGGGCTGACCAATCCTTCTGGGCTAACTGGTTTGGTAGTTTGGGAGGGATCGGTAAAGATTGGAAGAAGGATTGGATGTGAGTACTGGAGATCGGAATGAACCTGCAAGGGCAAATGGAACTTACTGGCCAATGAGAAGTAGAAGCATGGAGGCATGTATGTGTAAAGACCCAACGGAGCTCTGGGCATACCCATATGGGAGTCTTAGGACGTTAAGAGGATTTGGGACTACCAATACAGGTATAGCTGGTACAAGTACATGTAGTGTTGTGAAAGCCGGGACAGCCGGCCGCCTCATGATGCCATCCAACTATGCTTGGTTCAGGAAGCCTCAGCTGGGTCAGCCGGGCACGGCGAAACATGCCTGGATATCTCATCACCATAGCGGGAAGTACAGTCGTTCGCATATTTCTGAATTCAGAAAGCTAAATCCTGGGTCCCGAAGTCGCAGGAAAATTGGTTAGTTGCGGCAGCATGCAGGCTTGAAATACTTACCCAATGTGGTAGAGGCAGCTGCATGGCTTGAGATACGAACTCCCAAGAAGTACACCAGTAAGGAATCTTGGGTGTACCAATTTGGAAGCACAAAGCGCCTACCTGGAATCACATACACCAAATTGGAAGTGACGATACTAGGAAATGTGGGTAAAGTGGCAGACATGTGAATACTAATCAGCAGCTGGGAAGGGATGTACAAAACCAGGCTGGCTATATAAATGGGAATATGGCAGGCTCTGGTAGGTTTAGGTCGTGGATAAATAGTCCAAGTCTCGGTACTAAGTAGATAGTACAAAGATTGTAAGCAGAAATGTGTAATGATCAATATACATCTAATAAAGTCCAGAGGCATGACCTCACCTTAACAACAAAAAAAAATTTTATATCTAACTAAGTTTTTAACAATTTTAATAATTTACTAATATTAGAATTAGAAAAACTTGCTCTATAAACTTGGCTTAAAATATACAGTTAACACTTTCTAATCCAAACTGCTGGGACTGCTTTTTTTTACTATGTAAAAATTTTAAAAAGTTCAGTTTTCAAAAAGTTATAATAAAATTTACAAATGTTCTAGAAAATTTTGTTCAGTTTAGAGAGAGTTTAATAGTGTTCAGTTTAGAGAGGTTCAGATTAGAGAGAGACAACTGTAATTAGTTTATTTATTATAATTTTCATAAAATTAAATATAAAAAAAATTACTAGTTTATATATGATTTTAAATTAGTACTTCTATCCTTAAAATTCTAAACAATGCATTTATAATATAATAAGATATTTAAAACATATGTCTTTAAGGGTAGGGTAGTTTTTTGGCTTGTGTAATGCATAAATTTGCAGATCTCCTGCTCCTGATTGGCCAAACCGCTAGTTTGGCCAATCAGGAGCAGGAGATCTGCAAATTTATGCATTAAACAAGCCAAAAAACTACTCTACCCTTAATAAAGAAAATATGCATGATTATTGGATAATCTTAGCATGAAAATTTGATCAGATCACCTTAGTAATTATATAAATTCAGCAATATACATGTTTATAAAATACATCATAAATTTATATATAATTATGAAATTATATATAAATATCTTATTTTAATACTATCAGCAAAGAAAGAAGTTATATTTAATAGTATTTAATATTAGGTATATAAATTTTTTTAAAAAAATATTAATTTAATATTTGTTTATATAAATTTATTGATAGATTGTATAGGATATGATACACAAATACTATTTATTTATAAGAGACTGAAATTTTTAGTTAATTTGATAATAAGTGTTATTATATTGTTATTGAATAAGAAGATATGTTGTTGTAAGAACATAATATATATATATAGGTAGAAGTTAAAAAGTAATTAGAGTAATTGTATTGTATTAAAAGAGATATATTATTAAAAAATGTTATCTGTCTAAAGATAATAGTTCTTGAGCTTGAATTCAAGTCTATTATATTCTTTAATTATTAATTGATTAGTAATAAATGCATTACCCCTCCTCATATGAAGAAGGTAGAGTGCTGTTTTGAAGCTTTCGTTCATTCTTTGGAGTGTCAAGTTAGTGCCCTTATTTGATCGAATTGCATGGCTAAAAAAAATTGAGTATAGATAAGAGATATAATTTTTCATAAACAGAGTTTGGAAACTTACCAGGCCTTTTCCAAAATTGGGTATGAAAGTCATCAAAATAGTGTTCGCCTGCTCTACTTCTTTTTGCATAACTGTTTCTAGCCATAAATTTATATACAGACTAATAAAAAAAGGTATTAGTTTTGAGATTAATTATATAGCATAGGACAAAAGTGAGTTAATATATTTATATTATAGTCACTGACAAGATTATTAAATTTGCTCTTGTATTGATAATTGTTAAGTTTCATGCTATGGTATTGGTTAATTTTTTGGGCGATACTTTTTCAGAAATCGATTTAGTTACAAGAAATTATGTTATAATATATACGATCAAGTGTGTATATTTTTATATGCTCCCATTTGGTACAATGACTTAAAGCAACATAAGCTTGCCCAGATTCAAAATTTTGATTATCTAGATTTAAGGATACATCAAAAAGAGTTAATCCTTGTGTTTTATGAACTATAAGAGCAAAAGCATTTTGTATTGGATATTGTATACAGGTTCGTATTATTTTGCCAACAATCACTTCACCGACAAATACTCACTGACAAGTTCATTTTACCGACAGTTTGTTTCACCGAAGTTCATTTTACCGACAAGTTTTTTTCAAAAAGCACTCTAACTTTAGCCCTAATTCTACCTAATTCTACCCTGACCCTAATGACAATGACCAGAATTACTTTGTCAGTAAAATGAGCTTAGGTGAAATAAACTGTCGGTAAAATGAACGTGTTGGTGAATAATTGTTGGTGAAATGTTATGTCGGTGAAGTGATTGTCGATTAATTGATTGCCACCCATTGTATACAATTAGCAGGAATATCATTAAGATAAAAGTGGTGTGTATATTTGGTAAAAGAAATATTAATAATAGCTCCTTCAATACAAAAGCTAAAGAACCCAAACATCTAGTATAGAGGTTATACTTGTTTTTTTCAGCAAAAACTTCTGAAATTTGAGAAGCAAAAAACTGTTTTTGCCAGTTATCTTGGTATCTAGTAGACCAATTTGAACAACTTTTTTTTAAAATGAAGCTCTCAGTGAGGCGCATCTAACAAAAAAAGTTTATTCAATCTGATCACTAGATCAAAAGTTATTTAAACAAATATATTTTGTTATTTTCAGAAAATTGGTTTAAAATTGGCCAAAATCCAGTTATGACCTATATGAGAAATGTTTGGGGTCCTAAAGCTGACATAAATAAGGCCTGTCTGTAAGTCAAGATCAGTAACAACACTTATAGTACTATTGGCTATTCCATGTCTATACTGTGAATTGTTTAAATATATAACTCTTGTGTCTGGGTGAATTCTTATTGTATTACACTTGTATTATGCAGATTGGTTTTGCTAGTAAATTCACAATATCACAAGTTATTAGGGCATACATGTCCATCTATTATATCAATACAATAAAAATTAAGATTTTATTCTCACAAGCTGGAATTAAAGCACAAATTGTTCTATTAATTAATTTAGCTATTTCATGATAGCCTACTATATAAGTTGTATTAAGTGTTTTATTAATATCAGATGATTGGGTTATTTTTTGTAGTTTTTACACTAATATATTCCATACTTGATTATCAATATTACTAAATTTAATTTTTTGTAAAAGATTGTAAAAGAGAGTAACATTATTTTGTCTTTGAGAATTACAAAGAAATAAAGAATAAAAAAGTTTCTATATAGGGAATTGATATACAGATAGGGCATTAACAGGTAATAATTGTACTAAATCACCTATTAATATAACATTAATACCTCTAAATAGATAATTATTTTGATGTAAATGTTCAAAAAGTTCTAAGATATATGTTAATAATGGGCCCGATACTATAAAGACTTCTTTTATAATTAGAGTATCAATTAAATAAAGATTATTACAGTATTTTGGATCTCAAAATATAAAAGTTTGAAAGCCTATTTGTCTAAAGTTATTCTTAAAGCAAAATCGATTGTTGTTATACTGTACCAACTTTTTGACTGCTATTCCTGCAGAAACCATTAATAAATACCTATAGCTAATTCTCTGAAAATATTCTAAAAGTACAAGGATCATAAATAATTACTATTGCCAGCTGAACCTGTAATAAAAAAAAAGAAATAATGTGAATTATCTCATTTTTCTAAATAATTTGTTATTGTTAGGTAACAAGATATTGACTTGGAACTAGATTGGCTATTATATTTGCAAGTATTATACAAGATGGTATTTTAAGAGAATCAAGTTGTAATTTAATAATATCAATAACCTCATTTGTTAAAGTGAACTTTAAAGAAAATATAATAGTTTCAATAATTGTGACAGATTAAAATGAAATTAGATTAAAATGAAATTTTCCTATTTTTTAAGCAAAATTTTAAAATTTTTTTGGGGACATTATTTAGGTATTTTTTTAGCATTAGTGTTAGGGTTCCAAAGTTTGATCTGGGTTTGATTTGAGTTTGATTAAACCCCAAATCAAACCAAACTCAAACTATAAATTTTATAAAGTTTGAGATCAAACCCAAATTCAAATAAAAAATAATCAAATTCAAACCAAACCCAAATACTATACTAAGTTTGATTTGAGTTTGATTTGAAGTTTGCAAACTAGTTTGAGTTTGAATAACATAAATATATTTTTATAATTTAAAAATTTTTCTTACTAAGTTAATAGTACTTATCGACTAATTGAAAGTTATAGAGCTTGTCATAACGCATCCAATAGTGGTTAGATCACCCAAATTGGCCCAGTAGATAGCGAGATATCGTCGAAAAACGATTGGCCGATTATATAAAAATCCGTGATGGAGATTACATAGGTGAAATGTGGCATGCTTCTATCTAAAACTTTTTTTCTTAATAAGCTAACGATACATGCCCACTAATTGAAAGTTGTAGAGCTCATCGAGACGCATCTAACAGTGGTTAGATCATCCAAAGCTGCCCAGTGGATGGCGAGATATCATCGAAAAACCATTGGTTGTCTAAATAAAATCTCTTATGTAAATAATGTTTTGTTTACATAGAGATTTTATATAGTCGGCCAATCGTTTTTCGACAATATCTCGCCATCCACCGGGCTGATTTGGATGATCTAACCACTGTTAGATGCGTCTCGACGAGCTCTACAACTTTCAATTATGAGATGTATCGTTAGCTTAGTAAGAAAAAAAGTTTTAGGTGGAAGTATGCCACATTTCCTATATAATCTCCAGCACGGATTTTTATATAGTCGGCCAATTGTTTTTTGATGATATCTCGCCATCCACTAGGCTGGTTTGGGTGATCTAACCACCATTGGATGCGTCTTGACAAGCTCTACAACTTTCAATTAGTCGATAAGTACCATTAACTTAGTAAGAAAAATTTTTAAATTATAAAAATATATTTATGTTATTCAAACTCAAACTAGTTTGCAAACTTCAAACTCAAATTCAAACCAAACTCAAATTTAACTAATAAGTTTGCTTCAAATCAAACTCAAATAATTTTTTTATTCTTAGTTTGGGTTTGAGTTTGATTTCAAATCAAATCAAACCCAAATCTGACCTAAAGTTTGATTTGATCCGGGTTTGTAGGAACCCTAATTAGGGTTAGGGTTTAGGGTTAGGGTTATTAATAAACAAGTATATGTGGGTTTTATAAGCTTTAAAGGTGAGCAAGAGAGGTCCCTAGTTTCATTTTAATCTGATTTCATTTTAATCTGTGACAATAATTGTATTAAATTGATTTTGTGTATAAGTTAATTGATTTGATATAAATTATAAATATTGTATAATTAAGGACTGATATAGGACAGAAATTTGAGAAAAAATAATCTCTATAAGTTTGATACTCTTCTAGTATTTCTTGTTCAGATCTGCAAAGTAATTTTAATAATAATTGCTAATAAAAATAAAGTTCACTATGATAGGTTGTAAAAATTGATATTTAAGATAGTATTTTAATTTTATGCTTAATAACAAAGTTTCCTAAATTATCTTGATATATTGTCCTTCTGTTTCCATTAGGTCTAGTATATTTAATTTTATAAGTTTCAAAATAGTCTTTATAAGTTATAGTATCAAATTCAGAATCATTTGGACAAGCAAAATTTTTTTTCTATTTTATCAGACCAATATAGATTATCATTAAAAAAGTTCATATATAAAGGAAGTATAGCTTTGGTTCAAAATATTTGGAGGATCTGTCATTAAAAGTTGAACTTGAATTAAAGAGTTTGTAATGCATTCACTTAGTAATAAAAACTTTATTTCCATTGAACCCATTCATCAAGCATAAATATATTCTCGATGCATAGCTATTCATAAATATTAAACAGATAATTGGTTTAGATTTGCTTATATATTTTTTTATGTACCAAGCAAGTTCTTTATTAGTAACATATTGGATATTTATATATAAGAATTCTATATTATTAAAGTTGGAGCATGATATAGAACTACCTACTAATCTTTAGGGATTAAATATTGATATGTATATCTAAAGTTATTTGGGTTATAATACGTATATTTAGCATAAAACAAGAAAATCCTTTTCTATATCT
This sequence comes from Gigaspora rosea, assembly GCA_003550325.1. Lineage (NCBI taxonomy): Eukaryota > Fungi > Glomeromycota > Glomeromycetes > Diversisporales > Gigasporaceae > Gigaspora > Gigaspora rosea. Next base: position 192,859 of record QKWP01000512.1, on the reverse strand, counting down.
TGAATTAGATAAAGCAGGACTATCACATTTTGAATTGAAGGTATGTATTTGTAAAATATTTACTTTTTAATATAATTCAGGATCTAAAACTGGGTTTGAAAGAGTTAATCTAATAGTATTTTGACTAATTATTTTATTTATACTTAATGTTGTTTAGTAAATACCATGTGTATAAGCAGCTTCATAATTTTGAAATTCTATTATATTAAAAAAATAATAGTATGTTCCCCATTTACTAATTTTAGGATTTTTTCAAACAAATTTTTTAAGATTTTGTAATCTATTTATAAAATGTAAAGTTGTATATAATGGTCTATTAGTTGGTAATAGATTTTTGTTATTAGTGTTAATAAAAATGTCAAAGATAATGCTATGAGCCTTTTGCTATTGATAAAATAATAAATATTGATAGAAGATTTAAATTACAGATTATTGTATTTAAATATAACATTTTTTGTTAAAAATAAGTATCAAATATGAATAAATATTGGAATATAAGAAGTAATATTTCATTATAGTATAAATTATCTGTATAAATGCTTCATTCAATAATTTCAATAGCAGTAGATAGACAATTTGTATTATTAGCATCAGATTGATGAATTAATCTGTATATTTTGAAAGTTTCTGAGTTTTTCTAATTGTAGATAGGCCAGGCAGGCCAGTAATAATGTAAGCGGAATTGAAAATCTACTGAAAGTAATCGATGCTTGATATATTTGCCAAAAGTATCATATCATATTTGTATATTGCTTAGTTGATAACACATTTCATGACAATAGCCATAGCTATTTGGATATAAATTAGGAAAAAGTAATAGTTCTAGATGAGGATTATTTAGAAAAATAGAAATTCTGGTAAATTTATTATTTGTTAAAATCTAGCTATAAGATAACAGTAATGAGCATCTTCATTATAAATTTTAGAAGAAAAATTTTGGTGTAGAACTACAATTTTACCTTGTTGTATTTGTAGTATATTTTTATTATCAGAAGATAAGTAGCTATAGATAAAGATGGATATTTAGATAAATTAAATAGAAGTATTTGGGAATAGCTACAAAAATAAGAATTATTTTCTTTAAGTCAATTAACAGCATTTATTAAAGAATTATCAAGCCAAAGAGGTGTTGATATAGTAGTATAAAGTTCTAAAAAAGCACCTAATATACTAGAATATAAACTAAAAAAATAGAAGTTCTGAGAGTAGTTCATAGTTCCTACTAACAATCAGTATTTAGTAAAAGGGTTTGCTCCTGGTGTGCAATCTAATGAACAATATAAAAAAACAGAAAACAAATATCTATGTTTTTCTAATAGTACTAGCTCAATTTCTGTAGAATTAAAAAAAGTACTGTAGATAAATTTGATTTGGCTTCGATTTGCAAAAATGATATATAGCAATTCGATTTGAGAGTATAACCAAATTATTAGTTAATAAAATACTTAAAATATACAATAGTAAGTGAGTAGATAGTGTTTGGTTCTTGTTGAATCTACATACAGTTAGACCTCTATAATCACAAGTTGGTCATGCCCTATTTTGGTAATTATATAGAGGTATAACTTTAATGCACATAGCATGGAATAGCTTTTATGATTTTATTTGGAAAGCCTGCTGTAAAAGTGTGATTTTATAGGGAAAAAGAAGGCATTACAAGGAAAGCCAAACAAAGGCAAAGGGAGAAACTCAAACCCACAGAACCAAACACAAAAAAAAGAAGTAGCCTGCAAGCTCTTAAAAAAGCAAAGTGAAGAAGGAAGCTAAGAAGTATATAATTCGGGAAATCTGGTGAAAGAAAAAAAATTTTTGAATTATGGACTAAGGCAGTGTGCAGTTAGATCCAAAAGGGTAAAAATCCCTTTTGGCTTAGCTTATAGGCAGAGCAATATTCAACTCTAACTTATCCATAAGTTAGTACAGTGAATTACATTTAGGTACTGTAAGAAGTAACCGAATGATGTCAGATAATAGTCAACCTTTGTATTGTACTTTAGAATTCATTTATTTATACATATCAAGCAATGGCGAGATCTGCTAAAGAAATAAAAAAATATAAAATAAAATTAAACTAAAATAGTTTTAAGCAGGTAAATAAAATTATTAATAAGAGGTCCAGAACCTTTAATATTTATATAATATATAATTATATATATGTTAAGAAAAAAAACTTCTTAATATACTAAGAAAAAATTTAACAATATATAAATATAAGGGAGATGGTGGTATTGTGAACAGGTTAAAGTTTCTACTAATAAAACTTTTTAATAATCAAATAGATTTTTATACAATTTTTATTATTTGAACTATGCTTAATAATGAATAAATTACTGTAAAAAAATCTTTATATCATATATAGTTTAGATATAAATAATTAGTACACAAAATAGAACATAAAAACTAAATTTTAGAGAAAAGGAGTATTGTGGACACAGTGGATAATTTTTGATCTACTGGCCCGTTTTTGATGTTTTTACTACCAAAATGACTATCTTAGTAAGATGATTCTAACAAGCACAAAATTGTTAAAATCCAATTATAGGATCCCAAAATAATTTTTTTTTTTAAAGCGAGTTCTTGCCTCATTTTCTTTATTAAGTAAATATATGGGTACATTTATAGACTATGTTACACTATGTGCTATATATTTCTATCTAAAAACTGAAACTTGGGCTGCTTTACCCACGACCCATACTTTGCTAAGCAGGGTCAAATCCCCCGCCCAGTCTACGATTATATTAATAAAGTTTGGTGAGGTGCTGTATCTCACAAAGAGGTGCTGCTATTTTTCAAGTTTTATTTGTACGTTCCGTTTATATGTCTGCTCGCAGTGTGATTCGTTATGACCGCAGAGGCCGTTCTGGCATTGCGCACGTTGTTCCCGACCTGGGACCCTTGCCCGGATGCTTCTGGTCGAACCTGGCACCGTGGTAACCAAATTTCCTCGTATATCCTCTGTGTGATCTTGTACACAAGTAAGATGGCTAGGTTTTGTTTTGAACAGGGCACTTTAGCCACTTTATTAATCTCTTGGGTTATAGCTGCCGGCAGTATTCCGAGCGTTACCCTACTGGCCTCTGATTGTAGGTTTGTGGTACCTATATGGCGTGTAATAGCTGCTGTTAAGTAGTGTTCCCTGGATTTCGAATGGGCCTTATATTTTATGAGTTGTTTATCTACTGTTTCGGATATAATCTTCCATATGCTGGTGGTATTACTATTGCATGTTAGGAGGTGGTAGTTGCTTTTGATAGTGTTTTGGCATCGACAGCAGAGAGGCGTTGGGTATTTCTTCGGGTTTCATTTATGTAGGACCTCCATTGTGGGGAGTTCCTCCATTAGCAGTTTCAGCTTGAAGGCCTTTAGTTTATCATATTTGGGATTGGTCTCCCTGGTTGTCGGCGAGCACCGGAAATTTATATAATCATAAAAGGCTTCCCAGTTTGCATCCTTACACATCGGATCCCAGCATAATAGGTTTATTTGTGCTTGCCATTGGGCGATGTGGGTAGCATTTTGGATATGTCGACAGAACCTACGCATGTTGTGTTCGATTGGTATTCACATCCAGGTAGGCATAGGTCAGTGTGTTGTATCTCGGTTTTGATGAATGGTGTCGCTCCAAGAAGTAATACTTTCAATTGTGGGTCATGTTCAAAAACGAAGATTAGGTCCTTTCAGGCTATAAGTGTTCGCTATGTCAACCAACTGGGTCCATAAGTCTTATTGTATAGTGTATGTAAAGCATGTACCGGGGTCTCATAAATTGCCCTGGCCATGTTTGCAAAGTGCTTTTTCATTGTAATGACTAGAACTTTCACCTTTTTGGGAAGCATTAGGGCTATATGTATTAGAGCTGCTATGAGTTTCCTGGTTGTCGTTGGCCAGTTTGGTGTTGATATATGCATTCGGTAGTCTAGCGCAAGGATACTGCACGTGATAACTTCCTCTATTACTTTTTCGATCTTGCATTGTTGGGGTACTAGATGGAGTACGGCTGTTTTTTGTTTCCTCAGTTTGCTTTGAACTTCCTCTAGTATGTTCTTGGTTTCATTGTCCTTTATTAATTTGTCTATGTAATTTATTTTTAAGCTGATGTGCAATGGTGTTTTGCTTATCGGTTTTGCTTTCTCTATTTGCATAAGGTCTACGACACTTGCTCTTATTCTTTTTTTGCTGTTCACAATTATTGCCGCAAGGCTACTTATGTGGATCCTTCTCGTGCATTTTTTCTTTCCTAGTAGCGGGTTGTTTTGGTAGCAGTCTGCGCAGAGGTGGAGTTGGGATGTTGCTCTGTCTATTGTCCAGTGATTCATCACAGCGTTATTGTTCTTTATCGACGAGATTTGGCCTACAAACTTAGTATTACAAGATCTTTCTATTGCCCATTCAGCTTTTTGTGTCGGCCTATCTTTGTATGTATATGGATTCAGTGTTATGAAGTTATCTTTGAGGGTGGTCCGGAGCTGCTGGCAAATTGTCTCAGTCAATAGTTGGTACCATCTAGGTTCCCTTCCTCTTGGTATATATTTGGTGTTGTGCGGCAGTTGGAACCAGAATAGCATGTCATCATTTTTGTATGTAGTGCATTGTTCAATGAAAGATAAGTTAAGCCTGTTCAATTTGCTTTTGATATGGTTTGGCCTGGGCAGCTCTTTGACGATCGTGTCTATTGGAGTCCCATGGTCAGGCATTGGGATTGGCCACCGGTTTTGGCTATTGTAGAAGGATATGTGGAACTGTGTGAGGTTGATTAACTTTTTGTTTGTGGCATGCTGTTTCTACTTGGGTAAGTATAAAATTTTCTTCAAGTACCAATTTATTGGTTCGAGCTGCATTTTGGATCTGCTGTAGATGTATTTTTATTGAGGATTTTTGGAAGTTTCTGTGATTTATTTGTCGTTGTAGCGCCGCTGCATACTGTTACACTTGTATGTCAGAAATTGTTCTCAACCCGTATATTTGATGGTGCAGTAACAGTGATGTTGGTACCATTTGGGCTATGCTAGCTTTATGCTTAACGGCTGTGACGTATTGACTTGTGATCTTTTCACTTATTGTTGCAGGAAGGACCACGTTCTGGACTCTGTAAGCCACCCTTGCTAGGATTACCATGTTGATGATATATATCGCCTGTTTGGCCATTAGTCTAGCATTACGGACCCTGCGTATAGCATTGCATGCCTCTTCCCTGATTGTCTTAATTGTAAAGGCTTGATTCTTTGTTAAGGAGTACCAACATCTCAGGAACCTGAAACCTCCTGATTGCTGTAATGCCGGTATATATTCTCTTCTAAATTCTATTTGTGGGTTCTGTGTTTGTGTGTAAAGTGTTGTGAGAACTAACTTGTTTGGGTTGACTTTGATATTGGTTAATGCAAAGAATGAGGTGGCTATTTTGAGTGTTTTTTGTAGTTCAGCTTGTGATCGGGCGATCCAGATTGTGTTGTCCATGTACATGAGGACGGGTGTGTCTAGTTGTAAGTACTTTTCTTTATTCTGTTGCTTGTAAACTGTGTACATCTGGTAGGCGTGAGTTTGTTGATAGATACATGTTAGTAGGGGATCGTAGTAAATGCACCATAGAAGTGGGGCGATGGTCTCCCCCTGATCGATGCCATCATGTACTGGATATGTTGCTGTGTTTTCTAAGTGTGTGATGACTGAGTTGCTCCAGTTAGTGAAAATTTTAGTAATAAGGTGTACTATATTGGCAGGGACTTTAATGCGAAGTAGGGCTTTGGTAAGTAAGGGAATATGAACAGAGTCATATGCCTTTGACATGTCCAGGCTTAGTAGCCAGAGCTCTTTGTTGGATACGTGTGCATCTTCTATTATATGCATAATGGTTGCTATTGGGATTTCAGTCGATGTATTGGGTAGAACTACATGGTTGCTCTTGTGGAGGATGGGATATTTACAGAGAATCGAGTTTAGATGTTTGGTAATAATTTTGGTGAAAACTTTCCTAGAATGCTCAAGTAGGGTTATTGGCCTAGTGTCGCTTAGTGATCCAGAGAACCGGTGTTTCTTTGATATTGAGTAGATGTTACTTCTCTTCCATGCTTTAGGAATTGTTCTGAGGGCTATACAAGCATTATAAATATTTAGTAGTGTGCTTACGGCACGTTCATCTAGGTGTTTTAGCATTTCATTGGATATGGCCTGGGGTCCCGTGGCCTTTCCTGTAGGTGACTCTTGGATTGTCTCTGTAAGTTCTTGCAGTGTGATGGAATCAGATATTCCTTGGTACCACTGAGCATCAATCTTCGATTGTGGCTCCTACATGTCCTTCCATTGCGGCCAGAGATTGGGGTCTGCTGGATTATGCCTAGTCCAGTTCTCGTAATGTTTTCTTATTTCCTCCTTTATTTCTCTTGGCTCTGTTATGACCGTGTCATCTCATTTGATGTTTTCTAGAATAACGGGGTCTGTGTGCTTCTGCAGAACACTATTGATCATTTTTGTAGTATTCTGTGAGAAGTTCAAGTATCGCTTGCTAATATGGTATTCCATTTTGTGCTTATGAGCAGTATTGTTCTCGATCTTCCTTGCCTGATATATTGCCTTTTGATGTTGTTTTAATATCGAGCAGTACTGTTTTAAAGCCGGATGTGTCTCAAGGTCCATCGGTGGTTCCGAGATTTGTATCGATTCCAACGTGTTAATTGCGTTGATTTCCTTTTTTATTGTGTCAAAGCATAGCATATCAGTTTCCGCTGTTTGAAATATTCTGATCAGAGTGTTAACTCTCTGTAGTGCTTCGTGGCTTTCTTGGAGAAGGCATAAAAAGTCTTGGGGCTGACTTTGGTTTTTGGGATATTCTCATCCGCAGCCTGCTTTATTGCTTGTTCAAGGATATTCCAGAACCTGTTTAATTTATTTTCTGAGTCAATATGTGTTGTTGGATCAAGCTCGCTGCACTGCAAGAGTGCGCTGGTCTTGTGTGCGAATTCTTGCCAGGCATCACTAGTCATTTCTTTGTACAGGTAGATTGATCTTTTCTTTTTAGCAGCATGGTACTGTTATATGTGCTTCCTAGGGTACCATGTGGTTGAAATAATTTTGTGGTCACTGTTGGTAATTAATTCTGCGTCCACTACTTGTGGCTTTGAGACCGCAGGGAGTAGGTTCTGTGTGATCCAGATGTGGTTGATTTGACTGCTTTTTTGCCCTCGTGACCAGGTATCGTCCTCGATATCAAAATATTGTAAGAGGTTGGTCATGCCTTTATCTGCCATCGCCCTAAAGACCGGTAAGGTTTTAAACTTTTTTCTGCGTATATCCTCATTAAAATCCCTAAGGGTTATAATGTCATAATTGTGAGCACTGGCATATTTGATCCACTCTGTGGTGGTCTGTTGGGTCTGGTTGTTAAGCGCGATATCATTGGTAGGTAGATATACTGATATAACCCTTAGTTTCTGGTTACCAGGAAAAAAGAAGTCTATGAAGATGGCAGTACCGGGCAGAGTTTGTATATCATGTATGTATGGTTAGAGAGGTTTGTAAACAGCAATTGCCATGCCCCTGCAGGCCTCTTGTTTCTTTGCAGTTGTGCTATCATTATTAGAGGTGTAAATATTGTAGTAGGGATTTGTGAGTTGCAGGTGAGTAGTCTTCAACTCTGCGAGCTTTGTTTCAGTCATGCTGATAATGTGAAGGCCTTGGTTATAGCAAAATTCTAGCCAGGTTTGTAGCTTCAATGTTTTGTTAATACCTTGTACGTTGTGTGTGCTGATTTGTATTTCAGCCAATAGGTTTGTATAGTGGTTGTGTGTTCAGATGTAGTATGCAGTGGTGAAATGTCTATGGGTAGGTTTGATTGCATGTTATTATTATAATTTAAAAATTTCCCATGACAGTGCAGGGAGCGGCAAAAGGTTATAATATGATTAGGAATTCCATTAAAGCTAAAATGGTCTATCAGAAGTTTTAAGGTTTGTGCAAATTGAGCGTGCGTAGTAATGGGTAATTCTATCTCTTGGATGTCTGTCTTGTCTTCCTTTCCTGCAATCAAGATCTGCTTAATCTCATCTACAGTATCTGGAAAGATGAGTTTATTATCGTTGCCATGAGTAGTAGCTGCGGGGGTTTGTTGCACAGGTATTATGTCAATCCAGCTATCTGGGATTTTAGTGAAGTAGTAGTGTTGGCGTAGTAGTCTTGCAGTGTCTGTGAGCTGTTTGGGGTTGAAATTGGGATAGTCAAGTGGTACCCAGTTATCTGTTGTGGGTCAGCAGGTAAGGCGGGCTTGTCAGTGGGTTAGCAGTCATAATATTAGCGGGAAGTGGTAGAGTGAAGTAGTAATTAGGCCTAATTTCTTCATCGAATTTTCTTACAGTAGGGTCGTCCTCAATTGGGAATGTAAACTGTACTGTAGTTTTTATCTTCTTTGGATCATTTAGTAATCTAGGTTTTGGCTTAATAAAGTCGTTGGGTAGGTATTTGAACTTATATAACTTCCTGAGTTGTTCGGTGGCAGTTTTCAGGCTATTGTCTTTTGATAAGTCTATTGGGAAAAGGTGTCTTATAGAGCGGTCTAATTCTTGATAAGTGGTGGGGAGTGGTGGCAGTTTGGGCTCCTTGGGTGGAAGGTTAAAATATGCAGCTGGAATTTTTTCCCTTAGTTCGTAATATTTTTTAAGCTCTGCCCGATAATTAGAGAGTCTCGTAGTTGTTTCCAGTCAGTTATAGAGAATAAGCGCTTTAGTGGCTGCACTAGGTCTTGGGGGTCTTGTGGAAGTGTGTAGCGTCTTTTAAAGTAGTTATTTGGGAGTTTGTCGAATTTGTATAGCCTACGAAGTGCCAGAACTAGTGGTCTGGTGTTTGCTCTATCGTGGATAGGAAGTTCAAAAGGAAGCTCCTCTCTTATTTCATTTAGTATTCCGTCTGGAGATGCAGTCAGGTCTGCGAGTGTGTCAGTGAATGCATCTGAAATAGCTCTTCGCATCTCATCAAATTCTAGTTTTGACTTGTGTTGCATGAAACCCCTGCAGTATTGTACTATTTTGGCTATGGTAGTAGTGTTCATTTTGTTAAAGTCCAAGCTGATCAGATAATCAGCTGCTATTTTTAGTCTTAATTTTGTGTGGATCTGTGTTCTTGTTTGTCTATCATTGATGGCCACATTATTGATTTCCTTATACCATTGCATGCATGTCTTTAATTCTGATTCATACTCCAATTGGTGCATGTGTTTATACTTGTTGGCTCTGGTGAAGGTGAGGAAAAAGGTGGTGTCCCGATGTATAAATTTTTGTTTCACTGCAGGCGTATGGGTGCATAGTAATGGTTAAGTGGCGAATTTATAGGCTGCCAGCTCTTCTACTCCCTCTTTTGTTTCAAGTGCCTTGATTATCCGGTCATAGTGCCACAGCTTAATATCGAAGTGGCCCGGGATTGCTGCCCTCTGATTTTAGTGGCCCACTTGTCAACTGTTCTATTTGGTCTATGTCCATCTGGTTATATTTTCTGCCTCGTGCTGTTACCTAACTGTAGGTCGGTTTTGGTGTTGGGGTACTTGCGCGGCTTCTGATTGTGGATGGTGTACTGATGCATAGTTCCATGTTTTCCATGTCTTGGATTCCTCGACCCTGTTTCCATCAGGTTCAGGGTATTGGAGACTGTGCATACTGATGCTGGCGGTCTGGGGTATCACCAGGTCTTGCATGTGCGGTTCCTGCACATTCATGTTTGAGCTGGTCTCTGTACTGGGTAAGTACGTGGGGCTGCTGTTTATGGTAATAGTAGTGTTTACGCTATTGATAATCGTGCATATCTGATTATTGTCTCCAACCGGGTTGATCGATAGTGCATTTTCTGTGCTCTGGTGGTTGGTCAGGTGATGTGTTGACAGGGGTGAGCCGTTTTGACCACTTTCTCGCGTAGTTTCTTCTGTAATGTCCGCAGAGTTGTCACAACGAAGTTTTTTGGCGGTTCTTGATTCGGATGCATTGTTCTACTTCGGATCCACCTGTGTTTGCTGATGCTGATAGTTCTGAGGCTGTTGTTGCAGAGGTGTTGGATTCATGCCTGCTCTGTGTACGGCCTTGACTGCTCTCTTCGGTCGAAGTTTTGGGTCTGCTGCTCCACCCGTAAGTGGTGCGTTTTCCTTGTTTGTAATAGTAACGTTTTGCCCTTGTCTTCTCTTAATCTTGTTTACTGTGGTGTATCGAGTGGTACTTGCTGTGCACTATTTTGGTGCTGGTGTGCGTCACAAAATAACTTTCCCTTATGTGCCCTTATATGTATTTGATATGCGCTATTTTTTGGTTTGGGTGATCATTGGGGAGAGTTTTTGGTTCCGGTCTGGGATCCCAAAATAATTAAAGATTTATTATGCAAAAATTTGCAGATTTACTAATTAAATTCAAATATATAGAAAATTTTATATTTTGCATAAATAATAATAACTTGTGATCTAGTAATCAGAATTAGATGATTTTTATACCATTCGATTCGTCTCTCTGAGTGATTCAAATGGTATAAAAATCATCGAATTCTGATCACTAGATTGTAAGATATCTGCTCTGTTTACAATACCCTCTTGTCTACAATACCCCTATCTCCCTTATATAACTAAAATACAAATTATTATCTTTCTATGCATTGTAGTGATTATAATATTAATGCAGTGAAATTATGATCGGTAAGAAGTCATAACGATTGTTATAATTATAACATTATGTACAAAAATGATCATTAAAATTGATTGTTAAGAAATCTTAACGATTGTAATAATTGTAACATCAGTAAAATGCAACTTTAATTATTAAGAATTTTAATAATTGTGTATGTCAGAGCATGAAAATTACGATTATTATTGTTAAGAATCTTAATGATTGTACATATCAAAGCACAAAATTTTGATTATAATCATTAAGAATCTTAATGATCGTGCATGTTAGTGCACAAAAATTATGATCATTAAGAATCTTAATGCAAGTTGTGACAGACAAATTCGATCTATATATTCAAAAATGGAGCTGTGCTTAACGTCTATTTTTAAATTTTATTATTTCTATGTATATCTTTTCTATTTTTAAATATACAATCTTAGCATTACCATTTATAGTAAAGCCGTAACTCGATAGAGTCAAAAGAGTCAATAGAGTTAGAAGACTTGATGGAGTCAAAAGAGTCCATAGATTTAATTTAATCCATCTAATCGATTTTTAATCTGTAATAAAAAGTATATAAGGGCCATAAGTTCATTGAAGAAAACAGTAGTTCATACAGTTCCTAGTAGTTCTAATAAGTTTGAAGTAGTTTTAGTTAGCTCAAGTTCAGTTAGTAACCTTCGAAATAAGAGTAGAAGTGTTAGCTATAGAACTTCTTATTCCCTTTGTACTATTTTCTTTTTATAGATAAAAATGTATACTTATTTTATACTGCCAAACAAAATTATCGTCCTTGTAAAATCGCTCGTTGTAATACTCTTCTGTCCATGTGATCCCTAATAAAATACCAAAAATCATAGTAATAAAAATAAAAAATAGAATAAAAAGAGATTAGCTATCAATCTATTTACCATATTTATAATAAACCATATATTGATTAACATATCGATTACCTCTTATATCGAACAATAACCACATCATGACTGAAGCTTCTAAATTCCTGTGATCCCCATAGTAATCAATTAAAGACTCAATCAATACTGTCATTGGAAATCTGCAGACCCAAGAGACTGTTTAATCACGTGATTATCACCAGACCAACCAGATATTCACCCATAATACAATACTAGAGTAAACTGTGAAGATTAATAAAGAATAAATAAATATATCTAAATACAAGAACTATAAGGAGAAATAAATCAATATACTTATCTTAATTTCAACCTATCCGCAACAAGATTCTCTGAACTTTGAGACCCAGACCAAGTTTTTTCACTCCTCTTTTTGCCTGCCAGTTCGAGGTATAGAGGTCTTAAATAGTGTTTTATTAAGTACAGGGTAATTAGTGATTATATAGTAAACCCCTGTAAATCGAAATTTCACAATGCTAGTACACAAAAATTATGATTATTAAGAATCTTAATAATAGCACATGAAAATTATATAATTATTAAAATTAATATATAGTAATATATGGATATAATACTATATATGATAGTGTCCAGATTTCAATTTTTTGTAGATGATCAGTTTCTGTGCAGTTTTCATGCAGTAATTATGAAACCCATGCTTATCTGCATACAATTTCGTATTTATATATGCATTTTCATGTATTAAGTTTTTATAGGAAGTATACAGTACATATATATAGTACATAGTATTTTATAGTATAATAATAAAAATAGTTTTAAGCATATAATTAAAAATTATTACCAAGAGGTCTGGAACCTTTAATATTTATGCAATATATAATTATACATATATTAAGAAAAAACCCTTTAATATTACTAAAAAAAATCTCAACAACATATAAATATATGTAATTATAAAAATAAAATAATTTAAATATTTAATTATACATTTTTTAATTTAATTATTTCTATCTACATCTTTATTATATTCAACTCTAGCAAATTTATATGTGTATTGCTCTATGCAAAGCTAAATATAGTAAATAATAAAAATAAGTTTAAAATTACAAAACTGGTTTTATATTGTTAATATTAAAAAAATTTTGCTTTAAGAATATGCGATAATATATAATATACTTTTTATATACAGTATGTACGTGCATATCTAATATAGTACTGTATATAGCACATTTCTAGACATCCCTTTAGTAAGAGTTTTAAAAAAAAATATTATCAAGAGCTTCTATTTTTGTTTTTCCACGATGATGTGCACAACTATAACTATAGCAAATTAATAATGCATGTTCAATAAATTCTATTTTGTTTAAAATAAGAGTATAAATAATACAAAAGAAATAATAAAGAACTTATTTTATATTTAATAAAAAAGTTCTTAACTGGGATAGCTATATCAAATTATAAAGTATTCTGCTCTAATACTTCTTGATAGTAAAATTATTATAATTATATGATATTGTGAATACAGCCAAACCTTCATAAATGCAATGTGTATAGACAAACCTACAATGTGCATTTAGAGAGATATTCATTTAGAAAGAGCTAATTAAATTGCAGTTTTAAAGATTAGATTATCAAGTTTGTATAACTTCTATAAAAATTGTATAACCTATTTTAAATACTAAAATATGATTGGCTATATGCATTTAAGGAGGTAGCATGATATAGAAAATTATTTGGAAAAACATGCATTTACAGAATATAGAGCATGCATTTAGCACTAAAAATTTCTTACAGACAAGACAAAAATGTGCATTTAGAAAAGTATTGCATTTATAGAGGTTGCACTTATGGAAGACAACTGTACCAAAATTTTGGATAACAAAGACTTTTTAAATTATACTATAATATCGCATATATAAAATTATTGTCTAGAGCATAGCGGAGGACTTTAAAGGTTTACATATAGTAATACAAAAGTTACCTTTTTGATACATTAATAGTTACATTTTTGATTTTTTAAGCTATTGCATCAAAAACATAACTTTGAAAATTTATGTTTGTTCGCACGCATATCTAAATTTGTACTTTAGTGTAACAAAGCAAATACATATTTTTATAATATGATAATTATAGGCTCCAGACACACAATGCTATGCATTGCCTAGTATATTATACAATAAGCATTGAAATTAATAATAATATATTAATTTAGTATAGCAAAAAGAATTTTAATAAATTTATTTACTTATACATCATAATATAATATAAAAAAATAAATATAGTTCAAAAATAAAGAAAAATAAAAGATTTAAATATTTTTAAGAGGTAGAAGGATTTTGAATTTCTGAATTTTGGTCCTAGTTTAATACTTTTATAGCAAAATTGGTGACTTTTGGTTGTTCATTTAGTCTAAAGTATGGTTTTGTTGCAGTAGATATTTTTTTACATCTACTATTCTTCACTCTTGAAGCAATTGTGTGAGTTATAGTAACTTTGTATATATCAGCTTTATTTGCTTAAGGGTTGTTGAAGCCACTTATTTGCAGAAGAGTAATCAGATTTTTCACATTCAAAGTCACTTTTTGGTATTTACAAAAATTAATACTATGGAGTTGAACAATATAAGTATTATCAATTATTAAAAGCTTTCTATTCATGAAAAGCATAGTTTTCTTTTTCAATAAATTGGTGGTAGGAGCAAGATAAGTTGCTAACTTTAAATAGTAATACTCCAATTCAAGAACAATACTATCTTGGTCTATAAAATCTCTAGTCTCTACAGAAAATGAGATATTATCATAATCAGAATTATTTCACAAAAGATTAGCACAATAGCCATCATATTAACCAAGAGAGAAAATGTGGATAAATTGGTTGGATGGATTGCCAGATGAACAATACTACACACAACTATCTAAAAAAAAATTTAAAATTAAAAATAGTATAAAATAAAGTTATAAATTAGTACATATCAATATTAAATATACCTTTAAGATAGGAAGCCTCCTTTCATTATTATCTGCTTCTTTTATGAACCTAAGTTTTCTTGTTACAAATAAAACATTCTCAATAGAAAAGGTTGACAGAGTTGACACAGTTAGATCTCATTTTTAGAATAAAATCCAACTAAAAGAACATTTAAAGGAGAGGCAATATTTCTCAAATATGTAATTCCAGAAGATTTGACAACAGTAAAGGCTTTACTTGTAACAGATTCTTGATAATTAGTAACATAACATACAATTGAGATAATTGATAACATTTTTTCTAATAGATTTTTATCTTAAAACAATAGTAAGAAAAAGTAGACTACTAAGAATTTGCTTATTTTTTTATGTGTTTTTTATAATTATATTTTTTTATACTATGATTATTCCAAGTATATTTCTTTACACATTTTATATTTTTTTAGAACATGATTATTCCAAGCATATTTCATGCATAAAATATTCTCTGTGAATTTTTTCATACATGTACATTCTTTGAGCCATATTTTTATATGTAAATATTTTCAGAACAGGCTTTTATATGCAAACAAATATAAGCATATGCATTTTTTAAAGTACTATAATATTTAAATTAAGTTTTTTTTAGAATAATTACCTTGTAGCTTACATGAGAATCAAGTTTTATTTCTCGATACTTTACATGTTTCATTATGGTGCCCAATGAACTAAATAGATCTAGTATATGTATTCAATAGTTCCAAATAAAATTGACTATAGTATATAAATTTGTTGTGCGATGATCTAAAGTAAAATAACAGAATTTTGAACAAAAATTGTTAATATTTTAAAACCATTTTTAATTTATCCTAAAAAAAGATTCTGACCATACAATTTTTACAACCAAAACTCATGTGACCTAGCGATTGAATATATACAGTATAATTTTAATTCAAGTTGACAGAAGTCAACAGATTAAATTATGGCTAAGCAATTTGACTCAAGTTGAGTTCAGAAGCACAGCTATTAATCCCAATTGGGCAAGATATAGGCTGATTCTGCATGAATTAGTACACGAAAATAGATACGCACAATAACAAAATTTAATTAGTACCTATCTGAGCCATTAACAATCATTGAACAAATTGCTATTAATTACCTATTCGATGTTGACAATTATTAAATAATTGCTATTAGTTGCTTTTTTGCTATTGACAATTATTAACGAATTACCATTAGTTGACTTTTCAAACGTTGCCAATTATTAACAAATTGCCATTGCAGGGTTAATACAAGAGGCACAAGAACAAAGTTAAATTTAGCCTTGAGATTCTAGTTAAGTTGCTAATTAGGTCAGATAAATTTGATTTAGTAAATAACATTACATTCCTCTCATAAAAAAGAGGAGCAAAAATAAATGTACAAATGATTAATTAATTAATTATATAATGCATTCATCTGAGAAAAAGAACCTTGTACAATTCTTACAGCCAAATTTCTCATGATCCAGTGATCAGATTTGCATTACTTTATTCAAGTTAACAGAAGTCAACAGATCGAAAACAAGGAATTGCAGGGTTAACATAAGGGGCACGGCACAAATGTATATGCATCCATGCAAAAACTAAGTTAAATTTAGTCTAGAGATTCTAGTTGAGTTGGTCAGATAAATTCGACTTAGCAGTTAACATTACATTCCTCTTATAAAAGAGAGGAACAAAAATCAATAAATAAATGATTAATTGATTAATTATATAATGTATTCATCTAAGAAAAAGAACTATGTACATACAATTTTTACAGGCAAAAGTCTTGTAATCTAGTGATCAGATCCGCATCATTTTATTTGAGTTGACAGAAGTTAACAATCGAAATCACGGGTAAGCAAGATTTGATCCAGAAACGATTTTTAAGCCCAGAAGCACAGCCATTGATCCCAATTGGGCAAACAGATAGGCTGATCCTGCATGAATAGGCACATGAAAATAGATAAGTACAATAACTAACAATTTTAATTAGTTGCCTATTTGGGCTATTGACAATCATTAACAAATTGCTATTGTAAGGTTAATATAAGAAGCACGGCATAAATGTATGTATATTCATCATTCTGCAAGAACCAAGTTTGGCACCTAAACCCTTCCAACCTGATCAACTTAGAACTTCAATTTGAGGCCAGCCTGCTTTATGCAGAACGATAGACCACCAGCTGATGCTTCACATTGCAAGTTCAGCTGATAACAGAGATACCCAGCACAATTATATCTGCTACTCCTTGGAGCATATTCCATCTCATCTTATACATCAATTACACTAATGTAGGCTACAGATTCTCAACAAAAAATAATATAAAAAGTTTAATATCTAGCTTCATTGGCTAGAGGCATCAAAATTATAATACAAATTACATAATTGTAGTGCATTTTAATGTACGTATACATCAGAACTTCGGGTCTACTAGTTCACCAAGTTCATATTAGTCGAATGCAAATTTTGTCCCTCATTAGTGATACGAATCGAAAATCGAGTTAATCGATTAGTTGTAAAGTTGACAACTAATCGATTTGAATTTTACAGACCCAACTTAGTCGATAAATCGATTAGTCGACTAATCGATTAGTCGATTGGCCAACTAATTGATTAATCGACTAGTCGATTGGTCAATTGATCAACTAGACAATTGGTCGTTAATCAACCGATCATATAAGAATATCAACCCGGCTGTTTCAGTTGGTATTTTACAAGTTTCGTTTATTATTTATTCAACTAATCGATTAGTTGAATAAAATCGATTAATCGATTAGTTGAATAAAATGATCTATCAACTAATCGATTGAAAAATTTTCATCGATTTGTATCACTATCCCTCATTGAATGAAACAAATCATTGGTTAGATAGCTTAAAAATTAATGTAAAAAAAAAAAGAATTAATTTGAATAATTGGTTTGCAATTGCTATTTCTGTAAAAGTTAATGTTTATTCAAATATTTCTTCTTACTTGTCAATACCAATTACCTAGCTCTTTACAATCGAATAAAAAAATACTTCAAAAAGACTTTTATCAGATCGCAAACCGAAATAAATATATACGAGAGGACAGCCAAATTCTGATATTTTATCACAACTTATCTAGTGATTTAAGCCACATGGTTTTAGCCAGCTGACTAAATTATTGGCTAAGCAGCTGTCTAACGGCTAACTATTGGTCTGCATTCAGCATATCTCAGGCTATTTGGCCTGTATTTATTTTCTTTTTCGGAATTTATCTAATTCTTACAATAGTTAACCTTGGTTAGTTGTTAGCCGCATCAGCCATCTGATCACATTATATCGGCTAGCTTAGCCTCTAAGCTGGCTTAGCCGTGGCTAGGGATGTTAAGGTCCGTACCGTTTATAGCAAAGGCAAATTACACAAATTAACTATTTTTGGGAAAACGGGCAAAATTAAATATTGTTAATAATCCAATTTTGATGAAACTTTTAGCATATATGTATTTGATCTTCTGAACAAGTTTACCTAAGCATTTACATAGTAGAATTTAGGCTTTACTATATAACAACTATTTGCAATTGACTAAAAAATGATTATATCCGATAAATGCTTGCATTTTATGTTGATTTATTGTCTACCTTTCAGAAAATTCCGGTTATTCATGATTTACTTAGTAATTTTTTTTTGATTAATCATGTATGTGTACTTGTAGAGGAAGCACGCATTAGTCCGGACTGCAAAATGTTATGCACTCGCAGAGATTAGAGGGGTGCACTTAACATTAAGTTCCAAGCTTGGGATCAAGCTAGAGTGTGAGGCACTTAGGAAGTTTAACTGTATTCTGATATGAATATATATATTAGAATCTAGAGAAGGTCAAGGATTTGGGATTTAACCAGGATTTGAAATTTGATTAGAGTTTAAAAGTTTAGAATTTGAGCAAGACTTGGGATTTTACCAGAATTTGGGATTATGTCTGCCCAAATATACAGTAATTATTCTAGTTATAAAGGATGATTAAGATTGTGGGGGAATATTCGGAAGATATAGGATTTCTCTATTTGGGATTGGGATTTAAATAGGCATTTGAGAACTTATAGTTTGATGACAACTATATGCAGCTCATACCGTCAAACAAATTACCAAGTCTAAACAGAACCTTTACATCAATCGAATTCCGATTTATAAATACGATTTACAAATAAATCTACGAAATGAGTAAAGCTTCCGAAATATACCTCGAACTAAAATTTAAGGTCGAAAGTTCGATTGCATGCGTCCACAAGTGCACATATATGATTAATAAAAAAATTTTTGACCAAGTAAATCATGAATAATAGGAATTCTCGGAAATGTATACAATGAATAAACATAAAATACGGGCATGATTATCGAAAAAAAATTCGGAATAATACTAAATAAGTAATAAAGTTGGGTAGAATACTGATTCTATAAATATACACCCTCTCTAAGTGCATACTTACCCTCGATCCCAGCGCGTGCACTTAGATTTGAGCATTAAATGACTGCTCGTTCAGGTTTTCATATTTAAAAAGTAAAATGAATACGATTTATAACACACTATTTCATCAAAGGTCAATTAATTTAAACCCTTAAGTTATTGGATACGAGGTTGAAAAGGATGAACATAAAGTATTCAGTTATTATCAAAAATCTGTAGAGGTGGGAAACGTTAATGGAATATTTCAAGTTGGATATTATTATCGAAATGGAGTTGGAGTTGAACATAAGGTATTTAGTTATTATCACAAATCTGCAGAGATGGGAGTACAATATTGTTATCAAAATAGAATTGGAGTTGAGAAGGATGAATATGAGGCGCTTATTTATTATCAAAAATCCGCAGAGATTGGAGATGCTATTGGAACATATAATGTTGGATATTGCTATCTTCGTGGAATTGGGGTTGAAAAGGATGAACATAAGATATTCAGTTATTATCAAAAATCTGCAGAGATGGGAGAACTGTTGGAACATATAATGTTGGATAGTTATCTTCATGGAATAGGAGTTGAAAAGGATGAACATAACGCATTCATTTATTATCAAAAATCTGCAGAGATGGGGTACATTGATGGAACATATATGGTTGGATGTTGTTATCGAAATGGAATTGGGTTTGAAAAGGACGAACATAAGGTGAAAATTTTCTAAAATATTCGACTGGTTATTAAAACGTATATTTGTTTCGACCAATATTAAAATACTCCGGACAATAATCAAATTTATTTTATGTACTGTAATCTTTGTATTATACAAATTTAATAAAACAAAATTTAAAATTTTTTCAATTAATTTCAAATGTATTTAAGTTCGACCTATAAAATACAACTAGTTATATAACATAAGGGAGATGGGGTATTGTGATCAAGTTAAAGTTTCTTCTACAAATTTTTATAAACAATTACTATTTAAACTATGTTTAATAAAAATAGAATACAGTAAAAAATCTTTATATCATATAAATTCTTAAACATAAATGATTAGTACACAAAGAGTATATAAAAATTGAATTTTAGAGGTAGGGGGGTATTGTGGCCAATTATTTGGTAGTGAATAACTTTTGATCTAATGCAGTGTTGGGTTAGACATTGGACATGTCCAATGTCCAGTCCATGTCCAGTCCAGTCCAATCCATTGGACTAAAGGAGGCTGGACATTGGACATGGTGTAACATTAGATTAGTCAATAGTCATGTGATAATTAACCAATCAAATCATAATTTTATGCAGTTGAACATCCCCAAACCGGTATACATGGTGGACAAGTATTGATGTTATCGGATTTGAAATTATTATAAATTAGGATAGCTGCGCGACGCAGTCGCGCTAAAACCAGGAACGTATTAAGTATGACACTACAGATCGTTTTTGAAAATTAACATATTTTTATTTTAATTATTGCGGTTGATGCTGACTTGAGGCCATTATAAAATAAGTATGATCATATGAAATTCTAGTCTGGTAATAATAATGAATTTTTTTATTATTTCATTTTAAGAAAGTCTCAAATTATATGGATGAACTCTCATTCAGAAGGGTATTTTTTCTCATGATTATTATTTACACACAGTCGTATGCAGTACGCATCATAATAATGTAATGGCATAGTTATGTAAAAGTATTATCATAATTAGGGTAGCTGCGCAGCGTGTGACGCGGCGCAGGATCAGCACGATCATGCGCGTTAAGTTCAAAATGTTTGTTAATATTTGTCAATAATTTGTTAAATTTACTATAACTTTTTATTCGTATCACATTTTAAAAAGACACCGGCTCATTTAGCGCAAATGAAAATAAATTAATTAAAGGCAGACCATTAGTTTGAGTGCTTCAATTATAACATGCTTTATTCATTCTTGCTCAATCAAGTGACTATTAACACCGAGAAAACAGATTCATTCTCCATTAATCACAGATTCGATATCAAAATATGTTACAGATTTTAGAATATCGTGGTAACTACTATTATAAATTTTGAATGATCTAAATGACGTAATGCGCAGGTAACCAATTAAAACATTTAAATGGTGTGAGGGGCAAAATGAACCCTCTGTGTAAATGTCACCACAATACACTACTAACACTAACTAATATCAACTCTACAAGCTCTCAAGACTTCTAAACCTTGAACTGGCAGGCAGAAAGAGGCGTGGAAGATTTGGTCCGGGTCTCAAGGTTCGGAGAGTCTTGGTAAGGCATGGATAAACTTGGTATGGGTTACTAGGGTCGGATAGTGCCTTGATTATGCCACGAGACTTTAATATGAGGTCACGGGTTTATACTTCAATACTATTAGGAAGGTATCAGTTTATAATAATAAAGGTTTATTCATTTATCATGGGGGTTTCTAACAATAACACTTCTACTCTAATTTCGAAGGTTATCGCTCTACAACGTTGAACTCAAACTTTCGAACTCAACTGAGCTCTAAAAAGCTGTCTTGCTCTAAAGACAAGAGATAACGTATTTATACTTTTACATTACTTCACTAATACTATTCTTTTACAGGTTTTACTATTGCTCGAACTATCCAAATGACCGATCTGACTAATCTGTCCGATCTGACATATCGGTCCGATCTAACAGATCTGACTGATCTGACTGAACTGACATATCTGTCAGATATGACCGATGGCTATACTAATAAGGTAATGTTTATGTAATGCTGTGGTTCAAATCTATCTTTAGAGACAAATACTAATATATACATATTTGAATACTACTAATTATAATTAAAATATATAAAAACAAAAAAAACTGCGGGGGCGGGAGCCCTTCACAATCTCCCATCCTTATTTTCGAGTTCTACGAGAAAAAGGGATTAAAGAACTTGGACATTTCTTTGAGCTAGGACACTGACTACCTAGACTGGATTGGAGTTATTGTCGGATTTCAGTCTTGCAAGTATGTTTCTTTCCTCTTCTCCTGTTCATCTTTTTCAATGCCAATTTCGTTTTGATGGCAGTAACCAATCTTGTGGATATTTCCATAGGTTTATCTTCTGGCTTTTCTCATGAGCCTGCGATGCATACGGGGATACACTATGATATCCATCCAGTGCTTTCTTTCAAGACTTATCTGGCATGCGATACAGACATATCCTTTTTTATTACCGTCCTAGTTTCTTTTGTGGCTTCTGTGTTGATAATTCCACTGGCTTTTGCAGATAGGGACCCACAACTAGACCTATCTTATCCTTGTATTTGTCACTGCAGGCACAGTTGAATTATCAAGTTCTTCCTTATGCTCCTTTTATTTGGATATTCTCTCGATATTAATTCTCTAAGTCTTCCTAGCTACAGATTATGGGATTCCTTGGTCGCACTTTAATGAAAGGTTTCTTCTCGGGGCTCACATGGTTAGGTGGTTCATTGGGATTTGAGTAAATTCAATTAATGCATCGATCGGTATGCCGATAGCTCAATCATGCGGTCGGAGATAATACTGAATTTAAACATTCCTTGAGCACTAAATGTCATGGGACAAGAGAAATCGGATTGCCGATTGGACTTCCGGGTTTTCACGTGTTCTCGGGTTTCGGGTAAATTCGATTACTACGTTGGTCGAGAGTCCGAATAAATTCCGGCTGCAGTGGTGGCGGTCGGAGATTGATGACAAAAGTCACGGGGTTCGATTTGTCAAAGTCACGAGGATCAATGGTTTTTTTTTTCCTGTTGCCAATATCTTCTTCTTTTTAGGTCAAGTTTTCAATAACCTTGTTGATCGGGTTTCAGCAATGACGTTACGGGGTTCGAACAATGCAGCTTCGATTGTTGATCACAATGGGCGATCATGGGATCAGATATATTAGGTAATTAGCTTGTGATTTTCTGGTTTTAGCTGTCCCCTATAAATATGACTAACTGATCGATTATTAATTCTCCTGTCTCTTATTCTCTCCAGGTCTAATGATAGCCACTGGTATTCGAATTTTTTTTTTGCTAACATATAATAAGCACATTATTCTTCTAGAACTGGATGCTACAGCAGATACCTCCACCAGGATCAAATATTCGGAGGTTTGGTCAATATGGCAATAAGTGTTAAAGGATTTTCTTTCTAATAATTTTATTTGTCATATTAATATTATTAATTGTTTCTAACCAATTCTTCTTTTTCCTCTTTTTAGGGTTTAATCTAGGCTTAATCGAATTAGACGTTCTATTTTTGGGTTCATCGATGTCAGCTTCGATACCTATTTCTGAATTGGTATAACTTGCATATTTGGGTTCCTTTGGATCGGTTAGGTACGGTACTCTTTCTTCCTTGGGTTTTGTCCTTTGGTGCTTAATTATATGCTGGAATTCATCTCTTTTCTTGCTCCAGGTTTTAAAGACTTTCTCAAGACCTTCCGCTGATTTTAGCTTCCATCCTAATGTCGTTGTTTCGATTTCGCTTTGATAACTATTACCAACTTCTTGGACTTCGGTATGTTTCCTTTGGATAGGTTCTTCCGGGTTACTAATAGGTTTCCGAAACTCGTTGACTCTTCTTGTCCAGTTTTCACTGGCTAGGCGTAATACTTCTACTTCTAGAAGTCTTCCGGTACGATCCTTTTTTCTTTATTCATATCATCATTTTCTACTAATATTTCTTGATCGCTTTCAACCAGGACTTCATTGTCTTTCTGGTTACTATCGATCTCATCTTTGGGTTCGTCTATAGTCAGAGGATCATGGATGACTTCTTTCTCTTCCTTCAAGGACCATTTCCGAATGATGACATCATATTCAGCGTCAAGTTTTTGGAGGAGTTGATCTAGGTTGACCTTTTTTTCAAGCCCAGTCTTATTACTTTCGAGAGGCTCTTCCATTGCCAAATATGTGTTATAAACTTCAGTTACCGGACCTTTCTTAAATCGAGGATTTCTTGAAGAACCTTTCGTCGTAGAAGTTACTGGAGGTCAATTCTCTCTCTTCCTAGTCGGGGACACATGGATATATGATGGTAAGTATATAATTGGCACATCCTTAGTACTTGTATAATTAGTAAGGTCTTCTAATATTTCAAGCACTAATTCTAGAGCATGGGGAAGTTGTGTGTCGTCGATGTATTCATTTCCAAAGATTTCATTTATGATCTCTTGGAATTCGGTTACTTGGTTATCGGTTAGAGCTTCAGATAAGTCATCACATAATTCTTCTAGTTCTTTCACTTCTGGGCATTGACCAACTATGTGTCTGCTTTTCTGGCAATAGGTACACCATCTTTCTTTTCGGAGGTCCTTTCGGGCTATCTCTCCTTGAGGTCACTTATATCTTGGTAGGATTTGCAGTTGGTTTTCTTCTTTGAGGTAAGTATTTCTTCCTTATTTGAGTAAATTGGGATAATTCGATCTCACAATCCGGATTATTGGCTTTGCGCAGGTTTCTTAGTTCAGGTAGTTTAAAAAGTTCAATCTCACAGTCACCACCAAATTGTGAGGGGCAAAATGAACCCTCCGTGTAAATGTCACCACAATACACTACTAACACTAACTAATATCAACTCTACAAGCTCTCAAGACTTCTAAACCTTGAACTGGCAGGCAGAAAGAGGCGTGGAAGATTTGGTCCGGGTCTCAAGGTTCAGAGAGTCTTGGTAAGGCATGGATAAACTTGGTATGGGTTACAGTCAAACCCCACAATAGTCACATTCGAATTAGTCACAATCTCACTATAGTCACCTTAATTTTTTATTTAATTATATATACTATATATAAATTTTAGCTCACATTAGTCACAATCTCACAATAGGTACATAGAAAGTCTGATTTTGGCATGTGACTATTGCGGGGTTTGACTGTATTAGGGTCAGATAGTGCCTTGATTATGTCATGAGACTTTAATATGAGGTCACAGGTTTATACTTCAATACTATCGGGAAGGTATCGGTTTATAATAATAACGGTTTATTCATTTATCATGAGGGGTTTCTAACAATAATACTTCTACTCTAATTTCGAAGGTTATCACTCTACAATGTTGAACTCAATCTTTCGAACTCAACTGAGCTCTAAAAAGCTGTCTTGCTCTAAAGACAAGAGACATTGTATTTATACTTTTACATTACTGTGCTAACACTATTCTCTTACAGGTTTTACTATTGCTCAAACTATCCAAATGACCGATCTGACTAATCAGTCTGATCTAACAGATCTGACTGATCTGACCAAACTGACATATCTGTCAGATATGACCAACGGCTATACTAATAAGGTAATGTCTATGTAAGGCTGTGGTTCAAATCTATCTTTAGAGACAAATATTAATATATATATATTTGAATACTACTAATTATAATTAAAATATATAAAAACAAAAAATACTGCAGGGCGGGAGCCCTTCACAACGGACGAACTATAAATTTAGATGGAAATTTTATAATCAATAACATCATGTTTGCATCATATTGCATAATCGACTTATGACGTTCAGTATATATAAAAATGTTGACTCCTTCCAAAAATGAATAAATGAAAACTATTACTTCTACTAAAAAAGGATTCTGCGAAAATTAGCATAGGCCACATCCAAAAAACGATCTCTCACACATTTCATGTGATCGTACTAGTATATTGTAATTGTGAATAATGAAATCATTATTCCAACCCAAAAGGATTTTTTAAAAATCAACGTAGTGCATCAAAAAAGTTGAACGGAACCATTTACTAAGGAAGAACGAATTTTATAACCAATTTATTACAAGTTAATACATGATCTACATGCTGCATTCTTGATATAAATATATAAACCTCCTAACTAAATTTCACCTCGCTTTAACCTCCCTATAAAATTAGAAATTTATGTTACATAAAATAGGAAATGACTATGAGAAGAAATGTATACCAATCAGCTTTAAGATTTTGTCTCCGTTTCAGATGCCAGTAAAACCATACACTTACATTCCTGGTACTATTAGAAACGGACTTGGTAGATTAATTGTTATCGGGTTTGACAGGTTATCATTTTTGACAGGATCAGCTTTGGGAGGTTCAACTGCATTATATTATTTTATTAATTATAATATGAAAGTGTGAAACCCGCGACAGAGATAGTTACATTATTATGCAGATCTTACTTAGTTAGAGTTAATGATACTATTTTAGATAGTGATCTACATCAATAACATAACCACTTTCGAGGGTCCCTTCGTGGGTTTCACCTATCGTATTTTAATTAATATTAACCGATAGATATTAAGTTTAAGTGTATATGCATTATATATACAGGTGCATTATTTTGACCGTATTATATAAAAAGCATTTGCATGGTTGATAAATTTACCTTAGCCCAAATTGCATAATATTTTTGAATAAATATGAATATAATTCGAAGCTATTTATATATGTATATATTTACAATATTGTCAAGTGAAACAAATTTAGAAATAATACACAAATGTTATTATGAAAATATGATATAGTAAACTAAATTTAGATAGCTGTAAGATGTCATCACACGAAACCAGGAATGGAAAACCTGGATAGTGGTTAGATTTGTATATTTCATATAATAAAGAAATATCCAGTTTATTAATAATTCAAATAGCCATATAAGAGAAAGGTAATTCAATTATTCTTTGTCAGTTTTAGTATAATTATTTTATTTTTTTTATTTTTTTTTTTGTGTTAAAGTTCCCGCTTTGGGTGAGAGTTTATTTAATCAAGCCTGTGGATCAAGGGTGCCTCTTTGGGCACATCCACGATTGAGTTACATTGAATGAGAGTACAACTAGCCACACGTACAACATTTGGTTGTCTAATTTAAGTAGTCCGCCCGAAGGTTCTACACTAGCTGCCATACCTACAACCCAACTAGGGGATTGCCTATTTAAACCCTCTGGTCCAACGCTTCGCATGTCAGTATAATTATTTTATAACAGCCAACAAAGCCTTATAACATTAGTTTAGATTAGATTTTTGATTTATTTGGTTATTCGTTGATGTGCAATGCAATGATTGTATGCACATACAAGTATTTATATATGTAAGGGTAGTTAAAATAAAACTTAAAATTATGAATATTTTTATTATTATTATAGGCAGGATGGATGTGAATTAATGTAGCATGATTCATAAATATAATTCCTATATTCAAATAATTTATTGTTTACGTCAAGAAACATGGCGATTATAAAATAATTTTGGAGGCAACAGAAACATTCGATTACTTGTTTAACTCAAAATAATTTGCAGATATCAGATAATCAAACAGTAAATGCGAATTTGGGAACCAATTTTACGTGCCTTCTCTGTCTTGTCAACAATGTGCTAATGTTATTGTTATAGATAATGGCAGGTGGATCAAAATCAATAATGCAGAAATTTTCAGAATCGGGTCTTATTCTATATAGAATGGTATAACAGTAATTTTAGGCGACAAAATCAGGTATCATACTTTCAAAGTTAGACTAACAATTTTATGTGACACAAAATACAGGAGTTACATCAGATATGAATATTTAATATGTAAAGTTTCTATACGAATTTACACCTTTGCTTCGCTATATGCATTTATTCAATAAGATGCAAGGTTTTGCATACAAACACCATTTAATTTGCAATATAACCATACACTATTCTGTTCCTGGTATGCAATTTTGCATGCTACACAATTTAGTTATTGTTCAAATGAAATCAAGAGTTCTTCAATTATATACGATTAAAATGTTTTAAGATCTGAGCAATTCTGAAATACTTTCAAATTAAGAGATTACCTTGAAGTTTGTGTTTCAAAAGTCTTTATAAAATTCCTCTAAGACTTTTCTAATACAAATTACATCAATATATTTGTTCATTGCATGAGATTGTTTCAGAAATTATTAATATTTGATATCTAATGCCAATATCTAACTCTAATATTACAAACTTCTAACTATTTAATTATTATTTATGCTTATTTTAAATTAAAAATTTTTATCAAATGTTTGTAAGTATCACAGAATAAGGCAAATCAGGTTCAAATCGGCATAACAAGATAATGATTTGTACTGATATGAAACAGATATTTGGCACAAATAAGATATCTATAGGTTACAATTCAGTTTTATATTAGCATTCAAGACATATTGCAAACTATAACTCAATAGGTAAATCCAAATCTATAGAACTATTAGATAAAATTTTGGTTAAGTTATTTGTTTACTGATATCTTGAATGCCGATATGAATCCGAATTGTATCTTATAGTTATCTAATTTTGCGCCAAATATCTGGTTTATATCAGGATCTTATGATGCCAATTTGAACCTGATTTGCTGTATTTCAATCTGTGTATTATATTATAAACTTATAGACTTAACTGAGTTAGGATTATATTTTTCTAAACTTGAATAATACATTAATGTAACAAGTAGTTGTTAGTCTGTGATATTTTTACAATTATTTTGGCTCAAGTTAATATAATTGGCTCTAAAAATATTGTTGTATGTTTGATATGAAAAGATTTCTTAATTAACTAATATTAGAATAATTCAAACCAGTGCTAAAAATAAAGGAGCTTTTATTTTCAGATATGTGGCACTTTGAAACTTTATTATTATACAAAATATCAAAAAACTAAATATCTATTCTTTAAACATTTTAATATAGAAAATATCGAATAAAATATTGTTTTTTTAATAACATGATAGTTTATATTAGCAAATAATATTATTTTCAATCTGCTTAAATAATTTAAATAGATTCCAAATATTAAATTTGCCAAGTTAAACCAAGTAACTGATTATAGTAAATTTATAAATTTAGTTTCAGGTTTTAATTTGCTATTTATTAATATTTAATTCTAACAAGCTGCATATTGTTTCATTAATTATTCGTCAACAAACTAGCATAAATGAAACAAAAAATAAGCTTTATATATTTTAGTCTAATATAAGTTCAATATCTTTTATATACTGTAATTATTTATGCAGAAATGCTTACAAATTCAAAATCAAATTATATATATATAATGCTAAAGTTTTAAATCAAGCAATATTTTTCAAAGTTAACATCATTACAATGGGAAAAAACAAACCTACTCGACATCATTTAACTCAATATATAGAAGTTTTAAAGGAAAATCTAATGAATATAACCGATTTGCTATTTGTAAATCATGTAAAGAAGCCAAAGGCGGTGACTAAGTGTATTTACATAAATTTGTTAATACAAAGCAGCTTGTTAAGTCACATTTAAAGAACTGTATATATTTTAAAATTCAGAAGAGAGAAGATGAAGCTGAAAAAATATTAAATAACACAGATAATGAGCAATCAAAAAAGCGCAAATATAAATATAAGTTATATTAATTTTTTATCTTCAAAATTTTTATAATACTAAATTTTTTAAATAATATTTAATAGCTAAAGATAATGAATCTAGTGAACAAAGTCAAGATGATTTAGGAGCATACAAAGGACCATTAGATCTTCATACTATACGTAAGCTTCTAAAACTGAGCAATCGCAGTTTGATTATCTGATTCTCAAAATGACAGTAGTAAATAGATGGAGCTTTAGATAGGTTGAAAATCCAGACTCATTAGCTCCTTTTAAATATCTTAATCCTAAAATTACTCTTCCATCCCGCAAGCAATTAAGTGGAAAAATTCTGAATGAAGCAGTTACTGAATTTATGTCCAAAATTGAAAAAAGTGCTCAAAATAATATAGTAGGTGTTACTGTAACACTAGATGGCTGAACTAATATAGTCAAGCAAAACTTATTAGGAAGTGTTCTAATAACTTCATCTAGTGAACCTTTAATATGGAAAGCTCGAGATGTTAGTGCTAAAAGATCATGTACTAATGATATTATTTTACAAGTTGAAGAGTTGTTTAATGAGTTAGAGTTTAAAAACATCAAAGCTATAGCTTTAGTAACAGATAGTGCAGCAGCTTATGCTGCAGCAAGATAATTATATTTTTTAATTCTCTATTTTTAATTATAATAAGCTAACTTCTTTTAAAATAAATTAACAGATTCAAAAAAAAACTTTATATAAGTTAGAATCTAATAGCATTAATAGCCAAATTAGAATTTATTAATTAGGATTATAAATTTAAACATTTTATTTAAATAATATTTAATAAAAATTAATTTGATTTATTTTTTTATTGTTGAAAAAAGTTGCAAGTAAACATACAAACAAGATTGTTTTGCCATGTTTTGTTCACCAGATCAATTTATGTATTAGTGAAATTTTCAAGGAATCACCAACTTTTAAAAATGTTATTGATGATGCAACTACTGTTACTTCATATTTGGAAATGTTAATCATGCATATTTTATTGGAAAATTGTGGGAACAACAGAATAATTTATACTATAAATATATAACTCTTATCAAACCAGGTGTAACCTGATGGAATTCATGTTATTATTGTTTAGGAAGTCTTCTTAAGACAAAAGAAGTTCTTAAAGTAAATACTAATTAATAATATAATTGCTTATTTTCTCAATAGTTATTTCTCTTATAACTATTATCTAATATTGTATAGAGTGAATTAATTATTAATATGTGGGGGTGAGTCAGTAGAAAAGGGACAAATTTATTAGATAAATTTGTCCCTTTTTTACTGACTCACCCCTATATATTATTACTAAATTATTACCTATACAATATTAGATAAATTACTTGTAAAAGAAATAACTATCAGCAAAATAAGATGGCACTAACTTTTAATCTAAATTTTAGATATTAGTTGCAAAATATGAGCCTCGTGATGATTCAAGTGATGATGAATTTTCTGATTTTCAAAGCACTTCTAAATTGCTATTACCATACAAAATATGCGATATTATCCCTTAAATTGTAACACAGGCAAATTTGCCTGCGTATTTTAAAATTTTTAATAAAATTTTAAATATTGATTTTAGCCATATCTTTTCTAAGTAAAAAATATTCTTTAAGTTTTGTTTTAGTAACTTTGTTATAAAATTTTTTTAAAATTATTAGAAAACTTTAATATAATAAATGTTTAAAGTTCTTGTATTAGCATTTTTACTATTAAAATTTTTCTTTAGATTTTTTCAAATTTTATATATTCCCGTCTATAAAAAAAATCTTTACTTCTAATACAAGTCTTAATTTTTACAAGTAAATCATTAAAGTTGCAATAATGAAAGTTGTCATCCTTTATATAAACTACAATATTGTCTTAAGAACTATAGTTCTAAAACTAAAACTAAATAAGATCGCAGAAAAATTGTAATAAAATTTTTTAAAAAAATTTTTTCTTAAAATTATCTATTTTCAGCTTATATGTAACTATAATTTATTTTCTTATAATATAAAAACTAATTTTGCAAAAAAGTAATCCTTATTTTCAAATATAATTGTACAAAGTTTTATTTAATTATTTTAGTATTTTAAAAAAGTAAATCAGAGCTAAAAAAGTGCAAAAACGCAGGCAAATTTGCCTGTGTTCTACTACAATCTAAGGGATAAATGATGATAATTGGTAGCAACAAATAAAAAATCTAAAATCTTTATTGTTGCCATATTATGCTTGTCTTAACTTATTGCAGCGAAACAAAGCAAGACTTTTTGAAGTATTACACTCTTTTGGGTTTTGGCTAAAATGGTTAAAGAATATCATGATATTCATCTTAGTCAGCAACTTTTGAGCCGTTTAGAAAAGCAATGGAATTCTTAGGAACAACCATTATTAATATTATCTTTTGTTCTTCATCCAATGTATCAAATGAAAAAATTTAATCCAGAATTAGAATCTTTAACCTGGGTTGATATAGGTGAATATATTCAATATTATTATATTGAATGGTTTCAACAAGAGCCAAACTCAATTTTATGAGAACTTGAGCTTTTTTGGCAATAAAAATCTCCATTTAATATCACTACTTCAAGACAATTTGATAGTGATGTAATTGGATATTGGGACTATTGTACTTCTTGTGCAAAAGAACTAGGTTAGGTAGCATTATGAATTCATGAAATATGTATAAATGCAGGCTCAATTGATCGACTTTGGTTTTTAATAGGCTTTATTTATTCTAATCGACGTAATAGATTGCCGGTAAATAATTTTCTTTTTACTTGCTTTTTATTCACATTATTAATTATTTTTTATAGTTTCATAAAGTATTAGCAATTAGTCAATTACGTGGAATTATTAATCGAAATCACCGCATTCAGGAATTGGAAGAACTTAAAAAGCTTTATGACGTAACCTCAACAACCTTTTTATTAAGTCATAACAATAAAAAGCATACTTCAATAGTTCAAGATACTGACAATGAAGATGACTATATCGAAATTGAAAGGGATAAAGATGATGATAATATTTCATTATGGACATCATTTTCTGATGATGATACTGATGAAGATGCTTTATCAGATTCTGAATTAACTAATTATTTTAATGAAACATTGGTTAATCAAGAATATATAGTAAAAGATCAGAGAGCCAAGTGGCCATTAAGTAATTTTTTCTAGATAATATAGAAGCACAATTTTTTGCGACCAATATTTAGTTCTTCAGTAATGGATATAATATTTTTAAAATAAAATATAGGACTAAGAGTTTTTTAAAAAATACGTGTAAAATAACACATAGAAAAATATCAATTCAAAATTTGTAGCTTTTTTTATTTATTATAATCTAAACTATTTACAATACTAAGAGAAAATGTAACTTTGAGCTTTATCATTTGTATTGGTAGAATGTGTCTATGAAAGCATTGTTAAAAGTCTAAAGTCCTATTTTATTTTAGCTGAGTCAATATTTTATCATCTATACAATATACAGTCGCACCCCCTAAGTGCACGCCACCTAAGTGCAAACCCTCCCTATATGCAAACCATAGCTCGGTCCCGAGCTCGGGACTTAGTCACCTTCGATATTCTGCATATGCACAAAATTCTGGGTACCAAACATAATATGTATTCCCCGTAAATGCATGCACGTGACTAATCTTAAAAACTGACTAATCATAACACATATTATGGCTGCTTGAAATTTCCACAATTATTACCCACGATTAATTTTTTCTTATATTAAACCGGTTTTAACTAATTTAATATAAGAAAAATCAATTTCAATTCCAATTTCTAAATTGAACTTGATCGCTAGCGTCACCTTCCCAGAGTAAAATTTTTGAAATTTTAATATGCGCATATCTGATACGTATGTACAGTATTATACGTATTAAATGCACACTACAAAAATAGCAAAGGCCAGTTTGACCTGTTCCTTCAGCGTCCCCATCTCTGCAGATTTTTGAAAATAAACAAATACCTTATCCTCATCCTTTTCAACTTCAATCCCATCTCGATAGCAACCTCCAACATTATATGTTCCACTAGCATCTCTCATTTCTGCTAATATTTGATAATAAATTAATTTAATGCCTTATGTACATCCTTTTCAACTCCAATACCTTCATAATATCAACTTTATATGTTCCACTAGCGTTTCCCATCTCTTCAGATTTTTGATAATAAATAAATGCCTTGCGCTCATCCTTTTTCAACTCCACTTCTATATTCATAACAACATCCAACATTATATGTTCCATGAGCGTTTCCCATCTCTGCGTATTTTTGATAATAAATAAACGCCTTACATTTATTCTTTTCAACTCTAATTCCATTTGTGTAACAAACACCGAGGAACAATATTCCATGAGAATTATTCATCTCTGCTAATTTTTGGTAATAATTGAATGCTTTGTGTTCATCCTTTTCAACCCATTTACCAAAGCGATAGCAACTTGCAAGAACGAGTTGAATCGTTGAATTGGTTTGTTAATCTAAACAAAAATCGATAATATTAAATGGATTTTGCTTCTTCTCTATTAGGAATTGTTCTAACGTTTCAAGAATTGATTCAGAATTTTTGTATTTCAATGTTTCTTCGTTATAAAGATTACACATTTCTTTGACAATTTCATTTCGAAAATTTTGTAAAAGATCCTGTAAATTCTATCTTCTAAATTCAATTGAGTAATATCGTTGGTTATTTGAGTAATATCTGGTGAACTATCGATTTTGCGTTTCAAATATATTTGACATTTTGACGCAAGGAAAGAGTGTTGAGTCGGAAGTTGTGTAAAGTACTGCACAATTTATATATTTTAGATGTGATCAGTGTTTCGGCCGAAACTTTCAGTTTCAGCCGGTCGCAGCTTCTGAAACCTCCCAAACCTAGTTTCGTTAGTGTCATGCCCAAAAATTGGGAGTGCAGTGTTTGTGTGTTACAAATTAGCTTCGAACGTATCACTAATTAGGTGGGATGAACGTTTTATTAGAGGATTCAGGTTTTAATGATAGTTGGGAATTAAGGAAAGTAAGATTATTAACCAAATTTAGCAGGGCACGTATGGCCAGATATAAAATGAAGAGTGGCAGGGCAGCACGACAGCAGCCCTTTATAAAAAGGCAAATCAATTTCGCAGCATACTTCTGAAGACCAATTCAATTGTATTTGAACTATCCGGAAGGCTTAAATCAATCATTAACATCTGACCCATGAATGCATGGACATTAAATCAACGTGTACAGTGCAATGCATAATGAATAAATTTGAAGCAGCATAGAAGTTTTAAATTAATACTGTAATTAAAAAAAAAAAAATAAAAAAAATAAAAAAATTGAGTTATATGATTTATAGGCATTAAGCATCATGATGTAAATTTGGGCGCGATAAACAATTATAAAGAATCACCTGCAAATTTAAATGAATCATCGAAAATCAAGTTAGATGATAACAGGTACAGTATATGAATTATTAATTTTATAAATTCATATTCTCTAAATGCATGTTTATATCCGATTTCTAAGGCATGCATTTAGAGAGGGTAATTCTATAAATGCATACCCTCTCTAAGTGCATAATTATGTCCGGTCCCGAGAGCATGCACTTAGGGGGTGCGACTGTATATAGAGTATGTATATTCAACTTTTTTTATACACTTTATTTGGATTTTTTAAAAAAATTTCAAACATATCATATATAGTTTTAAAATATCAGATTTTATACTATTTAGATGCAAAATAATGCTCATAGGCATTGTTTTGAAAATCGAAACCTACAAAAATAGTTTCTGCGGTCTCTAAATCAATGCACAGTAGCATATAATCATTTTTGAAAGATGAAATACAGTCAATCTTCTATAAATGCATTCTTTATAAATATGCTTTGCATGCACTTTCTATAAATGCACTTCATATGCACTTTCTTTCTATGAGTGCAATTCGCATACATATTTTTCTATAAGCTCAATTTACATATATTTTTTTCTATAAGTGCACTTCATCTGTACTATTTTTTTATATAAGTGCACATAATTTGATTTGCCTAATACTGTAATATTATTCAGGTAGTTGTGCGATGCAGTCATGCTAAAACAGGAACATGATGTAACTGTTATCTTGCTCAACTAGTTATCAATTTATAGACGTCTCACTTGGAACAAGACACACACTAAAAAAACTTTCAGCCGTAAAGTGTCTTTACTATATGCTTCTCTTCTCTTTATTCGTTATAGTCAAAAGACTAACTTTTGCTCTTTCTATCTAATTTTACTTTTTTTATTGTAATAAAGTAAACACTTAAATTCTACTAATAAAATCATCTTTGTTACAGTGATTGATGATCACAATAACATTGCCCAACATTTATAATACTTGTCATAATTCTGGTCGACTTTATTACCAATGAGATATTCGGATTTATTTTCATTCTATCTTTGCACTTTTCGCTTTGTTATACATTTCATATTAAATCATTAACAATCACTTTATAGACACTTAGTTCATAAACAATTAATTTACAGACGAGATTATTCTACAGACGGTTAATTATCAGACAAATTCATTTTGTTAACAATATATTTAGCCAACAATTTCTTCATAAATTGAACCAGCTTTACTATAAATTCTCAAAAAAACGTCCATGCTCGCTATTTCGAGAATTTACAGTAAATTTCAACCTAATTCTAACGACAATGGCTAGAATTATTTTGTCTGTGAAATCTGATGTTATTGAGATAGAAAATATTTTACCTGATTTTGTTCCACTATATGATACATATTACTGCGTTCTTAGAATAACACAAATACCAAATCTGGTGTTACGATTGGTTGGGAGGGCTTGATGAAATTGGGCCAGTTTAGTTCAATTGTGAACAAATTGTGATTAAGGTTAAATGGTTTAACTAACACACATATTTACGGATATAAGTGTCCTCTTTATTAATATGAATCAATACATTAGATTATTACAGAAATACTAAATACTATCTACAACCGTTAACTACTTGTTCTTCCTCCATAAGTTAAAACCAAACCCTTATATATTTTAATTAGTATGGGAGTTTTATCACTCATTTGGAGATTCAAATCTCCAAATAGGTGATTAAATCTCCAAATGGGTGATTAAATCTCCAAACAAGTAATTGATCACCTGTCTGGAGATTTGATTACCAATTTGGAGATTTGATCACCCGTTTGGGGCTTTGATCACCCATTTGGAGATTCAATCGCCCGACTATGCAACAAAATATGCCAAAAAAAAATAAATAATGATAAATAACATACTAACTAAAAATAGAAAAAGTTGAGTACAAAAAACACTAGTATGCTCATACACAAACAGTAGAAGTATGTCATACTAGCACAGCACATTAACATGTGAAATGAAATGCCAAATCAAATGCAAGATTTTGCGAACTCGCCATTCTAGATAGCAGGTAACCATACACTCCGTCAATTTGCATGACTGCGTTCCTGGTATATATAGATTACATTCTATAAGCACACAGTCCATAATTGCACTTTTCCTAATTGCATGCATTTATAGAAGATTAATTGGCGGCTTCTTGGAACTGGAGCCAAATTTTGATATTCACTTATGCTAGCATAAGACAGATTAGCTACAATAATATTTGTTGTTGGGTGGTGTTTATTTTCGCCACCTTTAAGGCTTGTTTATTAATGTCCATAGCTGCAAATTCCCTGCTGGTCAGTTTTTCACTAGCTAAATCACGATATTGCTGCAGCTAGTATCAAATTCAAAATTGTGATATTAGAGATTATTAGTTTTACCTCCACACATTTGTATATAGATCATTTTTTTTATTTAGTATAAATAACTTTCATTTCTATTTTTGTATAATTCATTAAAAGTTAGTCAAATCAGTGTAAACTCATGATTAACATATAAAGTAAATCTTCACAACACTAATGTATTAGCACCTATATATATGTGTTATAAAGAGTAAAATTTCAAAGGAATCGAATGTTTGGGATAACACATTAATGTGTTGGGTTTAAAATTTAATGAATGAATTCATAGAATGATAAATGCATTGAATAACATATCAACGTATTAGGTAGCACATTAAACGTGTGGTGTATTAAATTTAAATTTATATAGTGTGTACATTAGAACTAAGTCGTATCTTTCATGACCTTAAATTAAAAAATTATGTTTTTAGATTAAAATTTTTGTAAAATATTGTTTATATTGCAGTTCCCAATTGGAAAAAATCTCCCACTTATATTAAAAAAGATAGCAGACTGTATTGGATTCAAAAAATCAATCTTATTTAGACTGATTCAAAAACCTTTATAATTAAAAAAATAAAAAAAATTTTATTGGACATATTGGACATGGACATATGTCCAAGTATATGTCCAATGTCCAGTCCAGTCCAATAGGACCAAAATTAGATGGACATATGTCCAATGCCAATACTGATCTAATGGTTCGTTTTGTGTAATTTTACTACCAAAATGATAGGTAATTCTATTGAGCACAAAATTGGTAAATGCAATCATGGAGTCCTGAGATCATTAAAGGTTTGTGTAAAAATTTGCAGATTTATTAATATAATCTTTTGAAATAAGGCAAATCTATATCGGTCTTGTAATCTTGTGATTGGATTTTAATGATATGAGCTCGTTAAAATTGTCTCATCGAGTCCAAAAACGGACCAGTAGATAAAAGTTATTTATCATTAAAAAGTATATATTTTTAATAATAAGTTTAGATATGCGCGAAATTTATATTTTGTATAAATGATGATATCTTGTGATTTAGTGATCGAAGTTGGATGGTTTTTATACCATTTGATTCGTCTCAATGAAACAAATCGAATGGTACAAATTCATCCGATTCTGATTGCTAGATCACAAGATATACGGATTGACCACAATACCCTACCCCCATCTTCCTATATGCAATAGAAAAAAAAATTAGAATATTAACAGAGCGTTCCGGGGTGGTGTAGTGCATACTTTGGCAGAGTAACCCTCACACTATATCACACCAGAGTACAAATTACAGAGCAGGCCCGTAGTTCTACGCCACTTCTAGAATTTCCAATAATAAATCTAAAAGTCAAGACAAATTTTTTGGGTAAATTTTGAAATCGACTAATCAATTAAGCTGATTAAGTTAACAAATTTTTCGGTTGTTACTAAACGATAATAAAATAAGCTACATCATTAACTTTCATGTATTTTTTTTAAAAAAAATCCAGAACCTAATACATGGCTCTTGCCTTAAGAAACGCCGCCGTTTTATTACTACAGTACTAGTAATAAAGGCTTATCAAGTATGCTATGAAGTATACGCACTATTATTACCCTTATAGTATTTAAACAATTCAAATACTTATGAGGAATTTTTTTTTGGTTCGGGTTTATTATTTCATTTTTCAAAATTACAAAGTCTGAAGAATTTTATTTAGATCTAGCGTTGTTTATTTTAATGCAAAATTCGAAGACCCTTTACATTAATTCTATAATTTATAAAGAATTCTTGGCCCTATTTTAATCACTAAAAATGGATTGAGTATTAATAGGTTTCAAATCAATATTAACTTTGAAGGAATTCTCAATTATTTGTTGTACATTGGTAAGAAAATCAACATGTCCTGTCCAAAACTTTTCAAATGTTTGAACACCTGATTTAAATGTCTCAACATCTTCAACAATATTATTAACGTAATTGATTTTTTCATAAATTTATCAGCTTTTGCGGTTCTATTTCGAGCAGATTTATTAATCTTTTCTTCCAATAATTGACCTAATTAGAGCCAGCACCCATACATGAAGAACAGTTGACAAAAACACCACACCACCGTCAAATGAAACCATATAAGAGCCTACACCCATACCAGCTATAAAACCAAGAAATACTCCAAAACAGCCACTTATGACTGCATATTCTGTTTGTGCATATTTTGCATCTGATTACAAATTTAAAGCTTCCCAGTTAAGACCAAATTTCTGAATCTTAAATTCACGTATTCTATCCTCAAAATTATCAGAAACATTTGCTAAAGTTTTAACTATATCATGATAAGCCACACGAATCCTTTTACTTTCTTGAAACATTTTTATAGTTGTTAGTTCTGAACTTAAAAATGAACTAATAGAATTTGAATTTTGAAGGAATGTTTTTGTCAAATCACGAAATGACGATTTATCTTTTTCAAATCTTTTAATAAAAGTTCATAAGATTTTGACAAAGTTTTACTTCGATCAATTGAAAATATTGTTAAATTTTTAAATATTTGCGCTTGAATTTGAATTCTTCGAATTTCACGTTCAACTAAGAAATCTTTGATTCTTGAATCCGGATATGACATGAATCGTTCAAGAACCGTTTTTAATTATGAAATATCAATATTTGATGGTAATTTACTTTCTACATTATTCTGAATCACTCTTTGGTTAAATTTGAAATTTCAAAGAAAAAAGATGAGAAATTTTCCCGTAAAAAGAATAATCTTACATCATAACAAGTTTATTTAGTATATATAACAAGAAATGCAACGCACAAATGCAGTGAGTTATGAGTGGGTAAAAGGTATGCAGATAGCGGGATTTAAATAATGTTGGAGTATAGATGTAATATTATAATATCGTTGAGAGAAGTATGTAATGTAGATTGTAATTAGTATGTGAGGATCAGTATATAAAGTATTTAATAAGGCAAAAAGATTATAACAATTAATACAGTTTTATGGTTGCATATAATTGAAATGGTCTTAATTGTTTTAAAACAGTTTTGTAAGGATACATAAAGAGACAGATAAGATATAAATTGATAATGGATGATGGGAGAAAATTTTTTAAGGTTGATTAGAAAGCTAGGTTGTTATGGTAATATTTTGTATGCAGATATTTAATGTAACTTGGTTATAATTTTTTGGGTAGCAGATTGAGTTCATTTTAGGAGTATATATATTAATTAAGTATTGTAAGAAAAGAATGGTAGTTGTGATGAATTATTTAAGATCGATTAGGAATTGAACTTAAATGAACTTTTAGTAATTATTTTACAGTAGGTGAAATTTATGAAGATTAAAATTAGTATGAATATGATACGAGCATGATATTCTGTTTTAGATAAAAAAATATAAGGAAATGCAGAATTTGCTTCAATGCGAGATACATAATGCAGTTTCTAGTGGTGGGTTTTATATTTAGTATGTTATTTTTATATATAGGTAATGTTGCGTAAATTATTTATTTACTTATTGTGTAAAATTCAAAAATGTAGTTTCGTAAAAGGTTTTTGATTGGTTTGTTTATTATTAAAGTTTAGGTAATGAATTCTATTGGAAGTCCTATAAAAAAGTGGTATGGGTTAGTGTCAGAAATGATAGAAATAGCAAAGATCTTGTTCACGTACAGGAACGTTTTACAGAATGGCACTGTAAAAATGGCACGGAAAATAGCTGTACAAATCTGGATTTTGACTCGTGCCAAAATGACTCGTGCCTATCCAATTACATTCCGTGGCTATACGGTACATTTTTCTTATAGGGAAGATAACAAAAGTTCAGTTGGTGTTTAGCTCAGTTGCTAGTAGATTCTTTAGCAAAATTATGATTGGGCATTTTTTATTTACTGAATGGATACGATTTTATCAGTATGATTTTAGGCTAGAATTGATTAATTCCGAATTAGCTAAATATGATTCCTATGCATTTCGATGCATTTGAATGGTGATTCTCATGCATGAAATTTAATCATTTATGTAATTTTGTAAGTGTAATTTTGTCATTGTGATGTAAAGTTATGGTATAAAACTTTTGAAATAAAAATGTTGAATAAGATAATGTGATTTTTTATATTATATTAATTGAATAAGTAATGTCATAAAAGGATTGTCATAATTGTTAATTGATGAATTAACAATAAACATGCGAAAATGAAGTGCTGTACAGTTATTTTTAAAATTATAACGTTAATTGGTCAATGAATTTTTTTAAAATCGACTTTTGTTAGTTATGTGTATTTTGTGGATGTTTGATTAAGTTATTAATGGTAATGGTTATTGGTAATGTTAATAACATGTATTAATGATTGCATGATGTTTAACGTTAAAGTATAAAGTTTAATTGAATTTTTACTATATGTCATAGTAGAAGGCATAATAATTTTAATGCAAAATAAAATAATTTTGAGCATATTATGTGGTTAATAGGTTTATGATTGATTAATTCAACTATGATGGTAATCAGAATAGTTGGTAAGTGTTATTAAATTTTTATTAAAAGGAAAATTTTAAAGCGGTTTGTAATTATATAAGATCTGAGTAGGTTAATACGAAAGTAAATGGATGCATATATTAGGTGAGAGGTTTAATATAGAAGCAAAGCAAAAAGGAAGAATCTATCAAAATGAAAGAATTTTTTTTATAGGTAGGGTTTAGAAAGTAGTATAAGGTATGAAAATGAATATTCATTTGTATAAGGCAAGCAAAGTTTATTTTTGTTTTGCATAACTAGCTAACGAAATTTTTTCAAAAAAAACAGTTTTTTTTTAAATTTCTATTGTGATAATTGTAGCATTTTTGGTATTTAATTTTTTTCTCTGGTGTTATTTGATGATAATATTCTGGAATTATTCGATAGGTCTGATAAAGTAAAAAGTAAAAATTTCGGATTCGATAATAAGTAAATAGAAGAATTAAATTTGTGTGAGCTTAGAAGTGAAGATGAATTAATTTAGGATGCAAAGTTAAATTTTTTTTACAAAAAAAAATTTGAGCGCAGATAGAATCTTGAAATATCGGTTATGTAAAGCAAAAAGTTAAATTTGCATAACGTAACATCGGGGTGCAAAATTTCGTCGTGTGGGGCTGATATTTCATTTAATTAACAAATTTTTTTCTTTAATCTAACATAAAATAAAAAGCATGTTCGCATATAAGGCTATGTAAAGATAATTTCTTGGTTTGGATAATTTGAAATCTTGGATTTTCTTTTGGATTTATTGGGTAAATCAGGAAATTAAGGGTATTATTAGGGACAACTGAGAAAAAAGTTAAACAGTAAATATGGAATATATGTCATAATAAGGATTTAAAAAACAAAAGTTCAATTTGAAAAACTGGGTTGGAGGGTTATGGAAAATGAAAAATTAACTTTGCGTGGCTTAATAAGAGCATTAGTGGGCAAATATGTAGTTTTACAACTATTTAAGGTTGATTGAAACGGGATATTGTTATTTATTTAGTTATAGAGTAAAAATTTACAGGAGGTAATTTTTTTAAATTTTTTTTAAAATGCGGGTGTGAACGAAATTTTTGATAACAGTAATAGTTGATAAGGGATAGGATAAGTAGTAATAGATAATATGCATGCATGGGACGGTGTTATATGTTTTTTTGGGGTGTATTTAATGAAGAGGATATGTAGTGTATTAGTGAGATTGAAGATTTATAAAAATCTAAAGGGAAGGTTAACATAAATATGATATATTAGTTTTTGAATGATAGTGATATTGACTATACAAAAAGAGTAAGTATACGAAAGGTGAAAATTGAGTATAGGAGGTGTAAAGGGAAGCTTATAGGGTATGAATTGATAAGGTAATATACGGTGAAGTTGGCTGTAGTGAGGAAAAAGGTAAGTATGGAGTACAAGAACTAAGGAGGGATGAGATAGTGAAGAATAAGATAAATAGAGTTGATTATTTGAGATTGGAATTGAATAAGCTTAGTAAATGTAGAGCAGATGCTCTGGAGTTTTTTGTTAAGAAAAATATGAAAATGGATAAGAAAATAAAGATTGATTAGGTATAAATTGCAGGCGTGTTTGTATAAATATGATATGTAGGATTAGGTAATGAATGAATGTTTAGCAGAGGTGTGTGGGTATGAGTTTTTATTAAAAGAAAAAATTATTAAATGAAACAAAGAAGGTGGTAAAGTTTGGTATAATATGGTAAGAGAATTTTTTTTTGTGATTAGATGTTTTAAATGAGGTTGTAAAGTTTAAGAAAATTAAGATATAAGGTACAGTATGTAAACCTCTGGCATGTAGTAAACATAGTCTTTTGTATTTTTCTAGAGCTGCAGTTGGAGGTTTAAGGCAATTATGGTCAAATTTTAGTATATGGAGGCTTTTCCAAGATGTTGTACGACTCATGGCAACATAGACTTGTCCTTCCGCAAATACAGATTCATCAACACTAGTCATGACATGAGGTAGTGTTAAGCTCTGAACTTTATGAGTAGTCAAGGCAAATGCATTTTGAAGGGGAAATTGATAGCGGGAAGCTGGTTTACCATCTATTTCAAAGTAAGAGGTCTCTCTTTGAACGTTACTTCATTTATAGTTATGTGAGTTGGAAAAGTAACTTCTATATTATTGTTGTCAATTATTTTAGTTATAAGACCAATAGTGCCATTGCATATTTTATTTTCAAAAAGTTTATTATTTAAGAACATAACACGAGAACCTTCTTGCAAGTATAGCGAATAAGGTAGATTGGTCATATTTTTAAATTAGGAAAATGAGTGATTTGTATTTAAGATTTCAAAGTTTAATGTGTCTTTAGCTAAAGAGAGAATAGGTTCACTGCAAGTATGATCAAGTGGTAGATAGTAACAGAGTAAAATGTTGATATCATGAGCAGCTTTGACGTGTTGAAACAATATGAGTTGTGTTAAATAATTCATTAGGAGATATATGAGGGTTTACTTTGGATTCAATAATAGATTTGGTTAAATTGGATAATTGTCCAGTTCTGATTTCTTGTAGAATATTATAGAATGTAATAACATTTTGTTGTTATTG
Source organism: Gigaspora rosea (assembly GCA_003550325.1). Lineage (NCBI taxonomy): Eukaryota > Fungi > Glomeromycota > Glomeromycetes > Diversisporales > Gigasporaceae > Gigaspora > Gigaspora rosea. Next base: position 148,877 of record QKWP01000512.1, on the reverse strand, counting down.
GGGGTAGTAAGAAATATAGGAAAAAACTTTTGCCAAGCAGAAGAAAGAAAAACAGAAAGTGGTTGAACTGGTGGCAGTTGAGCTAGATCACCAACAATAACAGTTGGTATGCCTCCAAAGATAAAATTGTTATTATGAATTCTGGCAAACATATTACTAATAAAGGTAAATAAATTAGCATCAATCATTGAAACTTCATCAATTATAAAAAAATCTATTTGTTTTAATAAGTTTTCATCTTCTGAGTTTGAGAAAATTAGTGATTCATAATGATTACTATGAAAACAGATTTTAGATTTGAATGAATAGTTTTGCCACCTATGTTTTGGGCAGCAACACCACTAGGTGCAAGGAGAAGGTAGGATTTTTGTTTTAATATGAGGTAAGCTATAAATTAAAGTAGAAAAAAAGTTTTACCAGCTTCTGCTGGGCCTGTTAAAAAGAAATAAAGATATTTTCTATTAGATAATTTTTCCCAGATATTACATAACATATCATAAGCTTGGTATTGACTAGTATCAAGTGATAGAAGGGTAAAAGAGTTGGGATGAGGAAGGTGTTTTTCTAATAAAAGGAATTGTTCAAATAATAAAGTTGATAATTTATGGTTTTTGAGATTAGAGAGAAGTGATTGTACTATAGAGGTATATAAAGATAATATATAATTTTGTTGTATAATATGACTTTAAAGAATTGATTTTATTGCTTGAGCAAAAATATTAGGAAAAAGAGATTGGAAATGATTTTTGTACAGTGGCCTACCATATGGAGTGCTCCGTATTAAAAGGTCCCATTTTTACATTTATCTCATTTTGAGATAATTGAGTTTAACCATTTGTTTTGATTTTCGGACTGATTCGGGATTAATTAAATTTCACGATTTTGATTGGTTAAAGAAGGCAGGTGACTATCGGATAATCTCGTGACGTGTTGGCTCTACGCAGCCTCATGTAATTTTTCTTTTTAAATTATCTTGATTTTTTATTATGCAAATCAACTTTTATTAATAATTGAAAAATATCAATTATGTCAAAATTTACATGAATTTAATAAAAACTCATTTTTCAAAAAATTGTAAAAATGGGCCCTTTTAATACGGAGCACTCCATATTATTGTAGGCACTTTTCAAAAATTTATACAGAGCTAAATATATAAGGTATCACGCTAAAAATTAAATTATATATTCTTTAAATCTATACCTTTTAAATAAAAAAAGTTTAAAAAATTTTATACTACAGTTTTTAAAATAATCAAGTTTAAGCAAATTTTTAAATTTTTACATTTGACCAGTTTTCTAAATTTTAGTTTAGTTTTCATAATAAATAAAATATTTAATATAGTAATAGATGAACTTAAATTTTTTATTAATAAACTAGCAATTTTATTTAAATAAAATTATTTTTTTTTTTTTTTTTTTTTAGGTGAGGCCTTGCTTAAATAAAATTATTTAGTATAACAAATTGCACATATTTTTAAAATTTTATAATTTTTTAAAAAATTTTAGTTAATTACTATATATAGTAATAAAATTACTATATTTGGTAATTGATATAATTTTGAATTAAAAATTGCATTTTATATTTAGAAATAATAACTACTTTAAATTTTTATAAAATTTTAAAAAATTTTGGGATTATATGTAATTTGTTATGCTGGATAATTTTTGCTTATTTTTGAAATTCAATTAGCTTAATAAAAAATTAATTTTTACTATGCAGTTATTTTTTTAATTAATTTTGTACAACAATAAAACCGGTTAAATATAAAAATCTAAAATTTTACTTAAATTTAATTATTTTAAAACTGTAGCATAAAATTTTTTAAACTTTTTTTTATTTAAAAGGTATAGATTTAAGGAATTTATAATTTAATTTTTAGCTTAATATCTTATATATTTAGCTCTGTATAAATTTTTAAAAAGTGTCCACAATAATATGGTAGGCCACTGTAAGTCATATGGTTTTCCAGTAATTTTTGGTTAGATCTAACTGGAATTTTCATGATAAGGTATTAAAAAAAAAAGTTCGCCATCATCTATTTTGTAATTAGTAAATCTTAAGAGAATAGGAGTTTTTCTTTCAACTACTATTTTGTTTTTTTTGATCTTGAGTATAAAATAGATTTGAAGAGCTGCTAGGAGGAGTAGATCTAAAGGTATAATTACAAAAGGAATCAGAGTATGTAATATTTCTAAAGCATTTATGATTAGAACATGCAAAGTATTTATCTATTGCATTATTCATATAGGGTGTTTCATTATTATCATTTATATTTTGCAAAATATAAATAGGTTTAATAGATCTAAGTCTTAATTCTGAAAGGGCAGAGAAGACCTGAAGTCATAGTTGAAAAATAGCTAATAGAGGGCTGTTTTTTTTTAAAAAAAGGTTATATTTAAAAAGTAGGTATTAGAGAAAAAGGTTATATTTGAAACCTGCTAAAAGGCAAAATAGATATATTTGAAAGAATCTAATGGGGTAATTTTTATAAATGTTATATTTGAAATGTGCTAATAAAAATTGGAAAAATGTGAAAATCGGAAAAATATAAAAATTGGAAAAATGCAAAAATTAAAAAAATACAGAAATTAACCAGAAAAATGTCAAAATCGAAAAATATAAAAATTGGAAAAATGCAAAAATTAAAAAAATACAAAAATTAAATAAAAATTAACCAAAGATGTTTTTTTTTAAGTTTTTTTCACACAACTTGTGGTTTATATATTTATGATTATTGGAAGCTTGTAAATAAAATGGGCTGAACCTTTTTTTTTTAGAAAATGTTTGGGTTAGATTTTTTATTTTTTTTAGTTTACGTTTTGTTTTTTTTTTGAGAACGTTTAGTTTTTTGTTTTTTTTTTAGAGAATATTGTACCGTCGTCCCTCTCTATAATCACCAAGTCTGTCGCACCCTATTTTGGTGATTGTAAGAGGTGTGACTATAAATAAAATACCTTATTATGGTCATTTATAGGCGAAATGTGGCGTGCTTCCATCTAATACTTTTTTTCTTACTAAGTTAACGATACATGCCCACTAATTGAAAGTTGTAGTGCTCATCGAGGTACATCTAACGGTAGTTAGATTATCCAAATCGACCCAGTGGTTGGTGAGATATCATCGAAACACGATTGGCCGACTACACGTGTATATAAAATCTCTGTAAACATCATAAGAGATTTTATATAGTCGGCCAATAGCTTTTTGACGATATCTTACTATCCACTAGGTCGATTTGGATGATCTAACTACGTTAGATGCATCTCGACGAGCTCTACAACTTTCAATTAGTGGGCATGTATTGTTAACTTAGTAAGAAAAAATATTTTAGATGTAAGCAATCCACATTTTGCCTATAGTGATTTTCATATATAATCTCTGACACGGATTTTTATAGTCAGCCAATCGTTTTTCAATGATAACTTGCCATCCACTGGACCGATTTGGATGATCTAGATGCGTCTCGACGAGCTCTACAACTTTCAATTAGTGAACATGTATTGTTAACTAGTAAAGAAAAAATTTTAGATAAAAGCACTCTACATTTCGCCTATAGGAACACTCTCCAGTTGACAGGCAGATTATTAATTATAGATAATTTTAAATATACGCAAATATGAAAATTGGCCAATCAGATTATATAATCCATATTTAGTTAAAAATTGGTGACTATAAAGAGGGTTTTTTATTAATAAAATTGTTAAAAAATCAAATTTTCATGGTGATAGTGATTATAAGCGATTTGTGACTATAATGAGGTTTTTTTACTATGTTTGAGTCCGTTGTACAAAATCAGGTACTTAAATAGAGGTGTGACTATATAGGGTGTGACTATAGGTAGGTCTGACTGTATTTCAAAAAAAGGTAAAGGTGGGTAAAAGTTCTATCTAATATGTGAAAAATGGCTTATATATACCAAACCAAAACCGCTAACCAAAAAAATTTTTACTATGATGCTCAAATATAATCTTATATTGATTATTTGGGGTCCTGACAGAGTAAAGGTAATGTACTGAAACAGAATATCTTGTCAGTGGATATTGAAGTAAAAGTATAACTAATTCCATAGTACCTAGGTGGCATGCCATAATATATTTTCTGTAACCATCTGTTTTATCAATATCAAATAATTTTGAAGGATCAGATTTAGTAATATACTTAGTTATATATTTTGCAAAGCCAGTTGAAGTAATGTATTAAAAATTAATATGGCCTCATATACTAATAAAGTTTTAGGATTATATGGAATTACTAATTTGTTTTCTTTTTTTGTATAACGATATATATTTTGCAATAAATTTGGTAAATAATAGGTTATATTAAATAGTAGTTAGAGGAAACCTTTTGAGCAAGGAGAATAGTTAGTACCTGAACCACCACATCATTGATCACAATGATGTATTTGAAATACTATAACTAAGTTGTAACTTATAAGTCTGACTCAATATTTGGATCAGGAATATCAGCTCGAATTATATTAAGTGAAATTAGTTCAGGAATTTTTTAGATATATAGGCAAAACTATATGTATGTATAGTGATTTGAACCGAGAAAAGTTTCCTTAATCGGTTAACTGAACTGAAATATTTTGTGTCAACTGATTCAACCAAATAAGATTACTTCATGTTTAATTTCGGGAATTCTCAGACCTTTACTTTTGTCTACTATGTTCATTCATTTCTTTTCAGAACTTTTTGTGACCTTTGCTCTTTTATGATATTATTTACATTTTGTCAACTGATTCTCAACTGGTTGTACGGTCTCCAATAAAGCATTTACTCAACTAGTTACCCAAAATTGATTCAGTTCAGGTCGGTTAACCAACTATAACCCAACCAGTTCAAATCACTATGTATATATTGTTCCTCAGTTTTGAAATTCATCTCTTTCAAAGAAATGTTCCAATTTACTCCATCTAGAAAGATTAGGAATTTTTTAAAGTTTATTACGAATATTGGTAAGGTAGTTGTGATAAAAAAGATAAGTATATAAAGGATGATTTATAGGAAGGGTATCTTTGTTGTCTGTTGAGCTTAATATATGGTGTAAATATAACCAGGTACCTTTAGCCATAATTGTAGTGTAAAAAATTTGAGATAAACCATATGAATATATCATTGTATTTACTTGGTATTGTTTTTTTTAAAAAAAGAGGACAGCAGTTCTAAGAAAAGTTAGAATAGTTGTAGTTTTAGATTCATTCAATATACTATAATTTTGATAGGAACTTGTAGCAATTAAATTAGCACAAAATGGGTGGTATTCACGATTAATATTTTTAGTAGCTAAAATACGATATTGATTTTGAAAGTTTTATTTTTTTTCTAAATTTAAGTATGACCAGTGAGGCCAATACCAATGTAATTGGAATCTGGGGTCAGGGCAAAGCATATATAGTTTAATATATTTTCCATAACTTTCAATCAAAGATTGAAAGTTTAAGATATATTTTAAATGTTCATAGTGCCCTTGGCCATTAGAAACAGATCAGAAAATAATAGAGCTTCTATGTTTGGATTATTAAATAAAATAGGTGCATTAACATTAATATTATATTAAATGCTCCTGCTATCAATTGGGTATAATGAGAATTGGAATTTTCATTATGAATTTTTTGAGGAAAAGTGTAATTAGAAACAACTAAGTTAGGAGGATGAGGAATGTTATGATATATTACTATGATATACATTAGACTATATAGTGGTAAAAGGAATTGAAGGGCGAGCTAGAGGTAAGGGAATGGGAACTGGTGCAGAAGGTGAAGGTTGGGGTAGTAATGTTAGATATATAAGTTTTAATGAGAAGATTTTCTTGTTTGAGCCATTCAGAAGCAGACAATAAAGAGCTGTGAAACCAATATAGAGGTTTACATATATTTAAATAAGCTCCAATTAATCCTGAATATAATTGTAAGGCTCTATAATTGTTTGATAAACTGATGTTTCCTTCTTAGTGACGATAGTTAGTATAACAATTTGAGCCAGAAGCTTAACCCAAAGAGCAACTCATAAAAATGGAAGAGATATTTTATATACAGCATGGAAACATGAATTTGAGAGGGAATAAATGAAAGAATTGGTGGGTATTAACAAGTTTTTTCAAGTTTGTATTCATTACAAACAGCTACTTGCATATTATTTCTATTGTTTACTTGACTATGTACAGGGATTGAGAAAGCTAGAGGAATAGTATAATTAGCAGTTTCATTATATGGTATTTATTAAACAGCTAAACTGAACATATATATTGAGCAATATGCACATAGAATATTTGGATGGTCAAGTAAGATTTTAGTTTGACATTGATAGATAAGATGTTTAAGAGTGGGAGTTAAGTGTTGATAAGAAGAGAGAAGTGGCTGTTCAAAAGCAAATTCGGGAGTGTGATTAGTGGAGGATGAGGGAGCATTAGATAAGTTCTGGTTTATTTTATATCTTTGAATATAAGGAGCGAAAAGAGGGTCTACAGGAGTAGTGTTGTGACTTTCATTTGATTGCTACTGTAATAGGTAAATGTAAAAATCTGAATATTATAGTTTGGTATAGTTTATTTAATACAATTTTTAATATTGTAAATGTAGTTTTATTTATTTTTTAAGATACGACAAATTTAATGTTTAACCCAGTATTGCATGATACACAGTTTTATTGGGTTTATATACTTTCTTTTGGGTATGGTTTCTCTAGTTTATAATAGAAATTTATATATGCTATGCATTTATAGAATATTCATGTGATTATTAAAGTATGTAATTTATATGTTTAAGAGAGTAAATTTTTTTGATGCTTTATTATACGGGTATTAAAGAGAATGATAATCCTATATAGAAATGAGTTTAATCACAAGAAAAAATTTATAAGTAAGTGGTATTTAATAATCTTATTATTAATTTTAATAAATATATGTTACAAGAGAAAGTGTGGCTGTGCATAGAGATGCTTAAATCAAAAACAGAAAATTATAGAGATATTTATAGATAACTTTTAATTTGCTTAATTAAAGGAAATTATCATCTGGAATAATATTTCTATTTTAGCATAGAGAATATTTTTGGAATAAGATATATAATCTGTATATGTAATGCAGGTTTGGGTCAAAATTCTGATAAACAAAATCCTGACAGGTTATAATTCTAACAAAAAAATCCTGACAATCAAAAATCTCAACAATCAAAAAAAGCTTTTCTTGACTATAAAATCAACTAAAACAAACCCTAGCCCAGGCACTCACCCTAACCCTATTTTAGGAACTCACCCAACCCTAACCTAACAAATAAATTTAATGATTTCTTTGTTGTCGAGATTGTCAGAATTTTTATTGTCATAATTTTTTTGTCAGGTTATGACCTGTCAGGATTCTGTTTGTCAGGATTTAGACCTGCTCCCATGTAATGCTACTATGTTTTTTGTAAACTGCATTATAGAAAATAGGAGATAAAATTAAAAATTTAGATAATAGTAGGATGTAATTATAAGATGTGATTTAGTAGCAAATGATATTATAAGATGCTATTTAGTAGCAAATGATATTATAAATTATTAAATATAGTACAGTATCAAAGAAGTTAATATTATTAGATATATTTTTGAAATATAAGGTTTTCTTATGTAGCACATCAATGTGACTAACCAATAATCTAAATAATACTTAACAATTATGGCATTACTATAATTAAGGAAGTATTTTTGAGAGTGAAAGCATTAGAGATGGGCTATGCACATGAATACATGCATGCATACATGTATATATTCTAAGCAATTTTATACTTCTATGGCTATACAAAATTAGTTAAAATACAAATATTACAAATCTTTGTAACGTTTGATTCAACGGGTTTTTTGGAATTACATAACTTTAATAAAGTAAGAGTGAGTAGAGAGGTTTGGTATCAGGTGTAAAAATATTAATTCTAAAAAACTACCAATTTATAAAATAAAAGTAGTATAGTATGGATTTCAAAATAGGTATTTTAAATGATTTGATTCACTATAATATTCTATTATAATTTTATATTTAATGATAACACAGTAACTAGGCCTCAGTGTTGGAAATCTTATGTTCTCATGTTCTCATGAGAACATCACTTTCAATCTGAGAACATTTACAAAATTTAAGATGTTCTCTACTAAATTTTTTTTGAGAACATTAAGTTTGAAAAATATGTTCTCTATGTAAATATATAAAATAATAAAAAATCATTTTTATTAATATAGCAGTTTAAAATAATTAAGCCCATAAATATTTAATTGTTAGTAGTTGAAATAGAAAANAGAATATTAAGTTTGAAAAATATGTTCTCTATATAAATATATAAAATAATAAAAAATCATTTTATTAATATAGCAGTTTAAAATAATTAAGATCATAAATATTTAATTGTTAGTTAGTTAAAATAGAGAACAATTTAGTTGTTTTTGAATCATAAAAAATTTTAGATAACAAAGTTTATTGGTTTATCTATTTCAAGTTTGGTGCATTATAGCCCTTATATATAATATTATAAATTTTAGAGAGCTAAACTCACTATATTAATAATTTTTATAAGAAAATTACTTAACAAATCTTTAGTTATTATAATTTTAAACTTTAGTGTTATATCTTAAGATTGTATAGTAAGAAATTTTTGAGTTTATAAATTTACTATAGAAAAAAGAATAGTATATTATATTACTATAGTGCACTGACCAAAAGATCCAGGATCTTATACAAAATACCCATCAATAAACTTACAAAAGATCTAGGTATTTTACATAGCAGCAGGTCTGTTCCACAAGAAAAAAAATTTTAAACATTTACACAATAAGCAATCGAAAAAATTTAAAAAAATTTATATTTAATTAATAGAGATCTTGTGCTTTGCACTGGGTATTTTGCAATGGGATATTGAAAAAGAAGGGTACTTTGGTCAGTGCACTATGGTACTTATTTATTTAAACATTTGAGAAATATTAATAGCTTATTTAAAAACTTAATATATAAGCTTAGACAAGCCAATAACATCAACAACAATATATAAAAAACCTCAAATATTAATTTTTTAAAAAATTTATATTTAAAGTTATAATCTTATTATTATGAATAACTTAGCTTTGTTTATGTAGTTTGTTAAATAATTTATATTTTTTATTTTTAAATATATTAATTAAAATAAAAATTAAAAAATAACTAAAGTATAAAAGTAAAACTGTGAGAAAGAGAATAAGAGAAAAAAAAATAAGAGTAAGAAAGAGTAAGATAAAGTGAGAAAGAGTGAGGGAGAGAGTAAAAGAGAGAGAGGAAGAGAGAAAGTGAGAGAAGAGAGAAAGAAAAAAAAAGAGAGAAAGAAAAGAGAAAAAGAGAGTAAAAGAAAAAATTTTTTTCTAATTGAGAACATAAAAAAATTTTTGAGAACATTAAATTCAATATACATGTTCTCATGAGAACATAAATTTCAAAACAGTTTTCCAACACTGCTAGGCCTGTTAATTGGTCTATCTGGTCCATCCTGGTTAAAAACTGCCCAATTTTTTAAAAAACTGAACTGGACTATGGTTCATGACCGAATAGGACCGAATTGAACTAGACCGGACAGACCGATGATCAATATAATACTTTGTTGCTATAATGATAAAATTAAGCTTGTTAGTATAAAAGAATTTCAATACTTTTACAATAAGCTTTCCAAATTTATAATATTTGCTTATATGATATAAGAGTGCAATAATTAATATATTTGATAATTTTAGTCATACTTAAATTAGAAAATATAGTATATTAATATAGCAAAATAACATCATTTAATTAACTTTGTAAATATGAACATTATAGTTAAAATCAGTTAAAAAGATATTTCGTCACTTTTAACCACTTAATATTTGATAATTTGATAAATAATATAATCATAATTGGGCACGCCAAATGTTCAATCTTGTACTAATTCAAGACAAGAATTGTCTTAATATATAAAATATTAATGTAAATTAACAAAATGATTAGATGTTACTTGCATAGAAAAAAAATTGATTAATATAATTTTGTTAGCATTTAGATGCCTGTCAAATACTTAAAAATTTATAAACCTATATATTTAATAGGGCAAATCTATTTGTAACTGTGGTTACAGTTCTGAGCCAATCAAATTGCTAGATTAGATATGACAAAAAAATTTAAAAAATTACATATCACAATATCTTCAAATTGTGCCTATGAAACCAATATTTTTTTCTAGCTAAAAATGCTTCTTAAGGTGTTATGATATAATAAACCTTCTTCTAACTTTAAATCTAGTCCTAACCCTAATCTGGTTACTGTCACCACCGGTGACAAGCACATTTTTCTATTTAATAAAACAAAATATAAAAACTAAGTATATTACTACAGTAGTGTCAGGTTATTTCCAAGTTAAAATTAAAAAAAATTTTATTCAATAAAATGTTATAGTATAAAAGTTTTATACATATTTTATAAGCACAATAAAATTATATACATATATAAAAAAAACATGCTAGCAGGAAAAAAAATTTTATAAAATTAAAATTTTAGAATAGTATACAAATTTTTTTTTAAAAAAAAAATGTATATTATTTTTTTGTAGAAAGGGAACATTTTTGATGTTTTTTTGGGGTTCAGGTTCAGTTTGATGTGAAATAGATGTATCTAAAAAAACAGAAGTAAAAGGCTCAGCACTATCTACTGGGGTACTGCTTTCTCATTATTGTGCGTAGACGTGTTAGTATTACTAGTGCTGGTATAGGATTATGTTAATTATCAGTAAAGTGAGGAGTGTAAGAAGGGTATTTAGCATTGGATTGCATAGAACTATTTTGGACTTGAGATAGAATGTCCATAAAGTTAATAGTGGAAGTGTTTGCTTTAGAGGCAGATTTACTAGAGAATGAATGTAATGTAACATTCAGTTTTTTTATAAAGGGATTGTAAGTCAGTGAAGTATACTTCTCTTCGATGTCATCAAGTTGGAAGTCAAGGAAATCATATAAGCAAGATTTTCCTTTGTCAGGAGCTTGCATAGACTGATAATTGCTTATATAAGTTCATTCAATGTCACTAGTGATAATATGAAGCATTTTTGTTAACCCAACTTTTAATTTTCCTATAACCGAAACAACTGTTTTTTGAAGATTATTTTTTACAGCATCATATCGTTTATTTTTATTGTTATACACAATAACCTTGGAGGTGCAATTTTTATTGCTGGTAACAGCATTGTATAAATGTCATACTAGGACAAAGCTTTCTCTTCCTCTATTACTGGCAGAAAGGTACGAAGAGTTGGAACATAGTCAGCATCATGTAATAAAATTGGAACAGCTTAAACTAAAGAAATCATTAAACAAGAAAAGGAATTTAATATAGAATTATAGAAAAAGGAAGAAAACAAAAAGTCTGTACATATTCAATATCTTCGAGTACATAATAGCCAACCATTAAAACAATTGCATTTTTTCGATTCGTAGCTACCAGTAAAACCTTTAAAAGTTATTTCTCTAAATTCATCAACATGAACATTAGTTTGGTACAAGGCAAATTCGGCAATATATTTGTCACTTCTACTAACAGTCTTAGCGAAATAAAAGGATACAAAGATAGATAGCATAACAGAATTTCATGAGAAAGATAAATTTTTGAATAATTGTTGTAGATCAAAGAAGTTTTCTTCTTTGATTATGATTTAAACTTTATTAACGAGTTTTTTATATATTTTCAAAAATGTGGAAATGAATATACAAGAATTAATCAAAAATATATGATATTTTGTTGAAATATAGATTAGTTTATTTATTTTCATAAATAAAATCAAGTAGGCATGCGATTAAAGTATTACGAAAAAAAGATAAATAGATTAGGCGGCTTTACCATTATTTCAACAGGAAATAACAATCCATTATAATTTATATAACAATCAAAAAAATAAAGATCTATAGTTGTTTTATTTTTTTTTTTTGTGTTAAAGTTCCCGCTTTGGGTGAGAGTTTATTTAATCAAGCCTGTGGATCAAGGGCGCCTCTTTGGGCACACCCACAATTGAGTTACATTGAATGAGAGTACAACTAGCCACACGTACAACTTTTGGTTGTCTAATTTAAGTAGTCCGCCCGAAGGTTCTACACTAGTTGCCATACCTACAACCCAACTAGGGGATTGCCTATTTAAACCCTCTGGTCCAACGCTTCGCATGTCAACCCTACTTGTGATCACTGGTACAGCCCTCCGATACATTAGTCATTCGAAGACAGTCACGGATGCTACCTACATCCCCTTAGGACTAATTTATCCTTGCGGGCAAACTTGGTAGAGCAGTCCCTGTCCCACACAGGTATTACCTACACTTCGGTAACTTACGCACTCACCGAGGCAAGCAACTTGCAGTCAGGGAGTACCTAACTGCTACCATTACCTACTTCTGCCCTAGTAAGATTCACACTGACCCCGGTACCTACCATTACTTTCCTACCGGTCCATCACCGGGTGCTCCAAACTTCCAAACCAGTTGGCCCGAAAGGGTTGATCTACTCAGCATTAGGTGCTACTATAGTTTTTCTTTCCCTGGTACCTAATTCCAGAAGATAGGTCCTTTTCCTCTGGTATGACTCCGGCGGCCAGGTTGGTGGACCCTCTCCTCTGAAGGTCATATCGTCCAGTTCTCTAGCTCCGGTTTCCGATATTCTGGTTCTGGTAGCACCTTCAAAGATCATTGCTACCTCCTTACTCGGGACTTTCCAAATGGGTTTCCATTTCTCCAGTTCCTTGGATTTGTCTGTATCACTGGACACAACTTTGCCCGAAAGCTCCCATTCAAGATGGTAACCAAGGACTGCAGGTAATATACCCAACCGATCGACAGGAAACGGTTACCATAACACAGGTCTATTTTTCCAAAGCGTCGCCAGTGGGATTTGAACCCTAGACCTGCCACTTGGGGGGTGACAACTTACCAACTTCTCTAAGTCGCCACACCCTTAGATCTATAGTTGTATATGTAGCTATAATTAAATATTTGATATGCTAGTTTGTATTTTTGACCTACCAATGTTCTGTTTTAAATCTATTAATTTAAATTATGAACTTGCTTATTGGAAAAGGCAATAAGTTATCTCTATTTATAAAGTATAATATAATTTATAAAATTCTTTTGCTAAATAGGCTTTTTTGCTAAATATAGGTAGAAATAGTAAAGTTCCTAGGTTCAGAGCCTAAGAACCTAATTTTAAAATCTGGTTTTAAATACCAAGTTCCAATTTTGGAATTTAGCTTTTGATTTATAATAGGTTTTTAGATTCTTAAGTTTTTAATTTTTTAGATTTATAATGGAATTTAAGTTTTAGATTCAAACCAGGTTCAAAACCAGGTTTTGGAACCAGGTTTGAAATTTTAAAAACCAGGTTCTTTGGTTTTTGAAATAGAACCTATAAGTTCCAAACCAAAAACTAAACCTATACCAACCTAACTATTTCTAGATATAGACTATTTTATTTATATTTTGTTCTATTAACAAAATATATTAATTTGCTACAATTATTTTACTAATACTAATAAGTCTTTTAAAAATTGTACTAAGAATATTATTATCTAGAATCTATTTAACTAATTTAGCTATTATATAAAACCAAATTTTTATTTGATATTAATATTTTTAACTTTAGCTTTTTTGGGTATCTTGTTATTAAATAATAAAGTTGACAGTTTTCAAAAGATATTATAAACTTTAAGTAGTATTTTTTGTTACTAATATTAATATCTAATTTGTATATAGATGACTGACTTTTTATTTATTATAAGAAGGTTTTTTCAGCCTATTGTAAGAAATACAAGCACATATAGGTCTGATGACTAAAAGGATCAGTTAACTGGTTAAAAAAATTATAGTCCAAAAATACAATTCAATGAACACATATGAGTTCGTGACTAGAACAGTTTGTTAAATCCATATTACATTATTAAGTCTTATATAATAAATAAAAATATTATTATCTAATAGACTCTATTATACAAAGAAAATGATAGATCCTGTGAAAATGTGTATTAATTTTTTTTATATTTATTTTTCTTTATTCTGTGGTTTTGTCAGTTTCAACAAAAATATACAAAAAAACAGTCCAACAAATCCAAATCTTCAGTCTGAGTTCTGAATCTAAACTTACTCATTCAATTAGCATTCCTATAAACCTGAAATGAACTTAGATCAAGTTCAGGTTCAGGTTCAGGTTTAGCATTGAACCTGAACCTAAACATTTTTTAAATATGTTCAGGTTTAGGTTCAGTATTGAACTTATAGAGCTGGTTCAGGTTTAGTTCAGGGTCAGTTCATAAGTTTGTGAACATGTTCAGGTTCAGTCTAGTGTTCATATGAACTAGTAATTCTAGGTTGTACCTGGGTTTGATCTGGTTCAGACCAGACTCAACTCTAAATTTTATTATTAAAACTTTATACTAAACTCAAACTCAATTATAAGTTTGGTTGGGCTAGTCCAAATATTGCAAACTAGTTTGAATTTAAATAAAAATATATATATTTTTTGATACTGAACAAGTTTACTTAAAGTGATAAGTATAAATCAGTTAGTAAAATTTAAAGAAACATAGTATAATTTTATTAATAAAATTATACAAATTTCTATAATTCTCTAAGTTTTACTAATTGATCATAACTTCTTGTACTAAGCAAACTTGTTAAGCACCAAAAATATATCAAATCGGCATATTTTATTTTGCTTAAAATTTGAAAGAAAGATGCTTAATTTTGAAAATTTTTATCAAAAATTCAAAATTAAGCATCTTTGATACAAATTTTAAAGAAAATAAAATAAAATATACCAATATAATGTATTTTTTTTTGGTGCTAAACAAGTTTACTTAGATCAAGAAGTTATGATCAATTAGTAAAAATTAGAGAATCGTAGAAATTTGTATAATATTATTAATAAAATTATACAAATTTCTATGATTTTCTAAATTACTAATTGATCATAACTTCTTGATCTAAGTAAACTTGTTTAGCACCAAAAAATAAATCATATTGGTATATTTTATTTTATTTTCCTATAATTTGCATCAAAGATGCATAATTTTGAATTTTTGATGAAATTTTCCAAAATTAATTGCTTAGTGCAATAAGTTATGATCAATTAGTAAAATTTAGAGAATCATAGAGATTTATATAATTTTATTAATAAAATTATACAAATTTCTATAGTTCTCTAAATTTTACTAATTGAACATAATTTCTTGATCTAAGTAAACTTGTTTAGAACCAAAAAATACAGTATATTGATATATTTTATTTTATTTTCCTTAAAATTTGCGTCAAAGATACTTAATTTTGAATTTTTGATGAAAATTTTCAAAATTAAGCATCTTTTCTTCAAATTTTAAGAAAAGTAAAACAAAATATGCCGATTTGATGTATTTTTTGCTGCTGAACAAGTTTATTTAGATCAAGAAGTTATGATCAATTAGTAAAATTTAGAGAATCATAGAAATTTGTAAAAATTTTATTAATAAAATTATACAAATTTCTATGATTTTCTAAATTTTACTAATTGAACATAACTTCTGATCTAAGTAAACTTGTTTAGCACCAAAAAATGCATTTTTTTAATTGATTCTAACTTGTGATATAGGTAAACATGTGTATATATTATGAACCTGAACATGTTTATGAACCTTGAACTGAACCTGAACTGAACTTTTTTAAGTTCAGGTTCAGTTTCATGTTCAATAATTTTAAGTTCAGGTTCAGTTTAGTATTGAACTTTTAGAGCAGGTTCAGGTTTAGGTTCATTGAACCTAAACCTAAACTTCTATTGAACTGAACTGAACTTTGGAACCCTACATTCAAGTATCCTGATTAAGACATTGGTGAAGTCTACTGATATTATAAGAATTGACTAAGAAAAGCTAAATGTATCCTTTTTTTGAAGTTTTTCATACTCATCTAAATTTGTAGTATATGTTCATATTATATTTTTGTTCATAATATTGGTTTGATTGTCCATTACTGGCAGTTCTGCATTTTGTTCATAATATTCATCTAAATTGTTGGCCATATTATGTTTCTGCATTTTACTTGTAATCTTTGGATGCTCATGCTAATTCATGGTTGTAGAATCAGGCTATTACTAGCCATTCTGTATTTTCACGCAATAATTGTATTGTGCTAATTGTCTATATTTGATTTTCATGCTAATTGTTGGCCATAGCATATTTTTGTTCAAAAAGTTGTGGAATGGACTATTATCAGCCGTTTCACATTTTTGCTCGCAATCATTCAAATTGTTCTAATGGTATCTTATGCTAGTTGTGGGATAGGGCCATTATTGCTGTTTCATATTTGTTCGTATATACTAATTATTGTAAATCTAATTCTAATTGTTGTTTATATTATATCTCTGTTTGTAAGATTGTGGGATAGGGCCATTACTAGCTGTTCCACATTTTGGCTCACAATTATGCTAATTATTCTAATGGTTTAATATTTCATATTTTGTTCATAATGCTTATGCTAGTTGTGGAATAGTGCCATTATTGGCTGATCCACATTTGTTTATATGTTCTTTTAATTATTTTTTTATGAAATAAAAATTATATCAATCTTGTGATAGATTTAATTAAATTGAACTAATTGGCTATTTATAGAAACAGAATATTAAACTGAATCCTAAAAAATTATTAAAATTAAAATTCCTATAGAATTGAATCCATTGATAAATATACAAATAGTTAATATATAGCCAACTCCATATTGTGATGAATAGGCCCCTTATTTTAATTGTTTTTTTTTATTTTATGTTTAGTTTTTTTTATTATTGTGAAAGTCAATTTTTTTTCAAAAAAAAAAACAACAAATAAAAAAACTGATCAATAAAGTTGTAATTCAAATACTTGACTAGCAAAACTATATTTTTTAAAGAATAAAATTTATATAGTATAAAATTTAAAGTTTTGTATAACTATATTATCTTTGTGCTAATCTTCTTTTATGTTGAGTTTTTTTTTATAGTGGAAGTCGATGTCCTTAACAAAAAAAACCATTAAAAAAACTAATGATTAAAATATAATTTAAATACTTGACTGGCAAGAATATATTTTATTTTCAAAGAATAAAAAATTCATATAGTATAAAATTTGAAATTTTCTTATGAAACATCCAGTAGTCAATTAACAATGCAAGTATTGATTCTACAAATATGTAATATTCCAAACTGAGATTATTACATGTTTAGAAAACCCCATTAATTTCAGAATTTTCAAACTGACTAGTAAATATTTTTTAAGATTTATTATTGCAAAGCATATATTTTTATTAAATTCTAGTGCATATATGTGCTTAATTTGCCTAAAAAATAGAATTTATCAATGACAAACTATATATAGCTAAGAAATAATTTTTAAAAAATTTATTGCGATATTTAAAAGCTCCTAAATTTTTCTATATACATATTAATATAATTATTTTTGTCAACTTTATTGGGCTTATTAACTTCATTAGCTTTGATATCAATTTAGCAGAATAAATAAGTATATGGTAGTAGTAGATTATTAGTAATTTTATAGATTTTTGGTTTACTTGCATTGGCAGCACTGTTGAAGTTTGTATATTGGTCTCTTTTGATAATAATCTTATTGATTTTGTTATTTTGTAAAATTATATTTAATTTGTTAAAATCTTTAAATATAAAAAGATTAATTTTGAAAAATTGATAATAATAATTTATGTTGTTTTTTATAAACTTACTAAGTTCAATAGATATCATTGTAGATATAGCCATTACAATTTGTATTTTTTTGCTCTTATATAATATAAGTTATATTCTAATAAGAGTTTTTTACATTCTCATATGTAATATTATTTCTAATGAGAGTTTTTATCTCTTATTGCTTCTGATAAGAGATTAAAATAACAGTTTTGAATCCAAAAATTTGTACTTGAAATGTATAGATTGAAGAAATGCTGTTAGCAAAAGAAATTCTGATAAGAATTTTATCTCTCATATGATGATATTGCTTCTGATAAGGGGTTAATATTATATATTTTGAATTCAAAAATTCATATACTTGATACGACATATTGGATTAAAGAAATGCTTTACCAAAAGAAATCTTAAATTTTAATTTTATTCTAATAATTTATTGAAAAAAATTAATTTTAAATTTTAAATAGTAACTGTTCCAATGTTGTTGGTTTTTCTATTCATTATTTTATTATTGTAAAATTTCACAATTATTTTGCTTTTAAGCTTCTAAAGAGAAATTAATAATATACAGTTTTGAATTCAAAATTCATATTTAACACATTGGGTTGAAAGAATGCTATTACTGAAGGAATTTAATTTATAATTTTTATTCTAATAATTTATTATTTTGAATTTTAAATGATAATTGTTCCAATATTGTTGATTTGTTTTATTTGTTATTTTACTGTATAAAATTTGCACAAAGAATGCATTTAGTTTATTTTTGCTTTTGCAAGTTATTTTACAATTTTTTAAGAATTTTTATCAAATAGTTTATCCTGCTTTTTCTAAAAACAAAGTTTTTTTTTAAAACAAAAAGATATGCAATAATTTTGAAAAAAAACAAAATTGATTTTGAAAATATATTAGATTTCTGAAATCAATGCAATCTAAAATAAATCATTCTTTATGAAAATTATTTGAAGTTGATTGTTTGTAAAATGAAAAAGAGTGAGAAACTTAAGAGCCTTTATTAATAAGGTTTCCATCCTCATCAATTTCTTGTATTCTTTCTTCAAAGCAATAAATTGCTTCTTCAAGAGTTGAATAACAAATTTTATTTGGTTTGTTATTAATTATACAATAAATTGGTTCTTAAGAGTTAAATAACAAATTTTATTTGGTTCATTATTAATTACTAAGAAATCTTGAAAGGCAGGAATTTTTGTTTTTGTATAATATACTATTTAATTTATTAAAATCTTCTTAAAGAAATATGTTAGTTTTGAAAAAAAAGCTAAATAATTTAAAAAAATTTACTAATATTATTAATTTGATAATAGATTTCTTCAATTGTATTTCTATAATTCTAATTTCTTTCTCATATTCCTTTTCATTTCTAGTAGCTACTTCAACTAAATGGATTAATGCTACTTTATATTGTGCATTTTTAGTAAATAGTCTTTTATTTTCAGTTTCTAAAACTTAGTTTTAATTTTGTAAAACTTTGGTTTTATTTTTAAATCTTTAGACTTGATTTACCAATCCTTTAATTTGAATTTCTAATTCAATAAGGGATTTAATAATTTTCTTATATACTTTTTTGATATTTCACCTCAAATGTATTTGTGGCTATAAAATTCTTTTGTACTTTTTATATAATCTATAAATGCATTCAAACTCTTTTTAGGAGTTAAGAATTGCAAATGAAGGAGCTATTCTAATTTTCTTTTTTTGCAAATCTTTGAGGCATTTTTTTAACTCAGTGTAAAAATTTTTTGGGTTATTTTTTATACATTAATAAAGATTATATGAAATGATTAGTTATATATTTTATATTATATAAATAAAGTATATACATATACACTTGCCTTTCTCTTATCCAAATAGGCCATCCCAAGAGATTTGTTTAGGATAGAGTAAGTCAGAAATATAAAATTTCTCTTACTAAACTAAACTTTAATAAAAATTTGGTATAAAAGAGTTACTAATAAAAAAAAAAGATAAAAATTTATTAAGCCCATTTGATATATAATTTGCTTTATATTATAAATATATATAGTATAAAATGTAAAAAAGCTTAAAAAAACTGGCTTGAACTATTTTTTCTAATTTTTACATTTTTCTAATTTTTGCATTTATTATCCACTAGGTCACTTTAAATATCTAACCTAGATCATAGCTCAGATTGAATATTTAACCCATCAGGTTACTATTATCTGATCCAGGTTATAACCTGGATTGAATATCTGATCCATCAGGTCACTATTATCTGATCCAGATTATGACAAGGGCTAAATATCTGACCCATCAGGTTACTATTATCTGATCTAGGTCAAAACACAGTTTAATTAATTATATAGAATAAATTTTATTTATAATACAAAATAAATTTATTTAATAAAAGATTATATATACTAATAAACTTGAGTTCAGATCTGAAATAGAAAATTATTATGTTAATTCAATCTATCCAAAAGAAATATATATAAAAATATTTGTTCTGAAAGGTTTAGTTTAGATTATCAAAAGCCTGGCATATAAAGAGCAGATTAAAGAGAGGTGACTGTATAGTTTATATTAATAATAAAATATCATTTGATTTTGTATTGGTATAATTAATATTTTTTACATTATATATTTCAAAATCTACTTAAATTCTATTCTACTTTTAATATATATGTAATAATTACCTGGTCTTAAATTGGAATACTTTTAAATTCTAGATGAAAATCACATGTGATTGTAAAATACATACTAATAAATTAGATTACAGTGGCCTACTATATTATTGTGGACACTTTTTAAAAATTTATAAGTCAGGTTTAGGTAAGTAAATATAGTGCAAATTTATATGCTATTTTAAGCAGTTCTCAAGGTACAACATACTAAAATTTTACACGATTTCATTAGGTTATGTGGAAGACATGCAGGAAATTTATGAACTTCTATTTTTGGATTTATTAAAAATCAATTTTTGGATTTTTTTGGATTTACTAAAAAATTTACTAAAGATCATGCTTGGTTTAGGTTAGCCTAAAGTTTTGCCTATATATAGTATAATATTGTACCAATGTTGTGCAATATAAAAAAAGCTAGATTTGTATGACAGATTGGTATAATAATATTATCTTTTTTTTTTCTTACAAAACAATAGATAACCATAAATTTTTAACAGAAGACCAAAGAGGTGCACTAAATTATATTCACTAGTGAGGTGGTTCAGTTCATAACATTGCAGCAGCTATTGGATGTAGCAAATCATAGAGTAAAATATTATTCAAGAACTTTGTTAGGTGGGGCAAAGGTAAAAAAAAGGCCCGGATGTTCTAAACAGATATAGATTAATATACCACCTAAGTATTATCATAAGCTAATTGCAAGTATGCCTAATAGGATTGCTGCTTGTATTAAAGCAAAAAGGGACTAGTTGTATGACTATATATATTCTTAAGGTTTAATAAAAGAAATTAGGATTTAATAAATACAAAAAAACTTATAATACTTGTTAAAACCTATCCACTTTATAAAATTTGAATTCTTAAAATAGAATAAATTTATTATAATAAGAGGACGTTTGCTCCTAAACAAAAATTTTTGGAATTATAAAAATTAATAATTTAGCTTCAAATTTCAGTTCAGTAAAAAGCACCAAAAACTACTTTTTAATTAAAATTTTATCAATATAATGCCTTATTATTAGAATTTCAGATCGCAATTAAGATAAATTTAGTTCCTAGTGTTAAACAATAAGTATAGCACATACATTTATTTTTTGACATAAATTCTAGAAAAATTCATCTTCTTGAACAACAAATATATACAATTGATAATTATATATATATTCTAAAAAGAAATCAACTCTATTGCATTTTGTTACAAAGATTCTCTATTAGGATAGTGACAAATATTATGTAATATTTTGGGAGGAGGAGGGTCTTTGATATCTTATGTTAAATATAGAAGTTCATAATAACCAATCAAATTGCTCTTATGTAGGGGAGGGGTAGGAGATATAGTAAAATATATTATATAATATATGCTAACTCTTATTATTATTACATATTACTTTATATTAAGATATATATACCAAGATTAAAATGCAAAATCTATTTTAATTTATTATTATATCAGATATTGATACTATTCAATATGATTTAAAATTATAAAATCACTTTTATTATGTAACATATTGCTTAAAACACATTATATATAATGTGGATCTCAATATTTAGAGACCACAACACACACTTTAAAATAAAGAAAGTAATGTTTCAAATATTCTTAAAATAATATAATTTACATATGAACTAAAAGTGAATTAAATTATTTTGATGCAAAACTCAAATTAAAATTTTTGCAGAATTAAAAAATAAACAATTTTTCAATTATTATTATAAAATAAACTACAAAATTAAATTGCAGAATGGTTAATAAAATATAGTTTATTAAAAATTAATTTCTAACAATTTATTTAACCAGTAATTACTCCAACACCTGAAATTACTATATAAATAAGTTTTGTAATATTGTTCTTCTTTACAGGTCTAATGATGCTGCCCAAAACTATAGTTTTGGATTGACCGAAAACGAAACTAGTATACTAGTTTCGGACATGATCTTCTTGACCGAAACTTGCCTAAAGACCCAAAACTATACTAATGCTCTAAAACTATACCGAAACTCTGAAACTGGCCTGCTAATAAATTTTCCTTTTTGGTTTGTATTACTTGTACAAATAAGTAGAGATGCGATCTAATGCATCTCTAGCGCATATATGCAATAGTGGAAATAAAAGTAAATTTCTGGTTATTTCCATAATAAGGAATAACCAGAAATTTACTTTTTATTCCCACTACCATTGCATATATGCACATACTCACAAAACTACCTCCTGAAAATCGCCATGCCCTTTCTCCTATAAAAGATCAATCTGCCCACTCTTTCACCTGTAAAAGATCCATTTCCCACCTATACACCCATAATCTACCCGCTGTTCACCCAGAGAAAAATTTACAAAAAAAAAAACAAATAAATAAATAAATAAACTAAAAAAAAAGTTATAAAAATTATTTAAAAAATAATAAAAAAAATTTAAATAAAAATAAATTTATAATTTAATAATAAAAAAAGATTAAATAAAATGAATTAATATAAATGTTTTTTGTACCCCATGTAACAATCAGTACTACTTTATCTAGATCTGTAGATATTATAGATTGGTTTATACACACATACATACTAATTTTTTCAACTGACTTTTGAAACATTGTACTATTTGGACACGAATGAAATAACTTGAAATATATTATATAATGTTTAAGCATTTATGTTCTAGGTTTATGAGCTTGTTTTGCTGATTCAATTTCACTATTGAAAACCCTTAACCACAAACTAAATGAAACGAATAATGCGAATAAATAGCTTGAAAGGTATTATGAATGATAAATAAGTATTTATATTTTGAGTTTATTCGTTGATTTAATTAATCTTTATGTTCACAAGTTGAATAACACGAATGAAAAACTTGAAGAGTATTATATGTTGATAGGTAAGTATTTATGTTCTGGGTTTGTAAGTTTGTTTACTGAATTTTTCTAGGTTTGTGAGCTTGTTTTCAATTCCACAAATTAAATTTTTTAGATCCACAAAAGATAATCAAACAAAATTACTTGAAGAGTATTTAAAAATCGTACCAGATCAAATTTTAATACTGGGTTTTGGTTAAAGTTTGGGTGATTATATTACAATAGAGTTAGGGTGATTTGTTAGGCTAGGGTTAGGGTAGTATTATTATGTTAGAGTATATAATGGATTATAGTGTTATAATTAAAGATAGTGTATAGTATTTTAATAAATTTGGTACCATTCGATTCGTCTCGGTGAGAGGAGTCGAATGGTACCAATTTCATTTCATTTGGATCACTGGATCATAAGTTATTGGCCAAATACTATTAGTTATTATGTTTTCTTATAAAATTACTATAAAATCAATAGTTTTTTGTGAATAACTATTGATCCAGTGATCCAAATGAACCGATTTTGTTATTATTGGATTCATCTCACTGTGACGAATCAAATGGTACCTAAATCATCACTGTGTCACAATATATTCAAGTTTTTGTAAAATTTATTTATAAATATACGGAATTTAAAAAATTTTTTTATATAGTAGAGGGGGTCTAGTGCTACTATGAGGTGTACATAACATTATTTATAGATGTCCCCTAAATTTGAAGATTATGTATAATATGCAAATTTCTTTGTGTAATAATATTTTTAACATTCATAATATCAAAAAATTTTGTCTACATAATCACTTTTTAATCTCTAACAAAAAAAATTTCTTGCAAAATTATGTTACAGTCGAACCTCATAAATGCAACCTCCATAAATGCAATACCTCCCTAAATGCACATTTTTTCTATTCTGTAAAATGTTATTAGTACCAAATGCATGTTCTATATTCTGTAAACGCATGTTCTCTTAATCAATTTTTTATATTATACTAATCTCCCTAAATGCACGTAGCCAATCAAATTTTAGTATTTAAGATAAATTATACAGATTTGGTAAAAGTTACACAAACTTAATAGTCTAATTATTAAAGCTGCAATTTAATTGGCTCTCTTTAAATGCAAACCTCCCTAAATGCACGTTGTAGGCTTGCCCCTACAAGTTGCATTTATGGAAAGTTGACTATATAAGTTATTGCTTTCTCTATCTTTAATTCTAACCCAACCCTAACCTTATATTAATTTATATAAAATTATTTATTGCAGATCTACGTACATCGCAGAGTGCGTTGTATAGGATTATCCTTATTATATATATATAATTTTTAATATTGAATAACTTTTGATCTACTAGTCCATTTTTGATGATTTATCTACCAAAATGTTTGCCTTAGTAAGACGATTTTAAAAAGCCCAAAATCATTAAATTCTAATCACGAAATCCTAAGATCAGCAAAGATTTGTACAGTATTCTATAGACAATTAATAATTAGATATGTCCTATTTGGTGCACCTAAGTTCTAGATGAATACTATATGCCATATCGATCAGAATCAGATGATTTTGGTACTATTCAATTAGTCTCATTGTGAGTTGAATAACTCCAAAATCACCCAAATCTGATTACTCAATCATGTGATATCACATTTTAATGATTATTTTAAAACATAGTCCAATTTTGGCACAGTACCTAATTTGGTGCACTAAAGATCTCTAATGATATCTTGTGAACTTTTAATCCAAATTATATAATTTTGGTACTATTCAATTCGTCATGATAAGACGAGTTAGATGGTACTAAAATTATGCAATTATGATAGATAGTTCACAAGTTAATCAAAATAACCTGTGTAAAGCAAAATTTGAAATTAACATAAAATCGTTGATTAGCTTTGATAGACTGGTCTGTTTTTGATAATTTTACTACTAAATGACCACCTTGAAGAGACAATTCCAACAAGCCCAAAATCATTAAACTCTAATTACAGGATCACAAAATCATTAAAGATTTTTTTATTATTTTGATAAAATTAGATTAAACTAATTAATTTTATTTAAAGTAATATAAAAATCTTAATGATCTTGCAATTCTGTGATCGGATTTTAACGATTTTGAGCTCATTGGAATCATCTCTTCAAGGCAATCATTTTGTTGATAAAATCGTCAAAAATGGACCAGTCTATCAAAATATATCTATGATTTTATAAAGATTATATATATAGATTATTTTGGTTAAATAATAATATCTTGTAAACTATCAGTCAGGATTATATGATTTTGGTACCATTCAATTTATCTTGATAAGATGATCGAATAGTACTAAATCACATGATTCTGATCAACAGTTCATAAGATATCGTTAATGTGCCAAATTAGGTACTGCACCAAATTAGGCATATCTACATTATGATACAAACCTTTGTCGATCTTGGGATCCTTTCATTAGAACTTAATGATTTTGGGCTCATTAGAATTGTCTCATTGAAATGATGAACATTTTGGTAGTTAAATCATCCAAAATGGACTAGTGGATCAAAAGTTATTCAATATTAAAAAAATTTACTTAGTAATTTTAAAAATTACTATTAAAATTACACAAAAGTTGAATGATCTTGGGATTCTGTAATTGGATTTTGGTAATTTTGGGCTTGTTAGAATTGTCTCACTAAGATGAACATTTTGGTAGTTAAATCATCCAAAACAGACTAGATCAAAAGTTATCCAATTTTTAATATATATATATCTTATTAAATTTTAACCAATCAAATGCTTAGAAAAATTATCAGGTAGGGGGTAAGGGATCAGCTACTAGTGAAACACTAATTAGATGATTTCTGTTGCTCCCCTTAAATAAAAAAATGCGTGTTATTTCAGAATGCAAATGGGTGCTATTTTGAACAGAATAGCTAAATTTTTTAAAAAGTCAAAATCTGAATCAACACCCCAGCCCACTATTATGCACAAATATGGTATGTGCTAATATAGTGAAAAGGCTTTATCAAAAAAATGTTATAAGTAGCTCCCAGGTGTTAATAAAAAAGAAAAACAACTTCAAACTAATTGGCATATACTATACTAATATTATGTAATAAGATAAATTGTATTTATTAATTATTGTTTTCTAAATACTGTAATAAAATAAATTATATTCGTTAAAATTAGTTTATCTAATTGTACATTTTATAATTGTGCAATCTGATTGGCTACCTACCTACTGCGCTATAAAAAAATTTTGTATTTTGCTATTTTTCAAGCCACCTGGGATATGAAAACCAACTTATTTAATTTGTATTGCCTTATAGTTGCTATATATAAAAATTTTTTTATTAAGTAAACTAACTATGATTATTATTTAAATTTGTACAGTATAATAAATTATACATAATTCTAAATTTTCAAAGACTTTTAAAATTTTGAGCTAGATATTATTATTACTATTTTACTATATCATACTACTGGTACTCAATACTACAATGATTTTCACCAATCAAATTTTTTAAATGCAGTGTAATATAAAGATTAGGTGTAATTCAAAATTTTTGTTGTTTTGCTATTTTTTTTAAAAAATATCTTCTAACTCAGAATTTTATCTATGAACTATTTTTTTTAAAAAAAATACCTCCTTGTGAAATTTTATTATATACTATACCTCACTCTAACCCTAACTATTAACTCTAACTTAATATTTATCAACTTTAACTTTTGTTTATTTTTTTGTTTATTTTTTTGATATTGTTCTTCATGTTATACTGCATACTAGCATTTAACACTACTGGTTTGATTTATAATTACTGTTATTATTAAATATAAAAGTTAAATATTAATTTAAAATTAAAAAATTTTTAAATATAATATTTAGGGGTTTAAAATTCAGTGCACCTGCACTGTGGTGCACCTTTATGTTTCTCAAAATTTTACTAGGATAACACCTGTTGCATTTTTAACAAAAAAATGCTCCTCTTGTGATTCTATAGGGTGCACCATAGTGCAAGGTGCACTAAATTATAAGATTCTAATATTTATTACTATAATTAATAATTTTATAAATATTTTTAAAAAATTAAAATTTTTAGAGTATGTGTAATTTGTTATGCTGAACAAATTTCACTTAGTAATTAAGTTTAGTTTACTTAATAAAAAATTAACTTTATATATACTAAAAATTAACAATTATATTTATATTAAAATTACATTTTTACTAGTAATTCATATAAATAAAAAAATCAAAAAATTTTAAATTTAATTATTTAAAAAGTACTACATAGAATTTTGCAACCTTTTTTTTATTTAAAAGCTTTAGATTTAAATAATACTTTGTACTATGTTTAGATTTATATCTTGTTTATTTAGCTTAATATAAATTTTAAAAAAGTATTTATAATAATATGGTATTATACTGTATATGCAAGAAAAAATTTTCTTGTTTGTCAAAAATTAATTGTAAAATTTTAATCTGACTATTCATTTTAAAAAAATAATTGTGACTAAGATCATAAAAACAAAGCATATTAGACCAACAATTAAAAGATAAAGTTTTGAACATTTATAAGAAGGATTAATAATAGTAGTTGCATTAGCATGTATTTCTTGAGAAGATTAACTATTTGATACTTATTAGTTGAAGATACTTGATTTGTAATATAAAAAAATAGAGCTAATAATAATTTGGCCTGTTTGCTCAATTTGAAAATTATTATGTGAAGTAGATGTGTTTATAGGATAATTTCTATTATGCAGATCAATTGGAGTGCTTCTATAGCTTAAAAGTAGATTATTTAGATTATTTTGAGATTGAGAAATAATTTCATAAATATTTTGACAAAAAAGCAGAGCTTGAGATAGTAGTACAGGGTTTTTAATGAAAATTACTAATTACTTGAAAAATAGGAATACTTTTAGGATTATAACTAATTAAATTTGATCAAGGCTGAATTTGCTGATATTGAAAAGAGGTGTGGATATGAAAAGTTGATATTAATAATAAAATCTTAGGGTCAATTCTGGAGCCAAACTATTAGTAATATTCAAACAGTCTGGGCAACTGCATGTTGGATCATATGTTCAGTTATTGGGCATTTTTACTATTAGAAAAGTATGAAATTTCTTGAAATAAAAAGTATTTTTTGAACAGTTATATATGTACAGCAAAAACTTTAGCAATTTTTGTAAAACTGGCACTTCTATGAGTGTTGAATAAGAAGTTAGTCAATTGACTTATATATTGGACAGAATCTTATATAAGATAACTTTTCAGTTATGTTTCAGTAAAATATAATTCTGATTTATAGACATTAGGTAACTTTCTTATAAAAGAATAATCTATTTAATATTAACAAAGATTTTTAATAGTTGGGCTGGTGAATACAATCATAACTAATGACTAGTTAATAAACTTCTTAACTCATTAGTGTTGTATAATATTTTCTTCATAAAAGTAATATACAAACTCAATGATAAATGAACTGTATAAAGGAGTTAGTCAAAAGATTTGTAGTTTTGACAGATTAAAAATCTGGTTTTTTTAGTAAACAAATAATTTATGAAAAACAACCTTATGTGTATATAATATTTTAATTTATTCTTAAATCTTACAATTGAATAAGAAATTATCTCTGTAAAGTAGGTTTGACCAAATCTTATACAAATTAAACTTTTCAGGCTTTATAATTGCATATTTTTTTTAAATCTAGAATCCATATAATATCTGGTATTGATTAATTTAAATAACTTATACACATGCAATAATCTATTAAAATAATTACACAAATTTAAAAAAAGAGCTATATTAAGGATTGTTACTCTGTTGGTTGACACTTTGTTTGATCATAATTTTGTTGGTCGACATTTTTCACTTTGTTGGTCTTCACTATTTTCAGTAGTGATTAGCTTATTAAATGACATGCCGCATGTGTATAAAATAGCATTGAGGAAAGATTCTAAAATTTCGCATTCTTTTATTAGCAATTTCTTTGCACTAAATAATAGGCAGGGTTTCTCACTTTCAATACAAATAACAGTAACCCTAACATTTTTTGCAAGTATAGAAGAAGAGCTGAATGGCATGGTATATTTTATAGTAGCTTTTGTTTTATCAGACTTAGTATTTTGTAATTTAGCATCTCTGAGTGAGGGCCTGTACTCTTCAGTTGTTGTGGTGCCATATAGTTTTTCGATGATTTATAATGAAGGTCTTCACTAGTGATTAAATTAGGAATATAATAAAGTTGTTCAAACTCCTCCTAAGAGCGTCAAAATAGTAGGCAAATTGGTATATTTCATTTTCGCACTTCTATAGTAAGAAATAATGCCTTATTTGGCTACAGTGCTCTATAAATTCATTTAACCGTGGCTGTAAAAAGGCAAGACAAGTATTCTTAGTAATAATTGCAGTGTATATTATATGACAGTTAATACTGAAAATTGGGATCTTTAAAGGCCATATTTATTCATATATTGAAAACTCTTTACTTACTCTTTTTATAATACTTTTTGTTGTTCGGTTCTGTCGCAATACATTTTCATAAATTAGATGAATTTTTTTTACAGATTTGTAATTTTATTTTTAGTTGCTGAGTCAAAGGCTTTAAAAGGCATATATTGGTATTCAAAAATGCTACAAACAAAATGAACTAGTTTCCGAACACTTAATAAGTGCAGTGCATTGTTAAAGATTGGATTACTTTTAGCAATACGTCTAATTTCATTTACTGTATTTGCTTTGCTTATTAATTTTTCTAACTCATCATCCATTTTACTTCACATTAAACCAACATATTAGAGTCCTAGATTTAAAATAGACATTATGCATTCTATAGAATTTTTTCAAGAATGTTGAGATAGTGTTCTTATAGCGATGAAATAATCGAGATCTAAAGCCAGAATAAGCAAATATATGATAATTGCACATGTGTAAATATACAACAATGGTCTGGGCTACTATCTGTATAAAAACACAAGACAGGCTTAGTAATTTTTTTGTCAAGTAGGATATTGTACAATTCAGTTGCATGACACATTGATGAGGAATGTTGAAAATAGCATTTTTTTAATCCTATATGAACTTCTTCTGTATAAAAATCTCCATTAACTGACTCCAGAATATCACATAACATCATAACACTTGGTATTATTTCTGTCTTTGTATAGTCATGATTGCCAACCATAAATGTTGATTCTCTACTAACAACAACTTGCTTACCTCTTTCTATAGTAGCAACCGGATATCTGGTTCTCCGACTTTACATTTATACTTGTCATTTAGAAAAATTAATGTTGCAATTTCCCAAAATTTTGTAGCAAATTCTTTCTCATATCGAAACAATGCTAACGCATAATATGCATTTGAGTGATAGGCTGAACTTGTACCATAAATTTTAAAGATATATTGCAAGCTATTAAGTTGTATCAGGTTTTTAGACTAAAATTGCAGACAAAGCCTAATAGTAAAAGGGACATATAAAGGTAAAAAAAAAACAATAATTATTAAAAAAAGACCATTGTGTGCTTGGAATTTGTGTATTTTGTAGGCATATATTTTTGATTTGATTCAATAAATTATTAACTGAAATGGCTGTTGCCAGGTGAACAATTATATCATGTTAATGCTCATTAACTGCAGTTACAAATTCTGCTACTTTTTTTAAAAAAAAATTAGCTGCAACTTTTCTAATTTACTTAGCCTTCCAAAATTGTGTTTACACAAATCAATAGTAACTTCTGGATTATCTAATTCTTGAGCTAACCTAACTCGTTCATCTATCTTTGATTTATTGGCAAATGTTAGGTGCAAAGGAATCATTAGTAAATATATGATAAATTGTGTGAAGTGCTGCAGGATTGACTTTTGGTAAAATTAGTTCACATGTTTGTAAATAGTTTGTTTTTATTGCACGAGTGTGATACTGAGAAGAATTTCTAAAGTTGACTATTCTGGTGTTTTATTGCATCATTATTGTTTTGTCAGTATCAGTATCAATCTTCCAAATCGAAATTGCATTATATGCATTATTGCCAGAG
Source organism: Gigaspora rosea (assembly GCA_003550325.1). Lineage (NCBI taxonomy): Eukaryota > Fungi > Glomeromycota > Glomeromycetes > Diversisporales > Gigasporaceae > Gigaspora > Gigaspora rosea. Next base: position 117,675 of record QKWP01000512.1, on the reverse strand, counting down.
TTAAATCGAAATTCTCCAAGTTTAAAGGTAAATGCTCAAGGTAATTCTTGTATGTAACGCATTCTTGGGCTACAAATAAATAATTAAGATTATTTAATAATAATTACAGGTGCTTAACAAGTTTACTTAGTCATTTTGTTAGAATTAATTAATAAAAATTTGCAAATTATAAGATTTTTTAGAATTTTATTAATAAAATTTCATAAAATCTTAAAATTCACAAATTTTTATTAAATTATTCTAACAAAATGCACTAAATAAACTTGTTCAGCACCAAAAATACATATAAATATATTCAGACTTAGACCAGTCTGCAGACTTTGGACCAAACCCAGACCAAACTCAGACTTGACTAAAAAGTCTAAATATAAAAGTCTGAGTCTGGTCCAAAAATCAGACCAGATAGATAATAAATGAGCATTTATTGCTAAGGAAAACCACAACTAGAAATTTTAATTATGTTTTTGACTAATTCAATCCTAAAATTAATATAGATTGTGTCTAGTAAAAACTATGTTTGAAATTTCTAGTTGTGGTCTTTCTTTAGTAGCACTCAAATTATTTTTAATTATTAATATAGAAAATTAATTCTTACTTTGTTATTACAGTTTTCAGTTGTTAATTCAATTATTCCTAAATCATTTTCTCCATTATTTTGTAAGGTTTGCTTTATTACTAGTTTCTTTTGTAACAAAAGATTAATCCTAAAAATTTTTACATTTAGTATTAGTATTTATAGTACAAAATCAATATCACTAGCAAAACAGGCATACTTGTAAAACTGATAAGGCTTTATTAATGCTTATTAGAGGACTTTTTTCTAACATTGAAGGGATGCATTCTATACTCTACACTTAAGTTAACAAACCATCTTAACATTAATAATCTATTGTTGCTTTTTTATTTTGTTAACATATACAATGTATTATTATATACTCACATTATTATATTTTGTAATATTATCTTAATCTTTGCTGTTTCTACATAATGAAGTTAATATCATTTCATCTAATAAATTATCAACTCTGTTTCATTATATTTATCTGATTTAGAATCGATTTGCTTCTTTATGAATTTTTAAATTATTATTTTATGTATTCCAGATTTAATCATGATAATAAAGCTTAATAATTCTATCAGATTAGTATTATTATCATCGATTTATGATGGTTTTGTATCCTAATTGTCTACTATAGTACTATATTCCTCTATATCAATATTCGATTCAATATCTTGTACATTGCTTTCTTGAGCCTATATATTTTCATGATATTAGTATTTTTCTAGGACAAACCTAAAAATAATATAGATATATATTGTTTACTTCATGGTTATTATCATCAATTATCATTTGATCTGTTTCATTTATACAGGTGAGGTTTACGATTCTTAAAAAGGTTTCTTTGTTAATATGGTGCAGAAAAACTTAACTAGACATTGTTTCAATTTTGCATATGTAGTGTAACAATAATAAGCCAATCAAATTGCTAGAATAGGTAACACAAATCTAATTAAATTTTTTTAAAAAAAATTTATTATTTAAATTTGAGTTTTGATTGGTCAAAAAATTTTTTATAACAAAAATCAAAGTTTTTGATTGGTCAAATTTAAAAATTATATACATTTCAATTTTTATTTTTAATATAAAAATAATCTAACTTTAAAAGCTATTAACTTCTTATAGAGGTTATATTTTTAAAATCTGAATAGCAATTTTATAGAACTTGTCTTAAAGAACAAAGTTACCAGTTAGTTTTTTAAAATTTTAATTTTTTCAAATTTAATAGATTTTAAAGTTATCTATTATATTGGCGAGTTAAGGTTTCTTGCACCATAATTGTTTCACTTGGTGTGTCCAAGTTTATTATTTTAGATGTTCAATCATTGAGAGTAAGGGTCGCTAAGAATAACGTGTCATTATTAAAGACTACAGATTTTACGTTTCCAATTGTTGCTTTCTAGATTCAATTAATTGAATTTTTTATAATTTCGTCTTTGTCCTCTATGAATAAATTTTCTAAGAAATAAAGTAATAAAGTAATATTAAAATAAGAAATATATATATTTATGTGACGCCATTATAACTCCATTTTTTTAATTAATACGTGATAGTATGATAAATGAACTTTACTCAAAAACAATGATCATGATAGAGTTTATTACTTCTTCGCAAGTAGTGCTTACGAATTAATGAATCTTATTATTAGAAGTCTAATTAATTTTTGTAAATATATTATGACATTAGCATTAGTCATATACAGTTTGAGTCTCGCCTGCAATTCTATGATGAATTTTCTTATAAAATGCAGTTGAAGTGTCACATGATATTGACATTTCCGATCGATGTCAATATGTATCGATTTTTTCTTCTACGAAATAAATCTTCTACGAAATATGAAATAAAGTGATATATATGATGTCATTATAACTCAATTTTCGAAATTATATGATAAATGGACTTGTGACTCAAAACAATTGAATACGAAAACAAACAGGTTTACGAATTAATGATTCATATTATTAGTAGCCTAATTAATTTTTATAATATATCAAGATATCAGCTTTAATCATATTGGGTGTCATCTACGCATTTTGGCAATTATTAAAAAAAAAATGGCATTAGTTCCTTTACTCCACTCTTTGAATTTTTTTAAAAAAAATTAGACAACTTTAAATGCATTATTGTTAAAAAGTTTGGTTTTTCAACGAGTTGAAACTCAAAGCTATAAACTCAATAGAACCTATGAAATAGAGGAGTATATATATTTTCAGAATAAATATATTATCAATTTTTAATTAAATACTCTCAGTCAAATATCATGTGATAAACACGTTCTGTGTCCGCGAGATGGCTTAAGCGATTTAACTTCATTTTTTATTAAAATTAATTTGTCTATTAGTATAGGATAGATTAAAAAATTCATCAAATCTAAATACTGCAAAAATAAAATCAATATAAGGTTAATGTATTAAGTCATTTCGAAATGAAAATTTAGTATAAGAAAATTTTTGATCAGTGTTATTACATAATATATCATTTTTGTTGGTTTATTAACTAAATAACTAAGGATATTAATCAGCGTAATTTAAGAAAATGACAAGTACGTACTAATCTATCATAAAATAGATTTTTAATTCAACATCAAGTAAAGATGCGATCAGTTTAAGAATTTATTGTAAAAACTGTCTAAACCGAGCTTTTATGTATAAATAATTTGAACGGCGACCCTTTCAAAAATATTTATGTATCGCATCTCTTAATTATATTAAAATACTTTTATTTTCGTGTAAATTTTATAATGCATGATATAATACACGTATTTAATTTTATAAAACTCGATACATTATATCTCATACTGTCATAAAAGTATAAATATTCAATGCCACTTTAAAACTCTAATAAAAAAAAAAAAAAAAAAAATCATACATTTACATCTTAACGACTAACAATAAAAAAAACTAATCATTATAAAAAAAATGTGCGGGCAATGTGGAAGTCAAGATCATATTTTCAGGCATTGTCCTAAAAATGAATGCAGAAATTGCCATGAAATGGGTCACATTGAAATCGATTACAAAAAAAAATACTTATGTAGATGCAGCAAGGAAGAAATTAAAAAGCGATGGCAATATTATTACTGTAAATTGAGGACTGGCCATTGCTGTAACTGCAATGTGCCACAGAAGCCATCGGAACTAAAAAAATTAAATGGAATAAAAACATTCAAAACAATGCTATAAGGACTTTCACGAAATAGGTCTTGAAAAAACCGATCCACAAAGAATAGAATACTTCATAAATGGTGAAGGAAAAGGTACCTTGGAATGTTGTCAAGTATGTAAAAAAGAAAACCCAAGACATAATATGTTTAACACAGGACCTAACTATTGGTTTTGTAAACTTGAACATATGTACGCATGGAAGTAATTGAAGACATTAAGTACAATAAAAACTACAATATGATAACTACCGGTAGGGTAAAGCACTATACCACATCAAGTAAAAGTGCAGAAAGTTAATATAATCTAAATAAAACTGAGATCTTGAATGTTGCCTTTAAGCTAATTATGTCACAACAATTAAAAGTCAAAGTATGAATTTAAATAGATATATTTGTTTTGATTATCTATAATTAGCACTCTATTTTAAAATGAATAAAATAAATTATTATTTAGTTTAAAAAATATGGTTTTATTTTCTAAAATATTTTCTTTTAAAGTAATTATTTAAATTATTGCAATATAAAAAAATGGTAAATTTAAAATAATAATTTCGTAAAAAAAAAATGTTTATAAATAAAAACAAATAGAAGTTTATTTCAAAATTATTATTAAATCAGAAGTATTGAGGCAATATGATTATTTTCTTTACAAAGTCCGGTAAACACAAATTATAGGGCTTTTTTCTTATGGTAATTAGTTTCATTGGAGTGGATGATTTGTTTAGGACTTCTTTTTTAATCTAGAGTAAATACATTAAATTACGAAATTATTTAACTTTCTCACAAAACATCATTTGAATTTTTATTTTGAAATTAAGATGTAAAATATTTATACATAAACTCAAGTTTAAAATTGATTCTTAAAATAAGATATTTCAAACGGATCGCATCTCTATTCGAAAATTTAATGCGTACCTTATTTCAAACGGATCGCAATATAATTTGGGGTCTGTGCTTTGAAAATGACTTACGGGGCTATGGCTAAAGTTGAAGGAAATGTATCTAAGAAATAATATTAAAAAAAAAAGTTAAACAGTCAATCAATTCTTAGATAGGTTGTTCGATAGCAGGAGCAATACATATTTGTGTTCTTCATAATAATAATCGAATATGACATAGACATTTATGGACTTTGTCAATTGTCCATATTCTTTTATTGGACATAAGGCATTTAGTCCAAACCAAACGCATAAACTAATATTCGAAATATAATAAGAAAAAAATTAGAATAAAAATTTTCAGCAATGAGGGTATGTACATGGACACTATATTGAATTGTCCATGACCATATTTGTCCAAGTCAAAATAAAGTTCTCGCTGGACATAGTCCAAATATCAACACTCCCTTAGATGTATATCTTTATTAAATAATTAAAGTAATATAAATTAAAATTTTATTAAGATCAATGATCTATATTCAAAATAACAGAAAAATACGATTTGTTTATTTCACTAAAATATATTTTAACTCATCAAATAGTTCTAGAAAACCATATAAAATTTGTCAGAAGCATTATTGACATCCTTATTGTGACATGAATTGGTAGAGTGAGATCCGAGCTCTTGGTTTATCTTTTATATTTTTGACACAAATCAATACAATAAGAAGGAAAAGTTTAACGAGATTTAGACATTGTTGCGTTGAGTGGGTGTCATGAGTTGACAATTTTTATCTATTGTGGAAAAAAGCAATGATTGTCTGAATCAAACTTCTCCATTGGGCCGTTGCTGATGTTGTTCACATACAAGATTCATCCGCTGTATAATAATTACAACAATTTTTAACGTTAGAAATAAATAAAACTGCTTTTTTTTTTTTTTTTAGAAGATAATTAACGACAATACCATAATATGAAAGTAAGGATTTCCTATAACGTTCCAATATGTCGAGAAGCGTTACACTACGTATGAGTAATTGCATCTAAAAATATATAAATTGTATAGTACATCCGTACATACATTGCGCAATGTAATACATAACTTAAGTTTAAACACTCTTTCTTGCGTCAAAATGTCAAATTACAATAATATATTTGGAAAACAGCCGGAAAAAATCGACAGCTCTTCAGATCTTACTCAAATAACCAACAATATTACCCAATTGCATTTAGAAGATAACAATTTACAGGATCTTTCACAAGGTTATCTAAATGAAATTGTTAAAGATATGTGTAATCTTTATAATGAAGAAAGATTGAAAGGCAAAACTTCTCGTCCAATTCTTGAGATACTAGAACAATTTCTAATAAAGAAGAAGCAAAATCCAGTTAATATTATCGATTTTTGTTTAGATAATCAAACCAATCCTACGATTCAAATCGTTCTTGCAAGTACTCATCGTTATGGTAAATGGGTTCAAAAGGATGAACACAAAGCATTCAATTATTACCAAAAACTAGCAGAGATGAAAAATTTTTGTGGAATATTTTTCGTCGGTGTCTGTTATCGCAAAGGAATTGGGGTTGAAAAGGATGAACATAAGGCATTCATTTATTATCAAGAATCTGCAGAGATGGGTGACGCTAGTGGAACATATAACGTTGGATATTGTTATCAAAATGGAATTGGAGTTGAAAGGGTTGAACATAAGGCATTCATTTATTATCAAAAATCTGCAGAGATGGGTGACGCTGGTGGAATGGCAAATGTTGCAAAATGTTATCGAAATGGGATTGGAATAACAAGGGATTCGCATAAAGCAAAATACTGGTATAAAAGGTAAATTTTAATTTAAGCTTAAATTTGAGCAAATGCATTGTGACGCACCATAATCAAATTATATGAAATGATCAGGTGTAATTTGAATTCGATGAATTAAATTAAAAAATTTAAAAAGATGAAATATAAGTAATTGCACTGATCTTAAATTCGTTTGATAGATCTATGGTCGTATTACGTAACCAGGATATAAGTATATACCGATTTAATAAGTTCAAATATTTAAATCACTAATTAGGGAAAAATATTTAACATTAGGTATTATCACCGGTATTATCATTTTATAAACTTTATAATTATTAAAATCTAAACTGTAATTAATAATAAATATTAGCAGCGAATAAATATGATTGGCTGAATAATATTGAAATTAATGATAATCTGAAGAAAATATTGACAGAAAATAAATATCAGTTATCGTGGATTCCTTATGAAGATTTTAAAATTATTAATGAGATAGGTAAAGGTGGTTTTGCAACTGTATACGCAGCTATATGGCTTGATAAAATCAAAATATGAGCAGACCTGTTGCACTTAAATTGCTCCATGAATCAAATAATTATCACGAAAAAATTTTAAATGAGGTAATCTTTATTAAATATTTTTACCGATTACTGTATTTTATTCCTGATTTATTATTTGTTAATAATTTGTATTTATAATTTTTTTTTATTAAATAGTTAAAAGCTTATTGCGAGATCGGACTTAAAAGATCCAACATTTTTAAAATGCTTTGGCATATCAAAAGATAAGGCTTCTGAAAATTATATACTTGTCATAGATTATGCTCAATATGGCAGTTTGCGTCAAAATTTACATATTATTTCGAAAGTGGATTGGAAAGATAAATTAAATCTGCTACAATGTATTGCATCAGATCTTCTGATAATTCATTCTCATGATCTTATTCATCGGGATTTACATAGTGGAAATATACTACTAAATAGTTTAAATAGTGCTTACATTACTGATTTAGGACTTTCAATAGCTGCTAATATTCAGTCAAAATCAAGATCTGATGGTATTTTTGGAATTTTACCTTATATTGCTCCTGAAATTTTGAATAAGCAACCTTATACTAAAGAATCTGATATTTATTCTTTTGGTATAATCATGTGGGAAATATTATATGGTAAACCTGTTCCTTTTGACCAAAAATCAAAATTACAATTTCAATTGCAAGTATGTAATGGTTTACGGCCATATATTTATGAAAATACAGCAATATGCTATGCGGATTTAATGACGAAATGTTGGAATATGGGACCGGAAAACCGACCAACAGCAAAAGAACTTTGTGATATTTTCGCAGAATGGCAGAATAATGAAAATATTTTTTAGAATTGTCTGAATCTGATAAACAATTAAAAAATTTAAAAAGTAATGATATGCAAATATATATGGATTCACTTTATCGAAGCAGCTTTGTTTCATATAACTATCAAGGTAACTATAATTGGATGCTTTTTTTAAAAAATAAATTATAAAGATTATTCTATATAATAACATTGATAAAATTTTTTTTTTTAGACAGCAATTTATGTGAATGGGAAATGCCGGATATGATTGATGAATAAGTGACCCTCCCAATTTGAATTGATAATATTGCAAAGAAAATAATGCTTTAATGATTAAGTTCAACCTAAATGCAGTAGAATTTTATAAAGAATCATACATTCAGTTATATGGCATTCCAACCTGATAGGTAAATGGTTGGATTTATCAATTCTTTAGCGCATAACATAATTGAATTTATCACAAATTTGGTCTGTTATGTTAGAGAATACCATTTATACATAATTTGGGGAAGAGTCAAAGTTTATGTGTCTATGTATTGTATACAAGCATCCTATGGCGCGTCTCCAGCACTTGTTTATAAAAATTTATAAAATTGATTGTAAAAAATATTAGTTTTGTGTCTATAACAATATTCAATGTTGTCCGTCACAAATATTTAACCGTTTTCAGTTGTCATTTAATAGTACGTCAATGAGTTTTTGCATTTATAATGTCTTTGGTGCTTAGCGGTGCTGTTCACTTCATTGACAATCATTTTATTTGACAAATCACATTTGCGTTTGATTAGTTGTAGGTTTATATTTTTAGTAAATGTCACTTGGTTTAATGTCGGTGAAGTCTATTCTAAATTGAGATACCAAATTTTAGTTTATCTAAGTTTAGCAGACAAATTATTTTTGAATCACACAAATCTTCAGAATCCGAGACCACCTTATCACTACCACTAACAAAGGTTGTCTTTAAATACAGTCGAACTCCTCTATAATTACTCGGTCTGTTTTATGCAAAAACGGAAAATCTTCCCTTCCAGAAAAAATAATACACGTATTCAAAAAAAAAAACAATAATAATAAAAAGGCCGATAAAAACACGAAAAAAAATAAAGTTGAAAAATTTTCCAATTTTCCAGAGAATTGTAACATGTGATTGCGCCTCGATTATGGTAACGCTATCCTATTTTATTTTAATTTTTCGAAAATCTCGGGATTTGCTCAAATTTTTGTCTCAACCTTGCTTGTATTTTATTTTTTTATCAGTTATTCTTTGGAATGTTTCAGAATTTCGTATTATTACACCTAATCCATTCATCATTATACACTATACCTGAAATGTTCTATATATTTTTAAATAGGCTCTTCTGAATTATTAATTGCATGCTGTGCAGCTAAATTTAGTGCACGTGTTGCTCATAAACTTTCCCAATCATTCATACTTAGTGAAATGATTTATTTATAAGGTCGTAACTTAATTACTGTACCTCAATATAAAAATTTGTAAAAACCGGTTTTTAAATAGATCGTAACTACTGTAGTAACGACAATATATTTGCACCTTTAATGAGGCAAAGTCACCCATTAAAAATAATTAAAATTTAAGAAGATGACGAAGTTTTATATCTGTTATAACTCGTCATTACCTGTAAATACGAAACATCTTCGACTAATACTTATACAAAATAAATTATTTTAAGAAAATATAACTCTTTTCCTTCTATTACTTTCACTAAAAATGTGTAATTAAGCACACCAAAATTGTCACTACAGATTCTTAATGTAGATTTGTTAAGAATGATAACATTATTGATTGTTCACATGTAAAAATCATATTAAATTAATCTAAACATTGAAATAAATTATTCATTATTCAAAATGAGTTATTTAAATTCACTAACATTTACTATTATTCGCGTTAATCTATTATGTGAGTATAAAAAACATTTATTAGCTTATTTTTCATTTTACATTATCTGGTGTTTCAGAATCCCTGTCGGCAGATGTAATTTTTTTTTAAATCTAAACAATAGAGATATGTTCTATAAGGGCATGCAAAGTTAGTTTTTCTTATGAATCAAAAAATTTGGTCAACAATCAGTTTTTTTATTGGTCCTATCGGGAAGTTAAGGTCTCCTCCGTCTGGTTATTCCGGACAAATTATGGAAAAATAATTTAATTTTTTTTTGAAAAATTGAAAAACGCGCGTCAGTGGGTAATGCAAAACGATAAATTAACTTTGCGTGCCTTAAGTATGTAAGAAAACTAACTTGAGGTTGGCCACAGTGTGAGGTCAATTAGTATTTTTATGGTTGCTAGCGATTGGTGGACTTTAAATACCGATAGGTCAGAATCATCTTGGTTCCTCACAATAATTATTAAACATTTAAGATAAATCATTCTATATTTACTATATAATTTTAGTTTAGTTCAGTAGATATAATAAAAATTTTATTTATTAATCTAAGATACTTCAATTTAATGAATCTTTGCTATTTATTCTCATTATTTATCTGGTGAGCATAGAAGTTATTTACACATAATTTTAATTGCCACATAAACAAAGTGAAGATTAGAACAGAAAGAGCATGTAATCGAGACATAACAATTCGAGGATAAATAAACAGAGGAATTGACAATATCTTTCGACTTATATTTATAAACACATAATCCAATTGATATCAATTAATAGAATATTAAAGACATAATACACAAGTAGAGCAATAAGGGTGCTGGTGAGACCCCATTTCGCTTGTACGACTTTACTAATAAGATAATATCAATTTCTTTGTAGGTAACGTCATTTTATGGTCACAACTATACAAGTTGGCAAAATCCCAAATTACTATAGTTTGGGATTTGTCACGCCCAAATCCCAAATACATCCCAAATTAATTTCTCAAAAACTTTATTAATAATCTTTGTTTAAACAATTAGTAGATATTCTTATTGTCATAGATAATATATTTGCAAAATTTTAAGACTATTTTTTTGATTTAATCTTTTACAAATAGCAATTGTTTTTTTGAATTTGGGATTTGTTCGTGTTTTGCCAGCAAGTATAATCACAACATCTGTTATGTCTAATAATTAACTGAAATGGGCGGCGAAACCGCTTGCATTTGTAAATTCCAGTTTTATTATCTTTAAATGATGCAGCTCATTTATAATCGATTTCAACTACAATCATATCTACTTATGCCAAAATTAAATCTCAATATTACTGATAGCTGCTAGTATATTAACCTGTCGTATTTAGTTAGAATGAACAAAAATTTAAGTTTTTAACAGTTTCGGGGTTCGGATAGGATTTCGGGGTTCGGATGAAGTTTCGGGGTTTCAGGTAAGGTTTCGGAAACTATGATCCGAAATCCGAAACTTTCGGATTTGGCAAAAGGGTTCGTTGCACAACTCTAACTTGGGTCTGAAGCTAAAGTTGCATTTAAAGAGAAGTTGCACTTAAAGAAGTTGCACTTAGAGAAAGTTGACTATACTAATTTTTTCAAATTATTGGAGATACGTATGTCCAATATTACACTGATAACACCATAATGATATGCTAGATCATTACTTGTTGCATTACTATGGGATAATTCTAGCTTAGGCTTAATAAAATATTTTTACTAATAGTAGATTTATATAACAGAACAAAAATAAAAATATATTTATTGCATGTGAGAGACATACTTTAAGCTAATCTAATATATGCATAATAATATCTAATGCAAGGAGATATCTAAAATGTATTACAGTATTGATTACCTTGCACCTTAGTTTTAAGATATTTGATTTCTTATTCATAGTCTTTAATGCAATAAATATGAAAGTGTTAATCTAAATATTTGAAAAAATTCAAAATTGATTCTTCAGTTACATAAAATTAAGATATTCGCAGTTTGTAAATTATGGTTATCTGTTAAATTTAAAAATATAAGAGGATAATATATCGTATTTCCAAAATTAATAAGTAATTCAATCATCCAATAATATAAATTAGCATGCATTTAATACTAAAACTAGTTAGCCTCAACTCTTCATATTTATAATTTGCATACACCTCTAATAAAGTTAGTAATTTTTTGATTAGTATCATCTTTAGGCTGGCTTAAATGTTGACCAATCTCACATTGAGATAAATCCACCTAAACATTTATTTATTACAAGTGATATTAACTGAAGTTTCAATTTCAAAGTCTATTGAATAATTGTAATTTACACCTTGCGCATTTTTAATTTGTTTATTTTCTAATATTATTTAATAAATAATTGTTAAATAAAATGTTAAATAGAAGATCAAAAAATCAGTTTGGCTCACTTCATCAACACTCATTTCGAAGAATATAACATTTTACCGACACTTGATTCACTGACATTTTTGTTTCACTAACACTTATTTCGCTGAAAGTTCATTTCACCAACAGTTTATTTTACCTAAGTTCATTATGCAGACAAAGCAATTCTAGTCATTGTCATAAGGGTCAGGTTAAAATTAGAGTTAAGATTAGCAGACTTTATGAAAAACTTGGTGAATTGAGTGTTGGTGAAATAAACTGCAGTGAAATGAACTTGTCGGTAAAATAAGTCAACTAAACAAAACTTCTGGCGCAATATAGGGCATTGCTCCAATAATTTTTTCTAACGTGGCATGCCCTCAATTTTCAGTACAAAAATGTTAATGAATTTGAGTGTCGATAAATGTTATGTTTATGAAATGAGTATCAGTAAAGTGAGGTGCGTAATCGATCAAAATAAGGCCACGAAAATTAATCAATTGGTTTTCATAACCCGACTGGGTCAAAAATTTGAAAACTCAAAAAAATTTTTTATATCAGGTGAAATTTTAAGAAAATTTTAAATCAATTTCATAAAACTTTATATATGAAATTTAAAAAAAAGTTAGCTAACTGGGTCAATTGAAAAAATTCATGCTATGAAAACCAAGTAATTAAAATTTGTATGACCTAATATCAATATATTTTTCTCTTCTTACCTTCAATATTAAGTGCGATAATTGAATTAGAAAGATTTATGACGCAGAAAATTTTTGGTTCTATACTTTTCATAATAGAATGCACAGTTGGAGACAATGTTTTTCTGATGCATTCGCCATGGTTTTAGATTAATAAAAAAATCCCTCTTACGTATTGTATTTATACTTTGCATACTAACATATGATTTGGATGCGTTCTCTATAGTTTAGATTGATAAAAAAAAAGAGCCCCTAAAATTAAGAATGGGTCCGGACTGGTCCTTAATTAATTCATATTGATATTTATATTAACACTTAAAATTATTTGTATAAGCATATAATCGGATGTACCGCAATTTAGTATTACGTAGCGATGCAAACTTAAGTCTGTTTAATTGTAAAGTTAATATGTTTATGTATAATAATATAACTGCTAGTAATTTAAATCATATAAAGTCGGATACACGCTGATAAATACTTGTGTTAAGATGGAATTACAATCAGCTTTTTTAGCCGATTTGTATACATTTTATTTAACCAGACATAACCCAATATTTTATCTAACTTGAGATTTTATAACTTTATTATTCTGCTCCTTGAATTAGAGATAGGCTGATGCACATTCCTACATATGCATTCATGCGCATGATTCTGAAAATGCATATTTTCCCAGAGCAGTGACAAACATATCTTTCATTTAATATATATTCTAAATTTATACAATTATCTTTATAAATATAATTAGCACCAGCAATGCTTGGAAGAATATTTTTAATCTAGTCTTTATATGTTTCAAGCCCAAGGTAAGTATAAAATTTAATATATTCATTCATATCTATTTCTTGCAGTTCAACTTAGTCTCAGTTTTCTCTAGCATTTCCATTTCAAAAATCAAGTTCTGACAATTCTGGATTAGATTCTCTTTGAAATTTGAATTCAATTTCCTGGACATTAGGTGTGTAATCAAATTCTTGCAATTCAGATTCAGAGTCTTCTTGCAATTCAAAGTCATTATATAAAGGCATTTTGGACTTGGCACACTCAACAACATCATTTATTAAACCAGTATTAACTGAAGTTGCAAGTGCACTTTGATTATTTATGTTTACTTTTTGTGATTTTGAATTATTGGCTTTAGACAGAGTAGAAAATTTTCTATTTGAACTTTCATACATTTTGTTTTTAAATTGTTTTTTAGTTTTGTAGTTATAGAAATAATATAGTAGTTTATTAAAGTTTGAGAAAAGTTTTTTACAAGTGATACTGTTAACAAGATATGAACTTTTTATATATTTATTTTTTGGTTATATGTATTTAAATACATTTTTAATTTGAAATATTTTTTTATTTTACAGTATACAGGTTTAGAGCAATACAAGTTAAGTTACTCAAATTCAATAGCTTATTTCTTATTCCTAATTTGATACAGTCTAATATTTCACTATTCCTTTCTTTTAAAAATAAAACTAATATCCGTTATAAATATTCTCTTTGAGTGGGTTTTGTTATGTTACAGGCAAATGACTATAATACACTTATTTCTTTAATGGCAATTTTGTTTATGTAAATATGAATATTTAATTTCTAATCTATAGCTTTTTCTAAAACGCATAATTTGAGCAATTACATGAAAAGATTTTTATTTTTAAAGGTTATTCCTTATTCAATTTATTTACTACTATATTACTCTTATGTTTTCTTTTCAGCCTAATATTTTTAATACATCCTGGCCTTGTAACAAAGTTGAAGGCCTGTGACTTTAGTTTATTGAATAGTAGCTATAGTTATTAATACTGTCACAAATTCGAATTTGTAACAATAGAGATTCAAATTTCTGATTAGTTTACCCTCAACATTTGTATATGGATCTTCTTTTCTTTATTTAGTATAAATAAATTGGTATTAATAGGGATAATTAATACAAAATTAATTAGTAATGACAGAGCTAAATATAGCACATATAAGGGTAGTTAAAATGGATGAATGACATAAATGATATAATAAATATAATATAAAGGGTAAAAGAAAGTAGAGAAAATTCATTTAAACTAAATACATTAATTAACTTTGGTGCTCTCAAGTACATAAATGGGCTTAATTTTTAATTAGTTGAAAATAGTTTAGCAAGTCGAATGAGTTCATTATCACAATAAAAAAAAAGACATAGAGCTATACTGATTGGCAAAAATGCATCATGATATGAATCTGTAGAATTTATGCACGGACCTGTTAACAAGCCAATCACATTGAGAGAGTACCTTAATCTACTTATATGGGCTGCTGTCAAATAGAAATCAAGCAGATTTAACTTTTAAAAAAAAATCAATGCCTCAACTTTCACAGCTCATATCTCAATGAATTTCGAAGCTATTAACATTATTTAATAGCTTATGACCTAAGCTTTCTTTTTAACACTAAATGATGAGCTATGAGCTATGAAAGTTAAGGCAATGATTTTCTTAAAATGTTAATCTGCCTAATTTCTATTGACTACAGCCCATATATTAATGAATAAAATCAAACATTCCTATTAAAAATTAACTAACGTAACTTGTGTCGAATTCAGTCTAAGTTAGAGTAAACATTGCCAAGGTAAAAAGGCTGTTCAGACTTTCAGGTATATTAGTTATAATATACTCAAAAGTCCAAAAGACCTTTCCCTTGGCAGCAAAATTACTCGTTTTTTGAGTTGGCTCATATAGTTCAGACCCACTAGAAATAAAATTGTAAGAAATAAAATAAACAAAGTTTAGTTTACTTTGTCCAAAAAAAGAAATAAATCTAAAAGCTATGTATAGCATTTAAGTCTTA
This sequence comes from Gigaspora rosea, assembly GCA_003550325.1. Lineage (NCBI taxonomy): Eukaryota > Fungi > Glomeromycota > Glomeromycetes > Diversisporales > Gigasporaceae > Gigaspora > Gigaspora rosea. The sequence continues at coordinate 102,166 of QKWP01000512.1, read as the reverse complement.
CTTTTCATGTTTTATGTGACTGTGTATATTAAATATAATATACTCTGGGTTGGGTATTTAAACTATGGTTTCTGGTAGGTGAATAGGTTTATAAGGTTAGCATCAAGAATCAAATGCAACCAAATGATAATATAAAACTAGTACATTTTGAATGCACATGCACAAATTCCAAATTCTGTGAATGGTATGCAAACATGTTTTTGCAGTATACCAAAGGTTTTATCAGAGACCAATCATATATAGTGCTTTCAATCAAGTAGAAGAAGAACCTGAGAAAACTTGTGATGTTATCTTTGATTGTTGGGTTGAAGCACTTAAAAACGTTTGGAATTCATTATGAACAAATAGTATATAGTTCATATAACTCTCCATGAGCTAAAATACCCATACTATTACAGGATGCTATAGCTGAATTTAAAAAATCTTAGTATGTCATATTCAAAAAAATTATCAAACAATAGTAGTTCTGCTGGGCCACAATATGTTACGAATTCATGTACAGAAAGTCAGTTCATAGATGTTTTTGGTGGATATATAACACGACACTCAATTACTAGATGTAGCTATAAAGGTATTTTTAGTGGAAAAAGTGCATATAATCTTTTATATCAGATTTTAGATGATGAAAACTGGGGAGTTAGAAATTATTTACAAGGTTAGCAAATAGCTACAATATTAGTTGCACCACCAATCACTGATTTGAATAAAGCCGAATTTGATAATATAGATAATCAAAAAACAATACAAAACAGAATTTGAATTAGTAATTCATTGGATACAATAGCATATTAAGGATATAAGTGGTCATGTTAATCAAGCTGATTTTTAACCATACAATTTACCAGATGTCAGATATTTTTAAAACAGGTAAATCAAGTAAAGTTTTATTATTTAATTTTGGTTTTATATTTTTAATCTAATTTAAAATTTAGATTTGTAGAAAGTAAATATGGTAGCAAATATTTTTTTTTGATAGCAAGAATATTTTAAAAAAAGATTTATAAATACCGTAAAATCCGGACATGTGTACCCCCATGCAGTGTACCCCTTGCCAGTTTGAAGCACCAGTTCGTGACTTATACCCGGGTATTAATATATCTTCTTATAGCATATCGTAATATAACATATACTAAGTTGTAAAAAACCAGTTTTTAATTAAATTATAAATACATTAAAACAAGAACTACTGATTTAACAATGCATTGAATACGAAAGATCATAGTGTAGGAGGATCTGTTCGCACATGTGATTATCAATGCATTTTTTATTAATCATTAAATTTACGACATGCATCAGAATCATTATAAAAGCAAGAATAATTTTTATTAAAGCATAAAAGTCGGTTTGTTATGTAAATTTTCAACATTACTGGTATAAGCAATTTTTAAAAACAAACAAATTTTTTACATTATTGGTCGATTACCACATATTCGGATAAAATCTTCATAAAGCACACATATTGCACTTGATAAAATGAACTTTACATAACAGTATTGTTCAAAAAAAAAATCAAGAAATTTGATATTATTTCCAATTGTTATCAACCTCAGTTTCTTCATACTCCTCACTGCTAATATCATTTGCATTCGATTCTTCAATATTCTCTTCATTCACATTTTTCAAATCTTCCCCCAAAGCTTCATAATCAAACACCAAATCGTCATCAGACCCATCCGTTGCTACTGAAATATCGCAACACTTGAACGCCTTTCTAATTATACGAGGATTAATGTCATCCCATGATTCTTCTACCCATTGAGCTAAAGTAGAATATGACAGTTTTTGGATATGTCCAGCAGGCGTAAATTGATGAGGGTTGTTAATCATCCACTGGTTATAACAAGAGCGCACCTACCATTTAAAACTCTGTTAATATACAATACTCTATGAATAACAAAAAAAATTTTAATACACTGTACCTTTTCTTTAAAACATTTGTTTATTCCAACATTAAGAGGTTGCAATTTACTAGTTAGTCCCCTTGGAATTACAGCGAGATGGGTATTATTTCTGCGAAATTCATGCTTAACGGGATCTACAGTATGACCTCTAAATGAATCCAAAATAAGAAGAGATTGGGAATTTCCCGATTCACTATGCTCAGACCACATGTTATTGATCCAATATATCATCTTCTCTTCATTGCACCATCCTTTTGAGTTCACACGAATAATGACACCTTCTGGAAAATTTTCACGGAGAATGTTCTTTAATTTAAAAATGCATACTGGTGGAAGCTTTCTTACATCTGCAAGACATCCCAAAATTACAGTAAACGAGGTCCTCTCATGCCCAGTCGTTCGGATGCCTATTGTTTTGGCCCCACATTTATCAAGAGTTACTGGGTATGGCAGGTCAAATGACAAAGCCGTTTCGTCCATGTTTCCAATATAACAGATATCATAATTGTATTAGCAATGTTTGAACAAAACTAAACTCAAAAACTCATTTTGTAGATCAATAAGGTCTTCAGGGAGATGCTGCAAAACTGTTGTGCGTCGGCGATTTGATAACTCATTACGAAATACAAAACTATTCAACCAACTATTAGAAAACCTAAAATCACCAATATTAGGATATGCTTCCTTTATTTCATTAATTCGAACCAATTGTTTGGCCTTTGTAACAACCATTTTTTGCATAACAGCTATCTGCTTATTCCGAAGAGTTTCAATCCACTCAACCAGCCTTTCTTCTAAAAGTGGGTACTGGGCTGGTCGGCCACGATTAAGGGTTAAAAGATAAGGCGCGGAATTTAGAAGTTCTTGTTTCTTGCTTTGCCAGTCACGAACTTGTTTAGGCTCAATATCAAAACACTTTGCAGTCGCTCTATTATTTTGAGTACGTTCGGAATAATAAATCACCATAAGTTTTTCGTGAACACTCCAGCTACGTCGAGTTTTTTTACTAACAGTACGAGATTTTTTTGTAATATTTCTTTTTCATGGAGACATTTTTTTAATGCGTTTTGGAGAATTCGTGATTTAGGTTTTTATTTAAGGAGAATATTGCACAATTTGTACAGAAGCAACGATAAATTTAAAGGAATAAAATTCATTATTTAAATTATTAAGAATATTTTCCATTAATTCGGGCATTTCACCCATAAATATTTTGATGCCATGAGAAAGAATTTTAAAGGGGTTTAAGAATTTAGAGGAAAAAAAGCCAACCAAATTGCTGTGCCGTTAGGGTAGCCCTAGAGCTACCCTAGAGCCGTTGTCCTGCTCAAAGCAATAAGGTGCACTTTCAAACAGACATACGGCATATTACGGTAAAATTCAAAGAAAA